>VSDK01011271.1:63599-130907 GCA_009767595.1 Symbiodinium kawagutii | reverse complement strand
CTGAAAAATGTGTGCCCAAGAAGCTTGCTTGCTGACATCATGAGCAGCGTAGCTCTTGCTTCATTGGTCGCTTGCCTTTGTTGATCTGAAAAATGAAATGCATAAATAATTGCATAAATAATGCATAATATTATATTACATATACATAATTACACAAATAATTCCATAAATAAAACTCAGGCACACTGCAAACTGCGGCCCCCAAATCTATGTCAACATTGGAATCAAAAACACGTACTGTTTGATTGGATGAATCGGGACGCAATTTAAAGCCCAAGCAAGCTAGATTTTTGAGAAGGAACATTTCTTTTGCCAAACACATATGTGGGTCTTGAGTCTGCCACCCATTGCTGCAGCCACCCCAACGGTATCCGTCTAAAAAATGCCAGGCATTGGGTCGTCGCTTCCTGAAGTGGCAGAATCGGGCTTCACATGTAGATCTTCTTTGACAAAAGCACACGTATGGCCTAATACATACATAAGTACAAAACTCTTCTCTTCTCCTAGTGGGGCTTGAGTATATACATAATACAATTAAGTTTTATAATATCTATACAATACATACATAGATAAATAAATCTAGCACATTTATCGATACACAACATTCATCAAATGTTTGGTGGGCAATGTCAAGAATATAGTTGAACACCAGTGCAGTCATGATTTGAAGAATTGTATTTCGGGAATTTTCCGGCCCTCAACAGAAGTGAACTGACATCACATGACTCATCTTCGACATTGACACCAGTCCAAACACCACTTCTGAAACACTCTGTCACCAACCATGGCTCTGAAAGCAAACATCTCAAACAAACATGATGTCCAACGTGGACCCAACAAATTCGCCATCAACAGGCTCCCGAGTGGCATCGCAACAGCCCTGGCATCTCTGAGCTTTCGTACATCCAAAGTGACGTACTTTGGGCTAGTCATTCCGCAATTCACAATGTATGGCCTCTGCCCAGTGGTTGGAGCACTTGGGATTGACAGCGGCGGACTCATGCCATGGTTGCATGGTTGCAGGGTTGCATGAGGGCCAAAAGCTTGCAGGATTTGGAATGGTCACCAAACTTTGTTTGCTGTCCATACTCATTCTGCAGCATATTGTTATCAATTTCAATTTCTCTCCATACAGTGGCTTTATGTGCACCTGACGGATTGGGATGGCAATCAATAACGTATTTTCCTAACACCTAACAACTGCTTCAATTTATATTCTGATGTAGCTACCCAATGCTACTCATATGATTCAACGATGAAGAATATATCTAGTAGTCGTGTAATGTTATGTAAAATTAAGATATAGAATAAACATCTATATACTTTGGTCATCAAAATATTCGCCAAATATTCTTACATGCGCATGCAATCAGTACAAAAACTCGCCCCAGTTGAACCATGTTGCACCGGCGCAGTGGCGCCCTCTAAATGGAAACCCTATGGCAAGGTGCCCACGCCTTTCGCTTCCAAAGAAGCTTCCATCACCCATAGGAGGCAGGACGATGATGATGTAACAAAAGCCTGGCTCGCTTCTCGTGACTAGCGACAGCCCGAGTGCTCAGCATCTGAACATGCGAGCACGTGTCGTGCAAACATGTGCAAACAAGCCTCGGTAAGTTCTGGACAAGGTCTGACATTTGTATTCACTACCAGCCTAAAGATGCCAAAAAGAACCACTTTGTTCTCCATGATTGAGATAAACATGATGAAGCCAAACATTCCAAACCTGCTTTCGCATAGAGCTGTTTTGTCAGTTCACCTTGCAAGGCATGATTGCCACCTTCAATATTCAGCGACCCGCTGCATCTCGCTGCCAAGGATCAAAAAATACAGATCACTTTCAATGACGCTTGGTTCATCTTGGTTTTGGGTACTTTAACTTTCTCGCACCATATGCATTCACGGAATTGGCAGCCTTCGTATATTTCTGGTGCGCAGTCTGGCTCCACAGCCCTGACCCATGCCCCCTGTCATGTCCACATGGCCCTGACCTGCCACCAAGGATGCCATGTGTGCCACGGTTCCCACCGTATCTTTGCCCGAACCGCAAACGCTTTGGACCTCAAAACATGAAGGCTGTGAGCACAAAAAAACTGAGGGCCAAGCACCCGATACTTTTTTGCTAAGTGAAAGCGTCAACATGTTCAGCTGCAAAACTCCAGGCGTCCCTATAGTACAATTAGTACATCAATGTACATCACCAGCTGAGACTAGGCCAATTTGACGAAGGAAATGACTGGATGGGGACACAGCTGGTAACCTTCCAGCTCAGGTTCCCAACGATGTCAATTACAATGTGGAAAGCGATGATGCCAATGCCTGTGGCAGGCAGATCTGCATGGATACCAAGCCAATTTGACAAAGATACTTCTCTACCAATGTTGACCTGGACTGGAACTGTGAAACAAAATGACCCAGCATTCATGCTGAAAATTGAGAAAAAGCACTATAATCGATTGAATTTGATGACCCAATCCCACAGGGTCCTCCAACCTTCTTCAAACATGTCCCAAGCTCAACATTGTCAGCGATGTTCTTGATTGGAATAAGACGTCGGACTGACTTTGACAATTCCTGCCTACTTATCCTATTTCCTTGCAAACAATAAAGTGCCGTTTGTTGACAGGATCCTGTGCATGCCCGGGCTCACGCATCCAAAAAAAGGCGCCAAACTCTGGGATCTTTAACTGCTGATCCAACCTGGCAGTGTGAGTGTCCACCCGCATAACCCGTGACTTTAACATGTTTCCACCATCTCCAACCTGCTACGCGGTACTTTATTAGAAACACGTTGGACAAGTGGCAATGATGGATAGTGAAAACACAAGACACGTCCTGTCAGTACTGTTCAACACGCCTCAGGATTAGTGGAAACCATACTGGGACATTTCCACATGCACACAAACACTGATACATTCCATGGGGTCACTGGTGGGTTGGAAATGCTTGGGACAACTTCAAGCAATCTTCCAACAATGCACCCTGCAAACCCACCTGAGTGACCTTCATAACTATTCGGGCAAAACTTGATGGTTTCCCGCTGCGTGGTCAAAGGTTCTTATTCCAGCGCAACAATTCAAATAGTGCACTGTGAAGTCATACGCAACTAGAATTCATCAACTTCGCGTTGTCAGTAACTTCATTAGTTAAGCGCATCAAAAAGACTTCCCCAAGGACAAAGTCATGGCTTCCTTTCATCTGAGGTTCCCAACCCGGCACCCAGAAACACTCCATACAGAGCGATCAGGGCACCGTCAACCCCGAAACAAACGGAGCTAGCCTCGAAGTTTGGGAGAAGTGAGCACTCTCATCATCATCATCATCATCATCATCATCATCATCATCATCATCATCACCACCACCATCATGCAAATGCATGCATAGAGTACCACACGGGATGCTGGCCGCAGTCAAAAATGACACATGATTCCTGCTTCTCTTTATTGTGTTCGTCCTCCTTGCTTCAGTTCTCTCCAGCCCACATCCCATCCTAAACTAAACTACTCATTTTTGAAGACATTTGCTATCATATTTCAAACGAAACTTTGACACTTTGATTAGACATTTGCTAGGGCTTTGTTGTTTTTGGTGTTTTCACTTTGTATGTTCATGGGTTTGTTCTTGGGTTTGCTTTCTTTGTTTGTCATGGATGTTGTTTTGAGTAGGAATGGATGAGGTGATGATGTAGTGACTGTCATGGTTTCTCAAAAGGATGCGGTAGGGAAATTGTATGTGGCTATGTTTTCGGGAAAATAAGAATTTGTTATGTTATGATGATATGATATATGCCTAGTAGTTATGATTTCGAAAAATAAATGAGGAAGGGTGTGGAAGGCAATGACGATTTTGATCAAGTGGATGAGGTGGGGATATGTGAGGTTGTTCGGGTTTATGGAATGAATGAGGTAGTTATGGTGTTAAAGAAGTAACCATGGCAATCATATTTTGAGTGCATGAATATGGCAATTCTACAATTTGTGTTATGATCTTGAAACATGATTGAGGTGACTATTCTTTGTTTCGTTTTAATTCTATAGTTTTGAAATTGCTGAACAAATGAAGAAATCAACAATATCCAAACTTCGCTTCTAGACTGCTATGATTGAAACTAAAAAACTTCTTGAAATTGCTGTGTTTGTCCTTTCTGGGGAGATTTAGCATCAGGAGCAGAGATTCGTTTTCCTACCTGCGACCAAGGCTCAGAGATACACGGTAAGGGTTTCTTAAGAGACATGCTCCTCCAATATGTACTCCACATATGCCAATATCTTCATACAATTTCATACTGCTGTTCTGAGGCCCCCTCTCCCTGAACTAGGGCGCCAAAGTTCTTCATGGTGCCAAGCCTCATGTGCGGCTCAAATCAAGCCTGACGAACACAAGCCTAACAAATCTAAACTCAACACGAAGATTCTGCTGCTTGACCTTGAGGGACATGGGCTAGGGAGCGGAGCTTCAAGCATCAATAGATTTGATGCAGTCTTAGCAGCGTTTGCCCTGTGTTGGGGTGCTTGCTTTGTTATCCCTGTACAAACAACACATGAAAAATCAACTTGAGGTCTAAGATCTGACTAGAAACTTTCTCACGCAAACATGATGGATCAAATTGGATGGGATAAAGAGGTGTCGAATGGCATCCATCACCCAAAAAGAAAGGGATGCCTGCCGCAAGTTCAGTGTCCATCATTGTCCAATTTCAGCGTTTCAAAGAAGCATCTGCCCAAAAATGAACACCGGGGACCTTTGTACGGCCTCCGACTCCAAAGTGGAGCGGCAGTGTGACCGCAAATGCAAACAGCCAATGCGGCATTGCTATGAACAATGTGGAATTTCCCCAAGAGGATCCAAAAGGGAATAAACATATTTTGCACACACACCAGCAGCTTATTTACAGCATAACCTTCCTTGAAACCAGGTAGGACAACTCTCGCTTCAGTAATCACCCCAGTTGGGTTGCAACATGTACCAGTTGACAAAAACACATTGAGAGCATTCAACCCAACGTCCTTGGACCATGCTTATTCCAGCAATCATAATCATCGTGACTTGGGGCCGCAACAAAAAAACTTCCCTCGGGTTGCGCTGGGTCATCCCTGGCACCCCTTGGGCTTCAGAAATCCCAGGGGCAATGCTCCAAAAGCCAGGACAGTGGCCATGATACCAACCACCTGCGCAGGCCGAATGGATGGTGCCGAGGGTCAAACTGAGCCTCTTTGGATCCAGCTTTGATGGACTCGAAATCACGACAGTTTACATCCGATCGTCTGTTGCAGTCTAATGCTGATACGGGTGGCTGGTGGCATCTATCACATCTTGTCATGATAATGTTTAAACCCATGTGCAAAAACAAATGTGGGATTACATATTCAAGATATTAAAACATATGCTGTATTACATAATGTAAAACATATGCTGTATTAATATGTATTAATAAATCATATTCAACATTGACCTACTTATTACATCTATTCATGACATATCAATAAACCCCGCATGGACTTCGCTTAGTCGCAGCTGATCAGCCAGGAGCTCCCAGGAGAAACTTGGCCGGGCCCCCGACGTTGTTCCAACCAATGCCCACCTGAGTGGTTTCCCAATCGCCAGTCGTCATCAGCCATCATCAACCATCATCAGCCCTTATCAACTGTCATCAGCCCTCATCAACCATCATCAACCATCATCACCATCATCACCATCATCAACCATCATCAGCCATCATCAACCATCATCAACCCACTCAAAACTCCAAAATGAGCTTACACTTTTCCAAGTTTCCGCACATCCGGGTAGCAAATGGAAGCCACTGGACCATCCCTGGTGCACTTCAACGGCACCCCAGGACCTCAGGAAGGAAGTGATACGCTCTGAACAGCTAAACCCTGTGTCTGAACATGCCCCTCTTTCTCTCTCACAATTTATAATACATCAGGAGGCATCCTTTCTGCCAAATAACATCTTGTTGAAATGCCAGGCTGGGCCCACGACTCATTTCCAGATCTGGAACTCCTTCCAAATCCAACGCGTCCATGAGGTGGAAGAGGTTCACGCAAAGGTGCTGGCATCGTTGAACATGAGTCGAGGGAAGGGGTTCTGGAAGGATCTGCTTGGGGAGGCGTTCCCCAGGAATTTGCTCGGAACATTGGCAACAGGTCAAACAATGTTAAACATAATATCAACATTTGCCGGCCCAAACAGTCTGCAATTGCCAGGAATTCAAACGACTGCTTGCGGTGGTGATGCGGTAACATGCCCTGGCGTTCTTCTGCATTCTGCCGGTCATTGCGCCTGCAAGTCACTGTGCAGCATAAAGTAGGTGAAGAAACGCCTCAATGGAAATGGACATGAAGAAGGACAGGACTTATCCAACAAATTACTGCTATGGCACAATCAACAAAGGGACAAGCATCTAAAGGCAAACCAAAGGACGATATTCAACATGACCTTCCCGTCTCTTAGAACCAGCAGCTTTTCGCCAGCCGTTGCTCCTCGGGCCCGGGCCAGAACTCACCTTTCTTCATGCAGGGTGCGTAGAAGGAGAAGAACCGATCCAATCGCAGAAAGGGCGCAAAGGCTTGGCACAAGTACCTCGCTGCGAAGCACCCCACAGAAAAGGCTGCGCCAAATCGCTTGGGTCTTCTGTTTTTGTTGTTCCCCTTGGCATCCTTTGCTGATTGTTCAAGCTGCACACGTAATAGCTTCTAATGATACTACGCAGTCAGCTTGGGGGTCTCCAGTCGCAGCCAAAGCGGGCTGAATTGCTTCAGCCCACGTCAAGCAAATCTGAATCGCCTTTGAATTTTGATCTAGAAGCTCATCTCACGGGAGTTGACCAAAAGTTCTGAACAGGCGTAAATTCATCAGATTCTTGACCCATCTTGATGCCAGTTTCAAATTCAGAAAAGGAACAATCTTTTCAAGTTGTTTCTCTATACAGCCATCCCCAGCTTGGTCGCTCCATCCCGAGCCGAGGCACCCCAAAATGCAAAGAGCCACAAAAATGGTCAAAGCACGATCACCATCGCAAACCTTCAAAGGAGACAAGCTTAGTGTGCACCAAACATAAGAGTATCACCAAGTATGCGTCACATGCTGATATTGTTCCAAACCAACTGTCACATCATGAATTACAGTGCTTTTTTAACTTCTAGATCAAAACTGGGGTTGGAGATGGTTGGAGCTGGTACCGTGACATGCTGGCCTTTATAAGAGGAACTTCAATGTACAGTAAAAGATGATGTCTCCTCATGACAGCATGAATCAAAGGTGATCTTACAAAATCAGTCTTCACGCTATGCTCAGGCTAAAAAAACAAAAGGGCTACACATGGGCTCTCTGTGATTTAATACTGCATGCTATGCACAAAAGTGAGTCATGGCAAAGCATTCAGGTACAGGTCGGCCTGATAGAAGGAGTTAGGCCAATCCATAAAGGACCAAAGGAGGGGCAGCATCCAAAACATCGCACGTTGACCTGCCATGAGCTGGCAAGATCCGTTGAAGCAGCTAACTGATCATATGAAAAGCGATGGGTGGCTTGGGTCTCTTGGCCAGTATAGGCTGAAGGACATTGTACAACTATGGCTTTTTCACACTGAAAGAAAGGCGAAGAAACATGAAGAAACTAGGTAGACCGGCCACAGGCGGCCACATGGCATGCAGGGGAAGCCTTGCAACACTCGGAGGTCCTGGCTCACAATTTCTCGTCCCCATGGCCTGAATCCATTCCCATGGCGCGTCCCTCGCCAACAGGTGCGCACGTCCAACACTTTTCACCACTTTTGGTCCTTAGAGCTGTCCAGAAGGCCCAGCCCCAAAGGATCAAAGGGACATTGTTCATTTTGGAAGGTTGCCTTTAGAGACGCTTGTCATGTTTCCTATGGCCCTACAGAAAAATTAAGCACAACATGTTGCCTTTGGGTACCAATTACATCTTCAAAGCCCACTTGGCTTTTGAATATTTTTGAACATTTTTCTTCCGCACTGGTTCAGGGATGTTCAGGGTGTTCTCAATGGCCACTTGATGCTGCTACCGCTTGCCAGCAAAACGTTCAGCCCGACCTCATGACCCGCTTGGTGTCGGTGGGCGACTCGCACTTGCAGCTCCTTCGTGGAATGACGACATGTTTCTAAAGATTGGTATCCCCTGGCAGGATCTGCAGTATCCATACCTCTATCCTCGCTATATGATTCCTC
Organism: Symbiodinium kawagutii; assembly: GCA_009767595.1. Classification (NCBI taxonomy): domain Eukaryota; class Dinophyceae; order Suessiales; family Symbiodiniaceae; genus Symbiodinium; species Symbiodinium kawagutii. Next base: position 122,715 of record VSDK01011271.1, on the reverse strand, counting down.
CGATCGTTGACGTCGCGTGTGTCTCACGTGGCTGCAGAAGCTATGATTGGCCCGCTGGGACAATCTCGCACAGTAATTAAGGAGTTCGCAGCGTTCTCCTCCAGTCTCAACACCGATAATTGTAGAAAGTGATCATGGCAATTATTTTCCCTTGTAGTTTGCTTGCCCAAGTCACGGATATCTTGCAGGTTTTTGACTGCGCCCTCCACACGGACCAGTCCGATTTTCTTCAAACAGCAATGTCCCGTCCTCTTGAGCGAACAGCGACCCATCTGAATGGGGCAGTAACCTCTTGTCATGGAGCACTGCGCAACCCTTTGGCGAGATTTCTGCGGCCATTGGGAATTCAACAGTCAGCAACTTGCTGCTCAACTTAATCAAATGAAATTTATTTGGACATATTGGTACTATTGCTCGACATATTATTGATGGACCATGCTACGACCTAAAGCGATCCCTGCTGACCGAATTCGCCAAGTTTGGTGTGTGGATTCAAGCAGCTATCCCGAAATATCGCCTGAAATCAAAGTTCAGTGATGCTTAAATCAATGTTATGAAAGTGAGTAGCACCGTGCCTCCAGTGTTTTCTTACAACTGCTTTTCTCCACGCATTCGCTATTCTACCCGCACTTGCTCCCACTGCAACCCAAGGCGCTTGAGTTGGTATTGTCTGCCACTCCGGTGGCAGCCCGCTTTCTTTCACAGGCCCAACCTTAGGACCAGAGGAGAAAGCTTACAGACATGGCCATGGTCGAACACAATACAACATGCCTTGAATTGCTGAAACATGCCTTTGGAATCCCCTGGACAATACTTAATCAATTACCGGTCAAGCATGGTCAAAAATGATAATTAGAACATGATTCAGAACGGAGGATAAATTTCGACAAAACACAGCACAAGGATGTCGGTCCGAAGGTTAACAAAGAGAAAAATCAACTTTCTTGCCAGCACGTGAATTAACAAATGTCACGTCCACATGGAAGGCCCCGGCTCCCTGCCGCTCTGCCAACACTGCTTCTTGGTGCTCCCGACATTTGGTGCCATCACCCGTCATCAATGTTTTCTTGGCCCATTCGAAATCAGGATCGCGCGACCTTAGGGCGCAGGTGGCAGGAAGAAACACGCATCTCCATCCCATCTGTCTGCAAACAAGCGGTGAAATATCGTAAAATCTTATATAATCTTATCATCTCCAATCCAACGAAATATGAAAACGTGTGATCTGCCAAATAGCATCCGGGAGGACACATTATGCATGGTTTCGCCATGAAGGGGAAGGAACCAAGGGTTGTGGATTGGCAGGCAGACTCCATTGATCTCTTTTTGCACGTCCCAAAGCCAAATAAAACATACATGTCACAGGACAAATCTAGGCTGCGGCCTTCATTGTGCAGGAATCAGAAAATCTTGGATTCATACCATGCCGACCCACAAGCAAACACCTTACCTATTCCCGAACTTGCTCCCCACATCTTTTGACTCTGGCACAGTTTTTTTGTCTATTCCACGATGTCTCCCCCAAATGCAGTCAGCAAAACATATTCTGCTGGAACCGCATCCTGCAGTATCAACACGTGCTTTCGAAAACCATCCAGCCTATCCCGAAAATGACTTGACAGAATCTCAGCACTGGATTTGAATTACATGGGAGCCGCCAAATATTTTGTCGCGCCTCAGAAGTCATAAGAAAACCATAGGCTGTTCATCTACATGGGAAGCGTTCTGACCAATTTTTCTACTTCCGCAGTTTCACCCTTCGCCAGGTTTAGCCGCTGTGAGGCTCCCGAACGTCGCACACATGCACGGTTCTGGGGTGCAAATGCCTACCTGCAGCCAGCAAAGGAAATGCGTGCTGAACGAAAAAAAAAACTTTTCACACAACAAAAATGGATACAAATGGAACCTACAAACCACGGCAGGAAGTAGTGCACTTGCCGGACATTCCGGGCGATAACTTTCTTTGCAGGATTTGGCAGGTCAAAAACTTCAATCTTCAACATGAATGGCCAAATACCACAGAGGATGATTAATCTTTCAGTCAAAACATGTCCTTCTTGAAATGCAAATTGTTCAAACAAATCTTTGCTGTTCTCACCGGCTTCTCGAAATCTCATCCTGCCTGCGTGGTGCAAATTGTAGGGTAACACTTGCAAATCTTGATATCCATCCTGAATTTGCAAAAGTAGTCTGCGGGACAAAGACTGCAAATGAAGTGGGCATGCGATTCCTGAGGTCCTCATTGAAACCCGCATTCTCTAATTCAAAGCGCACTTCACCCCAGAAATCATTAGCCACTAAAACCTGGCAATCTAGGGCTGCCATGGGGTCCCCTGTTCAGGGTGCACACATTCAATCTCCGTCAAAGCACGAGGGTTGAGAATTTTTGCTGAGAGAGCCCATGACACATTACAGTGTTCTGGATCGCTTTGGTTTATCACGGGCTATCGTCATCTTTCTCCTCCTTGATTTCCAGGGCAAGAGCCATCTTTGATCAAAAAATGCCTATAGTCTAGTAGATTCTAGGAACATTAGTCACATTAGTCTTCGATACATGGCTCAAAGATCCCCGGAACTCCCTGTGGTGAAGTCATCAAGGCCCAAACGGCATGGGATCACCGAAGAGAGCAGCGCTACCTGAAGGGCTTGGTGTTTTGACGCCAGAGGAATCTGGATGGCTCACATGACATGGCATTCCCAGCTCCACTTGAGTAACCAGTTGGACCAAATACGATAAGTCCATCTAATGACGCTTTGCGCTTCTTGCAAGATCTTGAAAGTATGTAGGCTCATGACAGCTACTACCACCACCCAAAAGACTACTAACATAACAAGCACAAGCACAACCACCGCCACCACATCACCAACACCAACACCAGTAGCAACAGCAAAGCAACGACAACATGGCTACAAGAACAAATACTCACACACACACACTCACACATACACACACACACAGGCATGCACCAACCGGACCTTATCCATCCTTGTTCTCAATTTCCACAGGCAACCAAGGTCATTTCGACAACAGGCTGTACCATGCAATCGAGCAGGTCAACCATGGACGCAGGGTCCCCGGCAATTCACGCTGCCATCCACTGCCACATCACCTGACCATGAAAACAGACCTCAGCCGCAAAACGAGCAACAGCAAATTGAGTGATGTCAAAACACCATGTGTCACCTCCATCTCTAATCATGCCGACGTGTGGTCGCTGTACCCTGTTTTTTCTACCATGGATTATGGCTAGATGTAGCTGGCTGAATCTTGGTGATCGCATCTTTTTCAACACAAATCCCTGGGTGCTTTCGAATTTTCTGACGCCCACAACTGCTCACAACTATCTCTGCTAACATCTCCCAACACCTGAGCGCAGGGACGGCCATAGCGAACCTTGCCGAAGCATTTGCAAAGGTCACCTGTGGCCGGGGTTGGATGGGTTTCAGGTTGGGCCCTGTGGGATCCAACAAAATCCAACATGTTCGCATGCTGCATGCCATGCAGTTGCTACAAACACCCCTAATGCCAAGTTCAAATTGGAGTAGATCACATGAATCGTAAACTCGTGTATCATGTATAGCATGTATATATTGTATATTTATGATCAACCAGATTCACATGGTTCTTCGTCTTCAATCTGTTTGAATCTATTTTCCGGCAGCCTATGTGGACTGCAACGGTGTGCCAATCAGCAGTTCCGAACCATGGGGAATTGGTTCTGAATTATCAGCAATGTTGGGGACACGCAATGAAGCGACCACTATTGGATACTCTTGGATTAGAATAAGTTTCCAGAACATAATGCCTGAAAGCCAAAAATTGACAGCCTTCAAAAAGGCCGGAGATCTGAGCCAGTCACAGTAGTGACATAGCTGATGCATGGTGGCGGGGCTTCCATAATATCAAGATCCCGCTGCGCAGCTGGTTTATATCCAGTCATACTGTCAATATCTGTCACCAAATGCCAACATTGCACGTCCCACTGGTCTTTAGAAGTGGGTAATTAAAAATGCTTCCTAGGCACCCTCCTTGCCGCAATATCGGCCATCCTTCTCATCCTCAGTCGGCACAAACATGTCACGAATCCAAAGAGCAAAGGCACAAGGACATGATCACTGATTCTGGCAACGACTGGTGGGTAGGGGTCTAGTTCAATCTGGTCAGTCCCTCGGGTTGGCCCAGTGGGTGCTGCCCAAGCCCCTAAGCTGCCTTGTGTTTTTCTGCGAGAGCGCCAAGCTTCCACAAGGCTTCAATACACTGGCCTAATCATGCCTAAACTCTAAACCATCAGTAATCTTAAGCCTATCTTCGAAATTGACGCTCTCAAAGAATCTTCAAGAGTATGTTCCAGAAGCAAACTGGCAAGGGAACAATGGGTTTGTTGGGACTCAGGCTGAGGCAAACAGCCAGCTGCTACCAACAACAACAACAACAACAACAACAACAACAACAACAACAACAACAACAACAATCACGACCACCATGACCACCAAGACAACGAAAACGACGACTACTACTACTGCTGCTGCTACTGCTGCTACTACTTCTACTACTGCCAATGCTAGCGTTTGCCTCTTTCTCCTCAGCGTTTTTCACAAACAAATGTACCTTACCACTTCCCTGTACCATCCTCTATCGTGTTCATCTCTGTTTAGTGCGCGCTGTTTGTGACTAGCCACGGGTCCGAAGTAGTTTGTACTTTCACTTTGCCACGAATTATTCCCTGCACCCACCTCTGCTTCCTGCTTTGTCATAGAGATCCGTTCACTGCTACAATCATTTATGTACTACGCACCTCCACTGCCTAAGCCAAGAATCATTCGCATATGCCTACATTGAAATCGATTAGTTCTAGGTTATTTAGATCATATAAACTAAATTTAGATCATTTAATCCTTTAGATCCTCTTCAAAAGGGCACTTCGGATCATCTTTCACCACTTTTCACCACTATCCCACTTGCCGCGCAACTGAGGCCAAAGCCAGCGACAAAAAGGCTGAGCCCGAGCTCACTAAGGCATGACCTCCAACATGGTGATGGCCCACATCCAACTTATCGAAACAAACAGAAGTCAAGCATAGTCATAAGCAAAGTGACAAACATAGTCACAAGCTAGTCAAGCTAAGTAATCTGTCCCCACTACCCAACAAATTCGTTCAGTTTGATATGATAAAAAACCTGATCCAAAACCCTGTTCAGGAGCGAAACCGGTTGCTGGCCAGCCTGGCGCTTCGTCCGCGATTTCAATATCTACTTCTTCCGCGTCTCCTTTTGGGCAACTGGGATGGCCAAGTGGCTCTACACAAGCGATCCACGGAAATTGTTGCTGAATGATGCTGAATGACCCGAGCAAGGGAGCCATGCAATGCCAAACCAATCATGAGAACGGCGGGATGACTTATAAGGGTCTTGTGGATGAGTTCCACTATAGTTGCATGGCTTGGCTTCACACAGCGGCAGGGGCAGCGCAATACCTCCTTCCCAACCGAGCTCTGCAAAACCACCAAGCCCCCAAAATCCAACCAGTAGATACGGTTACATCACATTTACTGACCCCCTGCAACAAAAACAAACCAATCTGAAAATATGTTGATTTTGCTGTCTATAGTACTGCGCTTACGACGTGGCGCCCAAATCAATTCACTTGAGGGCAATTGAGGGAGTCAGGATGAAGTATCTTTAGCAACAAATCTGAGTTCCCACGATCGTTTTCTAGCTGAATAGCAGGAAAAGGGAAATACAAAACCCACCACATGCAACATTTAATGGAGATGTTCAATGATGATTCAAGGGACTGAAATCAAACTAAAAACATAAAGCTGTCTGGAATTAAGGTCTGTGCAGCAGCCCACAATCTGGATCCCAAATGCCTAGGAAAGAAACCCTTCCTTCAAAGCCATGTCATTCCCTAGCAAGGTCTTCAGCACAAGAAGATTCGTGGAGGAGATACCAGGAGATACTGGAAAAAATGAAGATTTTTCATGAATTTTCCTGAAGAAAGGTCTTGATCCATAAAATCGCAACGAGGAAGCCATCTGGAGAGGTCTTCAAGAATGAAGTGTAGAATTCGAGAAGAAATCCAGCTATGACACCACTTTTGGGTCAAGAAAATGGTCAGGTGCTTCAAGAATCTTCGAGACCTGTTGAAATTGACAAGCGCAACATTGTAGTGTGGCACTTTTCCAATGCCAGTGCTTCGCCCTGGCAATAGGCCTTTTTTTGTGGTGCAAATTTCAGGAAATCCTGGGCACCCTGCATTCCTTTGTCAAGCCTATTCGCTTGTGCGTATGTAGAGTGACTGGAAATTTTCCTTTGGCAGAAGGTATATCAAGAAATCTATCCAAATCAGTTGCGACCTTGGATCTTGGGAGGTTTCTGGAACGAAGGTCTGGGCAAAGTAATTTGGGGATAGAGGAGGGGAGGCTTGACGTAGGCCAAAATGATACAATATAATAGGCATTAATAGGCATATAAAACATGGTAAATATATACGAAAATATACAATTTGCCGTTCCCACACCCACAACTCACTGAAGCCACACCCAGACTTGAAATCGAACGCACACACACACACAGACCCCACACCTATACAAGCGCGCGGCGTAACGTACGCACACACACAGACGTACAAGTACACCTGTGAGGTCACCCCTAGGGAAGATTCAGGGTGATTCTTTGGTCGTTGCTTGGTTGCTACTTACATGACCACGACATGAAGTTGTTGTTCTTGGCTCCGCCTGTTGCCATCACGGTTGTAGTGATTTTTTTGCTTGGGCGTCCAAAGGGTTTGCGCGTTGTAGTGACTGGCATTGTAATTCAGCGTGGTGCAGCTGTTATGCCAGGTCTTCCCTGGCTTGGACCAGCTGCTGAAATGATGCGGAAGTTTCGTCGCCAAGGTTTGCCACGTGCAAATGCCCGTTGAAGGCTTGCAATGAAAGCACCAAATCAGGAAGTGTCCGAGCTTGACTGTTCTCTACGAGCTTCTTAATCCTCGTAAGCAGAAGATCAACCAATGTCTTAACATTTTGCATTCCAGTTTAGTTCTCCATAGTGGTACCTGCTCACGTTTTGTGATCTGCGCCTGCGTCCACTTCCAGTTGGGCAGCCCTCCGTTCGGACCGGCTTTGAACTGGGAAGCCGTACCAGGATCGCCACCAACTGCAGGGCAATCGCTGAAGATGGCTCACGACCCACGACCGGATGATGCAAAAAGCCAAACAATGTGATAGATTGGTTTGTGTTCAAAAAAAGGCCAAATAATTACATGTATAATCTATGGATCAATTGAAGCATTGAACTGAAAATCTTCCATGGAAATCTATGGAAATCAGATATGGTTGATCATATATGGTCAGGTTCTGCTTCCATACAATAATGCCAGGAAAATCATTCATGCCTTTGTTGTCACACCGGCTGAATATTACTTGCAGCCTCTCATTCTTTAAAGCATTTCAAGCGCTACTCGAGTGGGAGTGATCCCGGAATTTCGTGGAATTTCTTGTGACCAAGTGCAACCGCAAAGATTTTTCACACATTCACGAGCACTGCAACCTAAATGATCTTATTTAGCCGAAATCATGGCGCATGAATGGCTACCATGGATTCCCATGCGAAACCATGGGAAATCTCGAACCAGAAATATCCCAAAACCTGATCCTTCCACCCGCAACGTGATGGTCACCGCATCTCTTCGGTCCACTGGGGGCCCCCACGGCGGCGCAGCCAGCCGCAAACAAAAGGCGGCCACTGGCACTATGACTATGACGTCGACCTGGGACACATCGCCGTATGGTCCAAACATATTGCAAACATTCACATGTGTTGAACAATGTGTGTGTGTCTTCACAGAATATAGTAAAGTAGATCAATGAAGATGAAACAAAATGTTTACACAACAAACCAAAATACAGTTCGCCATGGTATAGAGTCCATATGTGAATCCGTTATCAATAGCTATTGCAACAAACGAATGATCAAGTTCTGCATGTCACTGTAAAACGATGTAAAACGTAAGCCTGTTCTATCATTATGTCTGTGTTTTGCATCTAATTGCTTCAAAATGACATCAGCCAGTACAGAACATGGTGAAGAATCAGGGTACGAAATTGACAGAACATGATAAACCTATACACAATCCTGAACCGAAGGTGACATGGGTAGCCCATGCAAAAATCAAAAAGTACCATGACAATAGCCAAACTGTCAGCCCTGCTCATTCTATCAGATTGTGCAGATTCGAATGCGCCTGGCTCCAGTGGCCCGGTCATAAAACAACTTCCCAAACAACAACGACTTCTCTTTTGCAAGCTGGTTGTGAGCATCAGGTTTTTGCAATAAACATGTTTGACTGAACAGTCTTTGCGGAATCTAGTGGGAAGGTTTTGAAATATCCTCACCTTTTCCGAAGGACTTTCGACACTGCTGGATTCCAAAGAATCTTTGGTGCGAGTGCTGCCCCGAGCACCAAACCTTCACACCGTTGTGGTTGGACCTGGGTGGACATCGCCCAAAACTTCGGCCCCATCGCCCTGGCCTTTCGATGTCGCCATTTCGCTGGATGTGCCGCAGCACCCGGCACCAGTGCGGCCCAGTGACGTTTGGGCCAAAGCTTCGACCGGCAACGATCCATGACACTACACATATCAGCAATGCGACCTCTTCCAAAAAAAGCTGACAAGAAACACATGTAACAGATTGTAACAGCCTGCAAAATGCTGAAACAAACACACAAAACGTATACAACAGCAACGAAGAATCGGTGACATTGACCCAACGGGGACCGCTTCGAACTTTCAACGCAGTGCCATTCGCATCGATCCACGGAGGCCAACATGCCTAGAGCTGTGCACCAAAGCTCCCATCCAGGACACAGGTTGGCTTGTGCCAGCCTGGGGCCCCATGTAAGTCGCTTTGGCTAAGGCTAAGGCTTTTTGATCCTATAGATCACTCATAGGGCTGATGAATGCCAAAAGAAACAAGAACCCAGTAACCAAACTATTTGAACATTGAATAACATCGAAAAATCGAGAGATGCCATCCACAGCGACGTGCCGCTCATGACGTCTTTTTGTCCAAGTGTCATGCTGGAAAAGGGGGTCCGCATTTGGACACCAAGCATTAAGGGCTGTGCGACAAATGCAAGAGCCCCTAGGGATCCCTAGGGTGGGTGCAAACATTCAAAGATATCTACAGAGATATCTAGAGCAAATCCCTTTTGCAATGTCCTGGCACGTGGGATCTTTTTTGGTGCAGGAATGTGCAAGATTGAGCAGTTTGCCTTCGATGTCAAATGAACCAGTCAGCTGAGCGAAATCTAGGCCTTCTGGGGAGCTGCTTTCAAACATTAACCCCCCCCACTCGACAAAGTCATTCTCGCTCTGCCCTCGTGGGAATCATGTGACACGTTGTCTATTGCATCTATTGCAAGGAAAAACCCACGGCATGACAGGAAGGTCTCACTCAACGGGCATGTTGCAAACCTTGGCAGGCCAAGTAGCCAAAGCAAGTGACTTAACAAGCGACCCAATGGAAACCCCACCCCCCAAATCCACATAATTATATCGACCCTACGCGCATCCTCCCGGCAGCAGCTTTTTCTTTCAGCTCCCAACTCGTCCCTGGCAGCTCCTCCCAGCCCTCGGGCAGTTCAAAGGTGGAGGGATCAAAGCCGTTCGCGATCTCCTCGCGAGCCCAGGTCAACAGCTCCGCATGGTGCAGCCCTCCCAGCACGTAGGTCGTTTCCTGGCGAGCGTGTCGAACAAGGACATCGTTGCAAATCTTGGTCTCCGGTGAACTTTCGGCAGATTCCCCACACGATGGTACACGTCTCACTGTCAGCAAGTTGAATTTTCAGGAAAGCGCAGGGGGTTGCAAGTTTAATGGGATGACATGGTTGCTATCAAGATCTATCAAGATCTATCACGATCTTTCAAGATCTATCACCATCTATTACCATCAATCATGATTTATCAAGATCTATCAAGCTGTTTCGAAATGCCAGCTTTCGGAAGCTGTCCTCATTCATGTCTTCAGCATGTGGTTTCTCACCTCTCAGGGAACTTTGAGGCCCCATATGGTGCGCAAACATTTGCTGTTTAGTCAACTGTTTGTCCGCCAGCCTGTGCTCTGTTTTTTGTATGGATTTGAATCCAAAGCCTGCGGACATGTCAACAAATAGTTTTCAAACAAAATTCAAAATTATTGCAATATGTATGGATTTCCCTCTCTCAGAAGGATTTTGATATATTTTGATGCTACGATTCTGCTGCTGCAGTGATTCTTGTCTGACATTCACTTTCACAGCAAGGTTCACTTGGATTTGCTCACTGACATGAGGCTTCTGCGCACATGATGTCGGGGTCGGGGTCCAGAAAGTTTCCAACAAAAACATGCTCCTGAAAAGTGTGAGAATGCTCCGCAGTTTAGAACAGAAGTGATCGAATCTTGCTTTGTTGCTTCGGTATGGATGTGGTTTCTGACCAGTGTCCTAGGCCAGCAACACTTCCGCTCGTACAGTTCTCCCTTTTGAACCTTGCCTTCAGCACCAGCATACCACGGAACAAACGTTCTTATTGGCTTTTCTTGCTGACTTGGTCGTCTTCTTGATGTCAGCTTTGTACTCTTCATTTCTCCAACTCCCATCTCCAAAATGCCGACTTTGTATCAATATATAGTTCTGTTCTGAGCAGAATTCGCATCACCAACTTGCAAATTTGGCAAGCGGTGAGCGGGTTGACTTTTGCACTTATCACTTCTGCTGGTTTGCAAATCATGGTTGCCCTCAACTTCCAGGATCGTGTTCTTTTCCCGTTGAAAAAAGTCCAATGCTTTGAACCAACGGCCAAGCAATCCAAAATCCATTGCAGCCGCCCAGCAACACATGCCGTGAGTGGCCATGGGTTTTCCCCATCGATTTCGCAACTGCATCACATACTGCGACATTGTGGAGCACCTGGATACTGAATGCCAAGGGACACGACGAGGGAAATGTCCAGCAGAACTGAATACTGAATCAGATTGAGCATGACGACTGGAAAAGATACATTGTAAACATCAGGATCGCCGGATCTTGGCAAGTTTCTCTACCCAGGTTATCTCTTTGCCTACAATGCGAAGTGTCTGGATTGCCTGTGACCATTTACATACACATTCTCAAAAAAGAACTCGCGGACTTGTGTTTTGGTGCCATGTTTGAACCATAGCAGCCAAGCCACACGTTGCCCAGAAAATATGCAGCCCACGCACAAAGAATGGTATCGACTAGGACGGATTGCAGTGCCAAAGTGCACTCTTCCTTGGATGTGATGGGGTTGCTGCAAAAACAATCCGGAAGGAGTGCTGCAGCGAATCCGCCATGACTTGATCTCACCTGCGAACAAAAAACAGAGACAGGCCGGTGGCCATCTTGCTGTCAGAAAGTCTCAGCCTGCACCACTCCAGCGCTTGAGAAAAGCTCATCCGAGGGCCAACTGCCTCCGAGTTTCCACGGTCACAGCTTGGTCGTACTGGTGCGGTCGGTACGGGTTAATCCGCGGCCCAGGGAAGCCGTTCACGTATTGCATCAGAACACTTTTATCCTGAGCTGCTCAGAGCTTCCAGGAAGGTACTGAAGATGACAAGCTCTGAATTCAGCACTGGACCCTGGGCTCAGCTGAAACCTCCGATTGGCCAAATACTGAAGCTATATCATGATTCATGACAGGCAGCACACTCCCCAACCAATGAGTACGAGTAGGTGCGAAGGGTCCATTTCTGCCAGGCATCTCCTTCATTTGTCGCAAACCATGTGTACGAGGGCCAGAAGTTCGAAAAACTTCGAGCGAGGACAAAGGAACACACAAGAGAAAACACCAGTGGCCTAAGATCTCGCTCTGGTCGCCAGCTGTGATAGCAAGGAGGGAGGGTCTGGCGTTGTCCAAAAGACTGTGTAATGTTGATTAGTCAGAAAACGATTCTTGTTGGTGTTGTTATCTGTGCTTTTTTATGTTTTTCAGGGATGGCATCGCGACTGGCACCACATATGAGGATCTTTTATTGCAAAAGGGATCACGATATCCCATCAGAAATCCCGGCACACAAACCTGTACAGCTTCGCACAAATATAATCGGTGAGATGCGAGGAACAATGGTGTCTTGTTTCGTGTAAGGAGTTGGAAGACGTTCATACATAGAAGTACGTGATGTTGAGACGGATGAACATGGCACATTGAAAGCACAAAAACAATGAGGGCAAGAGCGGACATGCAGTGAACAAAGTGTTTTATCTTGTCAGTTCAATCCATGTTGACTGCACTCGACTGCACTAATTAGTTCTATCATGTTCTATCTTGTTATTCGTCTTCACTGTAATAAGCAAAATCCTGAAGAGGCCTCTTTAGCAAATGGTATGTGATGAATTCATTTCAACATCATAGACAAAATTTCCCATTGGAATTATGGAATTGGGGTTTTGTTCAGACAATTTCAAGCAACAAGAATCTGTGCTCTACCAGATCCCGGTTCGTTGTGAGTTGGTCTTCCAACCTTGAACCCAGACCTGGATGATTGGCAGCAACCTATAGAGGAACTCAGGGCAACTCACATCTTGAGAGGTGATGAGAAGTGGCACAATCCCAGTCTCATGCTTGTCAATGAGTCTCTGGGAACTCAAATGGACTTGTCAAAAAGTTGACGAGGGAACAAGTCATGCTTACAATCATTCTGTACAGGCTGTATACCGTCATTCCTGCCCCTTACGCGGAGCTTCCACGACCACAGTTTTACTGCCACAATAACTGTTTTCCAAATTGCTTTTGCAGGGTTGGCACCAAAGTGTAATCACTTGCGATGGATTCCATAAGTAGTACAGGATTTGCTTCTGGGACGCTGCTATTCACACCCAGGCAACATCCTTTCCCTGAGGCGTTTGGTTGCCCCTCAGGGGATGATGGGTCCTGATCGCCCACACGCATCAATTGATGGAACGGATAACCTTCCTCACAATGGGAGGGCAAGGAGGAAAGAAGTAGGAACGCAAGCTGGGAAACACCATTTGCTTTTTGGAGGGCGCAGAACAAATTCACTGGCGCAAGAACCAGCACAACAAATCACCAGCGAAGAGATCAAAATCACAAGCACCGATCAGCACAGCAAGTATTTGTTAAAGAGTTGATTGTACCACTGGAAGTGGCTGGAAGTGCCTAGCCCAGTTGCGCGACGCAGGCAAAGTTGGACAACAAAAATACGATATATACTACTGCAGCCCAGTGGCTCTACATTGCAAAGAGATTCCTGGCATCACCACATGCTGAAGGACTAAACTATGAATGAACTAGCAGCTACTGTACTAGCCTGACCATCCCAGTCTGTTCAACATGATCTCAAGCATCTGCAGTAGATTTTGGTGGTATACACGCTGTGTTTAGGCAGCTTCAAGATGCAACCGGCCCTTTCTGGTTCTGAAAGCCGTATTGATTCCAGAAGCCCACAAATCCTTTCAAAGCCTACAGTAGCTGTTGTCTATACAGGACATTACAAGACTCCTCTCAACTCAAAGTCCAGCAATTCCAACCTCATTTCAAATTCAAACATTTTCATAGTATTGCTGTCGGTTCGGAATGTGAAAGGCCAATATTGCAACGTTTTTTCTTGGACACTTTGTTGATCTCAAAAGTCTACATGTAATTTCTTGGCTCTCACGACATGTTGCAGTAAGCTTAACAGTTCTTGCGAATCCCCTGTTGTGTGATTTCTTTACTGTTCTGCCTCAGCACCATACTCTTTGATGCTATTCCATGCTATTGCATGCTGTCTTATCTATTCAGTTCTATTCCTGTTCTTGATCTCTTTCTCTCCCTCCCCCGGTGGCATATATGGTCTCGGCATATTGCACCACTTATCTCCACCATTACTTAATATGACTTAAATATATATATCTATCTGAAAATCAGTTCTGAAATCTCAAACACCGGGAAAAACCAGTGATTCCATGACATCCACGTGGAGAGTGTGTGCATGTGTGCACACTGCATGTCGTAAAGGCAACATGGATACCCCGGCCTGGGCTGAATCTTGCAACGTTGATGCATGCTTTGGTAGGGTCCACTGTGGATTGGTAGGGGTCATTTCCAAAATCCGTTCTGGATTGGTTCTTCGGACTGTTTACTGGATTAGATTGATATCCTCCATTTTATGGATGATGGCACCCTAAAGACCAAGTATGCTCAGCGCAACTGGTAAAAAACATCAAAAAACACAGGACCAACCAACAAATGTGCTGCACCATAGTCCTGTGTCTCTGCCCATTCAGCTGGCATCCAGCCTCCTGCGGCTGAGGAATGGACAACCAAGAGTTGAAACTGATAAGGTCCACTTCAGCAAGATGGATGATTCATCCATGATGATCCAACCATGGATTGATGATCCAAGACCAAGGGGTAGTCAAACCGTTGTCCAACCATGATCCGGATCCATAATCTATGATCAAACCATCCTCAACATTCCATGCCCGCATCCCGTGGGGTGTCATCAGGATGTTCAAATGGAGTAGCAAAGTGTGCTGTGTCCGGGGTGAAGACTTGCATGACCCTGGCCCCTGAGCCACACATGACACCAACAGCTGTGGCACCTGATGTTGTGGTACTGGCTTTGAACACGCGCAGGTGGACGGCCAAAGCTCGCTGGGTGTTTAGGCTTCCGTCTTCGGGCAAGACCCCCACAGTGATTCCAACAGCTTTGGCTAAATTCAAAGTATCATGGCTCGGCAGGAAACCTCGCAAGGATGGCAAGGCATTGATCGCTTGGGCAGCTTGAGCCCCGGACCAAATTGATTGGGAACGTCACTTCTGTATGGACTTATATACAACAACATCTGAAGAGAAACCCCTGCAACAGTGAACCTCTAAGTCTATGCACCGGGGCACACGTTGCTACATCGGCCATGGTCAAATTTCTGGCTACGAGGCCGTGGGTCCGGATGGTTTGCGCATCTGCAACTCCCTCTTTCCTGAGGCGATCTCATAACATCTGCAGGTTTGAACAACTCAGTGCCAATTGACTTGCATACTCGCCTTGGCCAAGACTTACAGGTTCTAAAGCTCTTGAATGCAGTTTCATATTCTCCTGGTTTGTTTTCACCTTCCCTGACGAAACCAATGTTTTGAGTTCAACAGAGACCCCCAAAAAAGCAATCATCAGCAATCCAATAATCCAAGTACTTCAACAGCATAATGGCTAAAGAGGCTGAGTAGATGACAACAGTTGCAAGTGAGTCTCAGGAATGCTGCCAGCATGTGCCCCAAACGTTCCTCCAGCTTCAAGAAGGTTGAGTTTTCCTTGGCTGCATGGGATGCTTCCAAGAGACGACTGGCAAAAGGCAGGTACTCAGCGAATCAGCATGTTTGATATCCTCTTTGCACCAACCAGCCATCCATCAAACGCCATTCTAAGCTGACAGAAAGTCCCTGAAGGAAAAAGAATTCATCGCCTACCTTCTGGGATTATAAATAAATAAATAAATAAATAAATATATATATATATATATACAGCTTCTGACTCACAAACAATTGAGCTAACAAGACTCTCTACCTCTCTCTCGGGAAGGATACGTGTAACCCATTGCACTCGTCAAAGGCACGTGGCACGCTGCTGAAGGTAGAGAATGACAAACACAAGAACATTGGCAAATCAAAATGTTGGACCCCAGTAGCGGGACTAGAAAATCACATTGCGCTCTATTGATCCTCGGTCACAAGGATATTGCATTGCATTTCTCGCTCTGGTTCTTCAGCTCCCACTACACTTACACCTTCTTCCCTTCACCTTTTTGCAGCAAGGTCTGCCCCTTGGGCAGCTACTGCCACTGACCATCCCAAATGGTGGGGTTCCCGAAACTGAATTAGATCCTTTCTGGGAATCACGTCACAGCACTGTAGACCTGAAGAACCTGCCGGAACCTTTTCAAGCCTTCCATCACTGGGACTACGAATGCCATATGCCTGCGCCACATCCAACGGGTCGTTCACCGGGTCGTTCAACGGGTCGTTCAACGGGTCCAAGTCTCTTCAGATTTGGATCCAAAAACATGCGCCGTTGGCTCCTCTGGGCCTGCCCAGCGCATCTCAAGGCGCGTGCCGTTGTTCCACGGGGCCTTGGTCTCACTGCGCATCCATATGGTCTCGAACGGCACTGTGACGTGTTGGTCCAAAACTTCAAAGCCACAAACCTCAGCAAGGTTTGTGAGTTGCAACTCGGTCACCACCCATCCAAAAAACTCAACGCCGCAACTCAAAGCTGCAACGAAGTTGTGAAAACTGGCCGAGGACTTAATTCTACTGACATTACCAACATCTTGTACTGGCACAGGGATGCAAAGGGTCGACGTTTGGCGAGTGACATCCAGGAAATGATCCAGCTCCACGACGCGTCCATAGCATTTTCGCAATTGCGAGAGGCTGAACAGCTCCCGGAATGGCACCCACTGCAGACCATCATGGGCCTCCAGACCCATGTGAGATGTCAAAAGTTTGTCATTTTTTTTGCTAGCAGGCAATAATGGAAAGATAGTGGAACAATGTGGAACATATCATATCTGCCTTGTTGGTGAAAACTGTGGTTATTCATTGTAAAGTGAAAAAAAATAATCATAGTAAATCATCACCCCTCTTCGCACCTTCAAAAAGCAACAGGATAAACCGACTCACAAGCATCCTCCCAACAAACTAGAATGAAAGCCTTATTGAAATAAAAGAAGTGCCAAGACTCATTGAGCTCATTGCCTCTTGCACATTTTCAAACTCACACGCTGCGTTGTTTCCGCGCCTGCGGGTGTGGAAATTTGAAGAAGCCCGGTACAACCAGGATGCGACCCAGGCGTGCAGCCATATCCACAGCTGTCTCATACGAGAGCCGTTGATTGTGAAGCATACCTGAGATGGGTTCAAGGCCGCCACAATTGCACACGTTTGTCGCAAAAAAAAACAGCTTGTGGCCATGGAATTCGGTCACTGGCAACTCCTAGACTCCTAGGTCAAGTCCCCCACTAAAAGGACACCAAATGACAAAGTAGAGCGTAAAAAGACGTAAACAAAGGGCTTTGCACTTTCAGCTTGTCCACACTCTGGAAAAATTGCAGTATATAAAATAAGAAAGTGTCCGTTGACGTGGGCCTCGTAACAAATTAAATAGATCAAATTAGTGCATCCAACCCCTGGTTGGTTTCAAAGATGATTGTACATAATTGTACAAGTTAACAGTGAATTGCCAACAGCAAAGTCCGAGTATCCGATCCTGGGGTCGTTCAACAAGAAACGGCCGGTTCGGCACGTCTCAGAGGTAAGCGCAAAGTTGCGAGCTGATGCAGACCCGGAATACACAGGAGTTCGCCGATGCAAGAAGTGGGGAAGATCGTCCTCGGTTGAACTCTATTCAAACCAGTCTTCAAAATGTTCATCAGCACATCCTCAACATCCCTAAAAGCTTGAAAGAACTTGTAGTTTTGGTTGAGATTTGGGTAAAAGAGCTCACAAAAAATCACAGCTTGCAATCATCGTTGATTCTGATAAACACATTCCAAAGCTGAAGGCTGATGCCCCGCAGCGTGAGGGAGGCAATTGCATGTCAAATCCTAAATCACTCATTATCTAGAAAAAAGCACGGCATCATCATACAAATGTTCTTGACACACCTTGCAGAAAACATGACGAGAATATACTAATGACAGAATACAATTCATGCGGCATAAGCTTTGCAAGCGCCAAACAGGTGGCGCTTGGCATTGTTACACAAACCCCTACGACATGCAAGTAGCCCAGAATCTTCCATCACCTCCTCGATGTGGAACGCCCGTCCGTTGCGGAAGGCGATACCACGGTTGCCAGAGATGATTTCATCACCTTCGCTGATCAATCACCAAATATTCTGCACTAAAGGTGTCGAACACGTACAGCACGCAAAACAATTTATAAAGATCGGCTCAATACGGCTGATGGCTGTACCTGTACTTACGGAACAAACATTAAGCTGATCAAATCCGATATGAAGCTGGAAACAGGTCTATAAACAACTGAACGAACACGTTCAGTCGAACACTTCACCGCTCAAGCACTTCTTTTGATTTGTTGATGAGCTCCATGGTGTCCCATGAGGTCAACGAACTTCAAATAACTGACAAAGGAAAGTCAGTGTGAGTCCCTACCTCAATGTTAATCGAAGGTACAGATTACCGCTACGACCACATCAATCTCATTGTGAATTGGGTGTGGGGCTAGCGTCGCTACGGCAAAGCCCTCTCTTTCGGTATCCCAAAGCGTCTCGCCTACCTGGCAAGAAATGGCCCCGAGAAATCGGTGGATCCTTTCTGAAGACATAAGCTGCTCACACCGTGCAGCTGAGCGACCTGTCAAGGTGATCTGCGCACCCACTGGCAAATCATCCACTTCTTCCGCAGCACGCCACACAACGGGGCGGGCCGCCCAACCATAGCGACAAACCGAGGCGGCAAGAGCCAAGGGGAGTGCCCGCATCCGCTGAGGATGGGAACAGTCAAAGCATCTGTTAGCTATAGACTGTTAGTAATTAGGTGTTGATAATACAGCACGTGTTACGCCACAAAGGTGGAGGAACAAGACATGGCGACTCCCAAGTTCAGGATTCTTGCAACGCAAAGGTAATGAACTATGGACATCTTTAGTAACCATACAAAAAAAAAAAAAAAAAACAAATAGAACTGGACAACTCCGAATGTCAACTGGAGATGCTACCTGGGATGGTAACACGTACTATACAAAAACCAGCACGTTCGAGTACTGTTGCAACGTCTTGGGTCCGAGGATCATAGCTTCAGTCGCTACGTTTCGGAGCCTCAAAGGCTTTGGAGTCAGAAGGCGATGGAGGAAGGATCAAAGAAAGGGCGCCACAGCTCTGCCAGCTGCATGCCACAGGTTTGCCAGCCCCTGCAATACAAATCCGAGTAAGCAAGAAGCCAAGAAGGAAGACGAAGGAAAACGAAGGAAAACGATGGTTTGAGTTTGATTTCACCGAAATTGCACTGGTTTCTGGAAACTCTTCAAGCGATTGGTCAGAAGTCATAAAGCCAACAACAAAGGATTCACGCGCCAAAACCGTGGAAATACCGCGCAAACCAAAGGCTTGAACACCAGCATGCCAAATAGATACTTCAGGTTCATTCAGGTTCTGAAATTGGCTCAATCAAGAACAATGACCATCTTTATATTTAATCAACTATATAAATCCAATTGAACATATAGTTTAATATATATGTAAACATGGTAGTTGTCACGGTACCAGGGCACATGCAAAACCAAACGTACCATCACTTTCTTCGTCTGCACGCAGTTCAGGACAAGATAGATGTGGAACATGCCAAGGAACAAGGAACAAGGAATAGCATGAAACAGGAAACGCCAATCAACGATTGAAGCATAAGCGGCTCGACTTGTTTACATCTCGCAGACAGTTTGCCGGGTTATGTGACGGGTTTGACTACCATATCCAAAGTACCTCTGTGTTCTGCACGTGCTGCAGGTTTTGAACGTAACATGCCTGCGCAAATCGATTTATTACTGCATATTTGCTTGACTCATAACGCTAAACTAAGTAACACATCTCCCGTATGGCCTATTGATGTCCCTGAGTAACCGTGATCATAATCTGAAAATCACACTCTTGAATCATTGGACATTATTCAGGGTTATAGAAGTTTTGCTGGCAATTCATGAGTCCTGCCTCTTGACTCACAATCACATATACACACACGCTCCACTTCCAAGTCATCAGCCAGTTTGAGAAATGCTCAGCTTGCACCATATCATCACAAATGCAACACACAAAGAACACTCCGAACCCATGTGAAGACCACATCCGAACATTTTCTTTGATCAAGTTTTGAAAGCACGTTTCACACATATACCCTATACACACTCAAGTTGCTCCCCCAATGTCTCTGGAATGTCTCATCCAGGAGTTGCAACACCTTCAAGCCGAGGTACAGAAACCCAGGAACAGCCTGGGAAAAGGGTTGTTGTCCTACCGTTCACTGGGGACCAGTGAATCCATCCGCCTTTATGACCTAGAACCCTGTCACATGATACGACCACAATGCATCGAAAAAATCTTGACCTTGCAATCTGCAAGCCTAAAACTGAGTACGTAAACCTAGACGGCATCGTAACTGATGGAGAGCGCAACAACACTGAATCGCTTAATTATGGTGGATTCATGTGTGCTTGTCAAACACGTGCACTTTCTTCAAGCCTGTGAGCCATATGAAAACCTCCCCAGGTTTGACCCTCTGGCCGAAAATCAGTGTGGCCCGCCTCCCCTAAACACCACGCCACGACACCGTCTCGGCTGCTTGATGTCTGCCGTCGGTGGCAATTGTGCTGCACCCCGATGCACATAGTGAGTGCTTGGGCCAAGGCTTGAGGATATCACACTGCAGTGACACGATGATACGTGATGCCAGCAAACAAGATGGAACCACAAGAAACCACAACACATCAGTGCATAGCAGTGCGAGTTTTAACTGTTGGTCAAAAAACTTTGATAGGAATTGAACGAAATTGAGAGGTCCAGCACAAAAAAACAGACCACTCATGAACTCTAACCAAGCCCAAGGATTGGATCCTAAAAGAAGCGCCTGCGGTCAAGCCCCAATATCATCACTTTAATGAACAAAAGTACCACTTACAAAGCTTCATGGCACCAAAATTCAAATCCAAAGACCTGCGCGGGAGGATGAAAGAATCTAAACAACGTGCTGCTGCTGCTGCTGCTGCTCCCCCATTTTCCTCTACTCGAATCCGATCTGCGGGAACTTTGCGCGGTCTTTGAAGCCAGTGCTTGTTGACTTGCGCTTGATTAGGGCAGAAGAATACCCCTTTGAAGCTGCAAACGCACTACGGAAATCCATGAGAAAAACCATGGAGGCCAACCCACCATGCCACCATGACTCGAGTCTGGGAAGCAACGGTCCGTGAACGCACCACGAATGAATTCTTTTCATCCGTCATGGCGGAAAGTGAGGCCCGCAGTGCAAATCGGTGCGACTGCAATCGATGATAAACATAAAGGGCTAGGGCCACAACTATACAGAACAGGCTCGGTGGTGCCTCTTAATCAGGCAACCTACGGTCGGTGCAAATCTCCAATGATCTGCGTTGTAATGTGCTGGGCGGGGCATATTCTTCGCGGCTTGTACTTTGAGCACCAAACAAACAATCAATTTGGAAACAAATGAACAATCCTGTCACCTCCTCTGAATGCACACTTCTCCATCAAAAAGTGCAAGCACTATTTCTAGATATTTCTGTTTTGCACGCATCTCTGAAACACCTGGTAGCACCCGTGTAAGAAGCACTCAGCAAACAGAGTCACCTACAGCTGTCACGTCATGGGGACTGCTGGTCCTCTTCGGCCTCGCTAAGTTTTGTTGAAGCCTCAGTTGCAGCTGTGGGCTGTGCATCCCGTGACCCCGAACTTGTGAGACTCAGTCACTCAAATTTCTTTCAAATGATTTATTTGTTTACTTGATCTTTGGCATACATTTGCCAAATCATTTGATATCTTTTGAATGACTTGCGAAATTTATCGAATTTCAACTAATATACAGCAAAACCATGATGCCATGCCATCAACTGTGAGCCGACGTGAGGGAACGCACACAAGTCAAGCATGATGTGCAGCATGATGCTGCATTGCAACAATGCAAAATGCCATCTGTTCTCAATTATGATATGGATTGATATGATGTGATACGCCCATGGTGAAAAATGTGGGGCATAGTCAAGTGAATGGGTGAAGGACATGTCTTCCATTAGCACCCCTTGGACCACCTCCGAACTCTTTCTACCGTACAATTTCCTAGAGTGCTGCCCACGTTCTGATCCCACGAGCGATCAGGTTTCGGCACCAAGGAACGAGTTGATAGAGCCAAACAGCGAACAGGATGAAGCATCCCAGAAGACCCTGAGCACCCAGGGTTTCCTTAGAACGGCCGACGGTCAACTTCCACGATGCTGGCGACAGGATCAGTGGACAAACCATTGCAGTTTCTGCTCATCCAAACCCAATTTTTGGGAAAATTCAAGTGTGCTCGATTCAGCCTAGCTCTGACACATACCTCCGCACGCAGATAAGCTTGCTTGGAAGGTGAAATGTCATCTCCCATGCTTTCTGGCACATACCATTGTCCAATGTTTGAACAAGAGCTGGGTTTGGAGGCTTCATAGCCAGAACCTTGATGTGACTTTCGCATTTTTTGATCCTAAGCGCCGAACCTACGAAACTTCTCTGGTCTGAGAACAATCATGCCTCCTGTCACTGAGTCCCGGATGATGCGCAGGTTAACTTCGTGCAATTGGAAGTGACACCAAGGTGAACGAAACCTCTAAGCAAAGGATCCAGATCTGGTGCCCTGCGCCCGGGGGAATCGCCAAGTTGCTCCCAGAAACCAATATGCAAAGAAAGCGCCCCAAAGCCTCAGTTGCGCACCACATCTGTGCGACACTGATCCCCTTGCCGAAAGCTGAACGCCCTGGTTACCCTTGTTGATAATGATGGGGATTTCCAATTCAGGCAGCAATTAGCGGGGAAGTAGAACTGGCATGAAGTGCCTTTGGCGCCTATGAAAAGAACTGCTCAAGTGAAACATTGATGGTTGACATTGACGGCAACAGAGTTCCAAAATAGAAGAAAACCCGATCAATGAGCATGTGGACCCTTCAAATCATAAAGCATCATAAAGCTCTGTAGCTGAAGATGTGCCTCTGTGCCCTCATCATGGACCCTACTATGCCAAGAGGTTCTAACCGATTCAGACCGTTGCGGAGCTGAAAGTTGAGCGGCGGATCCAAGGCATAGATTGCAGAGGCGGTGGTTGCAGGGATGCTTTGCCTAGGCAAATCCGATGCACCGTCCCATGGGGCTGGGGACGGTGGGACAAGAGAATGAACCAGAGATGATTTGGTGGGTTTTGAAGAAATGTCAAGGTTTTTTGAATAGGGATAATCATCTGAAGTGATTGCAACTTCATTCAAACTCCACACATCCTCATTGTTGTTGTCTCTGCAAAATCTGATTTAATGCACGGCAAGAATTCATCCATCTATTTGTATGGCGGAAGGTCAATGGCCCGAGCATTTATATACATGGGAAATTTGAAAACAGTGCGGTGACGATGTTGTGTGCATCGGGCATGAACAGCGCAACAACCAAAAACGCAATGCTTGGAATTGGAAACGAAATGGCCTCGAGGCCGCTGCTTACCAGAATACTGCGCATGCATGAATGCGTGCCCTGTCCGTGCGTGAGCAGTCTTCTCCATTCCTTAACACTGACACTGAGTAATATGAGGCCTAATTATCATCCTTGTATGTATTTATTCTACACACATCTTGTCGCGAACAAATGCGTTCAATTCGTCACATTTCCTTCGATGACATGGGCTTTGACCACCTTACTTGGATTTCATGAGGGTGTCAGCACATGTCAGCTCATCCGTTTTCCAAGATGCTGTCCGATGGTCTGTAACCAGTTGGTGAAGGCTGTTGTCAGCACTCCCAGGTAAACCACTGACAGCCTCAAGGTCCAAAACAGGGTTCATCGAAGGCGGACTTCGGTAGGCTTAAACGTATTCAAATGTCAGATTCAATCACTGCCTCAAGGTCAAATGTCGTGTAACCATGGAATACTTTCGATGTTGAGCACCTTTTCAGCTCTTATCACTGGCCTCTTTGTTGGCAATCTACCAGTGATGAGAGGGATGGCGCCTTGCTTTTTATTGCCTTTTGGTATTAGGTTTCTCTCTCCCCCTCTCTCTCTCGCACTTGGACGCTCGCACGCAAGTGACTAGATTTGGTTCCCAAAATGTGCCCTCAAAAAATACTGTACATCCAATTGAGCTGAGAAACATCTGCTCCTTCAAGAGCTCAAAGCATCTCCTTCGATCACAGCAGTGTGAAAAAGTTGAAGCGGTAAAGCGCATGGCGTCAGTGGGCTTCATGAAGCACACTTGGACCAAATAGACACGCCAAATTCAAACTTGGGCATCGACAATTGTAGCAAAATCTTAGGTAGAACTTGGTGAGAGCAAACTCCCACATCTTCTTTCCTGTGATTCTTCTGGTTAATCATGACAATGGCCGTTTCTCGACAACTTGTTTTTGGGTTTAAAGTTGCTTATTGCAAACTTATTCGGCTGATACTCTATGACCATTGCCTCCAAAGTTCTGTGCTGTATTCCCGAGCGCCGATTCTGCGATGACATCCACTGGACCATTGAGCACATCGGACTCCAGGGAGGACCCCGCCACGAGCAGGGCCCAAGGAATGCATAGGAGGGCCACCTGAAAGTGTCAGGAACGGAGATGCTTTCAGGATGTTTCAGATTTCCTCTTGGAGAATCTTGGAGGCAAACATAGATCTCTATGATGGACGAATGGAATGGGATGCGAGCAGAAGCAAACCAGCTAGGCTAGATGAATACAGTACCAAAGAAAGGCTGATGGGTTGCATTGATATCAGTGAACAATAGGTGCGCTTGGATGAACATTTACGCAGCCATCATTCCCCAACAAATGAGTTGAAGTTTTACACCTTCTAAATTTAGGGAAAGCATGGGAAAAAAAACCTAAATATCATGTAAATCCAAGTTTTCACATGTAGATTTGCTTGAGATCTTCGTCCGGTGCTTCCTGAGGGCCCTGCAGATAAGGTGCTCACGGCATTGACCGCTTTGGGGTCTGTGGCACAGGCGAAGGTTTCCAGCCGTAGGATGAACATGGCCTAAGGCAGCTGGCATCGGTAGTGCCCCTGCATGCGATACTTCCATTGTGGGCTGATAGGTGCTTTGGATGCTCAATGATGCTTATATGGGCTCAAGATGGCTCAAGTCCATATCTGCTAGACGTGTGAAGGAGCCAACATCTTAATGCCCGCATGCGGTCCAACCACTAAAAGAAGCATTGACAGCATTGATGCTAGTGACCTGCTAGTGCATTCGTTTCAAGCAAAGCTGTTTCCCCTGTTTCCACATGTCTCCACTTTCGCAAAGCTGTGATGGAACTCATGACTTGACAAAAGCTGTAGAAGGACCTCAGGCAAGCACGGATGCAGCCGCGGCCATCAAGCTCAACAAGTCTCCCACATTGGGCGGCACACCAGCCTTGGAAGAGGACACCCATGCTACATACAAACATCCATCATAAATAACCCGCATACCTGCTCGTGTTTATGCAAATTTATGCCGAATTAAGTCAAAAATGCACATAGCGGAATTACTCCAATATGGCTTCTCTCTCTTTCTCTTTCTCTTCTGTTCCCTATTCTTTATCCTCTTCTCCATTACTATTCTCTATCACTATGCATTCGTATCCTATTCTCCATTCATCTCTCTTCATTCTTCTTTCCTTCCTTCCTTCCTTCCTTCCTTCCTTCCTTCCTTCCTTCCTTCCTTCCTTCCTTCCTTCCTTCCTTGGTTTGTTTGTTTGTTTGTTTGTTTGTTTGTTTGTTTGTTTGTTTGTTTGTTACCTTTGTTTCCTTTGTTTCCTTTGTTTCTCTCCGGCCGTCCCGCCTGATCATCCAGGGCCACTAGGGTTGTACCTGGTGCAGGCTTCTGCGCCCAGTTAGCCGACAAATTGAAGGAAAAACGGGAGCCACAGGTCCTGAGATATCCTGAGATTCACAAAATGGCAACACATAACACACGTGGGCACAAAATGGTTGCTTGAGCAGTCTTTTGCAAGATTTACGTTGCTAGATGTTGATTCAGTAGTGATTCATTGGTAGCATTCTTTTGTAGGATTGTGAGATCTCAACCTTGTGCCCAGCAGGCACAGCTGAATCTAATACCACAGCGTGCAAAAAATGATCTCCAAAATTTTAGGAAAACCAAGCAACAACGGCAGGAGGCTCTCTCTCCCTCTCGCAAAGGCCAATCCGGCAACCCCCGGCAGCCCCAAAGCCACACCATGTGCCGCCCAAAGCCACGCCTAGAAATGCTGCAAGGGCAGAAAGCCAGGCACTCAATGGCACCTGACACTTGCTCCATGATTCTTGGCAAGTGAACATGCCTGAGGCACCGCCGCCTGCACATTTTGGGACCTCCTTGAGGCTACTAAGCCTGCCCAAAAATTTAGTTGGACCAAGGCTAGGTATGAGCCTTAAGCGGAAACTTAGGTCCTGCCGCCTCAGTTTTGACATGCACATGTATGTGCACATGGTCACAGCTTTTCAGACTCTTTCCAATGTCGAAAATTTTGCGCCTATGACATCTTCACAGTGAAAAAGGTTCGGTATCCGTGGCATCCAGCCATGTATGGACACAAAACTATGTAGCATCGCACTGTGATTGTGCTGATGCCAGAAAACTGAGACTAAATCACCGACTGGTTGCATGACCCCTTCTGATTGCGCCTTCCTCCAAATGCTTGGGGCATTTTCGTCCGACCCATGGCACCCCAACAAGCTGCAAAGATGGCACCTTCCGCCCAAAGATCGAAAATGCAAAGAATGGCACCAGCTTCACGTTCCTCGTAGCAACGATGGTTTCTCGAAACAGCATCTACATAGTTATAGGAAATCTCACGGTGTGAAATAAGGCCACAGCTGGTGGAACCTCTTTGAACAACCCTGCGTTTTTGGCGCCTGCCATGCTACCGTTATACTACTTCTACCTCCGTCGTGTCATTGCTGCGTTGCTGCCCAGCATCAGGTACAGCAAGAGGCCGCTGCGCTGAGCTGTTGTGTACAGAAGCCCCAGGGCCTGCAAGCCTTGGTTCGCCACCGACACAAAGCCCAAAAGAAATCCCCCACGGTCCCATCCCGAAGCGGTCACTTTTTCTCCACGGCTATGGCCTCCATCCCTTCGCAACCTCTGTGCGAGCCCAGGTTAAGAGCCCTTCATGCTCGATCCCTCCCAGCAAGACGGTTGTGTCCTGGCAAATGGGTAGGCCGATGGGCCGATGGGTCGGGATGGCTTCACATGTGCTGCGAGTTTTGTTCCACTTGTGTGGCAAATTCTGGGGTTCTGCAATGTATACGGTGTCACAAGTCTCCTGCGGCAACTGAAGATGTTTTTGGTATGCATGTGCGCTGTCCCCCCTCTTGAGGGAACTTTGTGTCCCAATGTCCAATTTCTGGGAGACATCCACGGCTGGCACAGTCAAAACACGGTTTGGGTGCATTCGTCGCAAAGAACATGGAGGGTTCATGGGGGTCCATATTTTTCAAGTTCCAAATTCTATTCTGGAGTCCAACGGCATGATGCTGATAGTTTCTTCAACGTTTCTTCAACCTTAAAACTGGGTCATCAACTTCGGGGGCTCCCCCCCCCGTCGAACAAAAATTAGACCCACAGTTGTCATAGCAATGCTTGAACCAACCTCTCCAAGCTGCAATCCATGGCAGTCCATGCCCTGAAGTCAATCCAACAAACATGCGGTGGGTCGCCATAGGTTTGCCCCATCGGTGTCGCAACTGCAGCACATACTGCGACATTGTGGAGCACCTGACGCAAGCAATGCGTCTTGCAAGTGAGAACCACGCAGCTAATTGACTTATGACAACATCAGAGGGAAAAAACATAGCAAGCTTTGACCAAATCAAAACCTGTCAATCGCAAGTTGGGATCCTTCACACTTGGGAAGCTGGGATGACACTTCATCGCTTTCCATGAAAGACCATTAAGAAAGACCATGAACATCATCGCTTTCCATTAAAAGAAAGCCATTTGAAGATCGGTGAAATACCCCTGAAGTCACCCCGGGTCGTTCCTGTTGCCAAACCTGGAACCTACACCCTATTGATGGCTTGACGCTGGATTCCCATGCGATGTGAGATCCACAATGTGTCAGAACCAATGTCAGAGTAAATGCCTATCTTTATGTCAGAAAGCGTGCAAGATCGTGTAAGAACATATGCCTGTCCATACGGCCAACACTATGCTCTATTTCCAGAGTCTTTGTCTCGTATCGATCAGAACCCAACAAAAAAGAATGCCAGTCCTTGCGTCTATATGTCAGAACATCAAAATGAATCATGTGCCAATATTTTCGTGAAAGTCTGTCACATAGAACAGCATGTCCATCTGGCAGTCTGAACACCTCGAGCCCGGGGACGGTGCATCACTTTCTTGGCGAATCTGCGTCGGAACAAAGTGTCAGTTCAAATGCTCAAACAAGCATCAAAATCATATATGCATCAAATCAATCCATTTAAAACAAATACGTCTATATGCAAAACCAGAAAAATAGCTATAGAATAGAGCACAAAAACACAGAGAGAGAGAGAGATATACAGTCATATATAATTTTAATATGTGTATATACATGCATCAATTAATTACCTGAACCAAATTCTTCCCAATTTAGCGGAATATTTGCCAAAAAAGAGCATTGTTCAAAGTAAAGTACGAGTATAAGCATTGCATGCCGCGGATGCCCTTCAGCTTGCCGTCCCCTTTTGTGAAACCGCTCAGGCTCTCCCTTTCTAGTACGTTGTGTGGAAGCATTTCTTCGGGTCGTTGCGACCAGAGGACACGTTGCCGATGAAATATTCGGCCCACGAGCAAATGATGGCATCCACCAGGATGGATTGGAGTGCTACTGTGCATTCTTCCTGGGTTGCAGTGCCGGGGGTGCTATGGTTTGGATATACAAAACAAATGGCAACAAATGAAGTTGGGCAAGTTTTTTTTGCACCCTGCCAGACACTATATTATATATATATATATATATATCGAGCCTGGCAGTTGGCAAAACACTTTTCCACATTGAGCTCCAAAGTGAAGAAGGAGGTATCGAAACGAAGAAGATTTCTACCTGCTCTTGCAAGCAAACATGCTGAATGAAAATGATTAAGGATACGAATGCTACCTTAATATCATATTCATATTTTGCATCAGCTTACAAACAGTAGTATTATTTGCACATACATGAATACATGCGTTCTTTGTTGCATTTGGTGGAACCTGTGTACCTCAAAAAACCTGTCCCTCAGGAGGCATCTGTGCGCAGTACACCATGAATTGCCTCCGAGTTTCCACGGTCACAGCTTGGTCGTACTGGTGCGGTCGGTAAGGGTTGACCCGCGGCCCAGGGAAACCATTCATGTATTGCATCAGGAGGTTTTGATCCTCAGCTCCAACAAGGAGGCAGTGCAAGGAGAGCGTAGTTTGATGGCTGATCTATGATGATCTTCTGTTTGAGTACTCAGTACAGGGTGTGACCAAAAATAATCACAAACAGAAAGGGACTTTGGGAATCAGCTTTTTACCTGACCTGCCTTCCCGACCAACAATGTGCCCCGCAGGTGCAACTGTTACCCTGCAGGTACTCCCAACCTCAGGTGATTACATGTTGAGCTCCGCTTACCATGCAGCACTTGTTTGACACGACGCATATGAGACACCTGTCGTAGGTTAGGAGTTGTGTTTCAATCTCATTTCCTTTTTCCAGATCAGCCGCTCAGCCGACTGATGCGAATGGTCTAGTCATGCAAGGATAGGCAAGGCTGTTCCAAGGATCCTTCCCATGTTTCACCATGTTCATGTCATATATGAGTTTTTATGAGTTATTGAACATTTTTTGTCGCCAACATCTTCTGAATGTTTGCTGATAGAAAGCCTGTGTATATGCAAAGAATGACAAAAATCAATCAGTCACAAAACGGGACTATGTGGATGCTTGTGGTATATCCCTCCTGTTCAACAGCCTCTTCTGCCCTGGGCAAGCATGCCAAACAATATCATCCCGAAGTCCAGTCTTGATTTACTTGCTTTCACGAAAATAGCCAGAAGTTAGCAAGCTTTCAATTCAAAGGAGGGCCAACTATCGTTTCTTTCAAATGCAATGAACATCTGCGATTGCAAGAGGGATTGCTGGTGGAAAATCAACAAAGAAAAACAGAGAAACTAGACGACGGTGCTGATTGTAACATCACTGCCAGGTCAGCAGAACGAGCAGCAAAACAGTTTTTGGACAGTGAAAAAAACATCAACATTGCGCCGTGTATCTGGTGGAAATTCATGTGAGACAGTCTCAAAATTATTTGATTGGGTTGTATTCACGGATTTTTTAGAAAGCCCCCTATCGTTTTCCAAGTTTGGGGGCACTTCTTTGGGGTACTATTGTTTTAGGCGATCCCCTATCTTTTTTCGGATAAAATCGACAAAACACATCTCTATGCAACACTTAGGCTAAACGCAATTGACTATAGTTTTGTCTCCGATGGCTCATGTGAGCATACTGATGCAAAAAACCGTTTGACTAAAACACAAATACCAGCCAGGGTCAGTGTGAGTCAGAGCATGTCAAAGCATACCGCAGTGGTGAGACTTCCACTGGTCTACGCATCCATTCTCTTTCACTTCTGACAGTCAATCCTGCAGGTGATGATGTGCTGTGCTTCACTCGACAGGCATACTGGCTGCCAAGAATCGGCTTCGTTTGTGGCGAACCAGGTGTGCGATGGCCAGAAATTGACAAAATTCCGAGCCATGACAAAGGAGCACACGAGAGAAAACACTGAAGGCCTCAGATGCCGTTCTCAAGCGCTAGCTGCAGTCGCACCAATGGGTGGGAAGGATATCATAGTCCAGGAGATTTTGCAACTTACCATGCTTATCAGTTTCTTCCTGTCAAGGCCGGTCTCGGAACACCAACTCACACACAAATCATGCAGCACATCCTTGCCACCCTGGCTAGCAAGTGGAAAACACAATACTTTGAGGATGTTCATTTGCCCATTGGAGGGGTGATGGATTTCGATCAAGACCTAGATCAATTTCTACGAAGGAACCATGAACCTCTCTTTTCGCGGGTGCCTCGAGGAGAGGTAGAAAGATGGTGCATCTAGCTGAGCCAGCACATCAAAACCAAAAATGACTGACTGGGCTCCACAGGACCAATAAGAGAAGAGGAAAGCCTTGCCCCCCTCTCCTTCCAAACTGGAAGAAATCAATATCAATCCTTAAAGACAAATTGAATGTTCTTGCAGTGAATCCTAGGTGCAACTGCAAAACCAGCAGGTTCTCAAGAACATGCTTGGTCACCAAATGTTGAGCCCGGAAGTCTCCTCAAACAGCTTGGCTTTAATAGTTAAGGCTGTACCAGTCACAGCCAAGGCATGGACCAGGGGATCCACCACACCCAAAAGCAGCCCAGCGGCTCCAAATTGCACAAAGATTCCTGGCAATGCGTCTGACAACACACACTGCGTGAGAGTGTGCACGCTTGCCATACCACCATACCACCATACCACGGTACCATCTACCACCATGTACCACCCATAGTTTGGGCATAGTGCAGTGCAGAGGGCAGAATCAATGGGGGAAGGTTTTCTGCAAACACTGAACTGCTCAAACTAGCGTTCAAGTTGCGAACAGAAAACGATACCCATGGCAACAAGCACGGGTGCTTCAGCCTACATCTCTCCAAATGGCTGCAAACAAATTCATTTGGGCTGTGTGAATGCAGCCCTGGGTCACCAGCTACCTATGCTACCTTAACCTGCTTGCAATGTTGACGCCAGGGTTGAGCGGGAGAAACCTCTTGAGCACCACATGTTCCGCTTCCAAAATCTGCAGGTTCCGCAAGGTCCTGCAAATCCAGCACTTCAGCTGGCACGTAGCCACCTGAAGCTGCACTAAGTCGACGATCGTTGTGAAACCGTTTCATTGGAATGAGATGATTGCAAACACCATGACCAAACATGAGGAGGTGCAGGGAGTCTTGTCCCAAGCGAAGGCAAATCACAAAGCATCCGCATACGTACAGCTGGAATAGGACATGGCAAGTTGAGCAACTTGCCCCATGAAAACGTGAAAATGACTGGAGCCCAAAGCAAATGTAAGATGGGTATAGATGGGTATACATGTGGAATGAAGGCGTGAAAACATGCAAACACAGAAACTGTACAACTCTACAAAGAATTTCCATAATGGGAAGAAGTTGCATGGAAACAAATATTAACTATGGCAGTAGCTACGATGTCCAAATTCCGAAGCTCTGACCCACATGAAACACCAGCGGTGGCACCTGCTGTGTTCGTGCTTGCCTTGAACAAACGCAAGTGCAGCGCCAGAACTCGTGGTGTCTCATTCTTCAAACTTCCATCTTCGGGATCAGGCAGAACCCCTGCTTGGATTGCAACAGCTCTGGCTAAGCTCAGAGTATCATGGCTCGGTAGGAAACCTGGCAGAGCCATGGCTCAGGGTGAGCCCAAAATTTGGAAATTTTGGAAATAACTTTTCAAACGATCAGTTTTTTTGGGGGGATCAATCTGCTAGTAACATCATGGCTGAATGGCTTGAGAAAAGACAAAATAGCTACTGGATGCACCAGGGCACACGTTGCTACATCGGCCATGGTAACATTTCTGGCAATGAGGCCGTGGGTGCGGATGGTTTGTGCATCAGCAACCCCCTCCTTCCTAAGCAAAGCATCTGGAAGTGGAGAAAGTAGTTGCTGACTCACCCCACTTGCCCAACTCTTCACCAAACTTTTGTCCCTGAGGTTTTTGAAAGTTGTAAATTCTGATCAGTCCCGTCTCTTGGATGTTCAAAACCAATGTTCTCAGGCTACACACGGATAACATGGCTTCGGACATCCAACAGTTTGAACAGAAACCAGCAGCAACAAGACCTAGACAGTACAAACCGACATATGTGTGCACAAGTTAGACAGATAGATCGATCGATAAAATACTAAATTCAACACATAATATAATATATCACTCAAACACCTACCCGCCATGCCAATGAAAAGAACAATATCACAATATCACATATAATCACAATATCGCATAAAAAAGCTGTCGCTTGCGAGTTTCAGGAAGGCTGCCAGCATGTGCCCCAAGCGTTCCTCCAGCTTCAGCTTGGTGATGTTTTCCTGGTGCCAAGGCTCAACCAGTGGCAAGTCCGTTCGTTTGTCCTATCGAATGTCGATGATTGTTGTGGCTAAACTTGAAGCACTACGAATTTATGCATGAGTTGGTCGCTTCACACATGAGCTCATTTGAAGGGTGCTTACACATCGCCCCAAGACTATGGCTCGAAAATGTGGAATCATCTGTGCACCTTGGGGATCTTAGTTTTTGACTTGCAAACCTCATGCTACTTACAAGGCCAAACAATAGTCGCTACATCTTACGCCAAAACATGAACTTCAATAACTTCTCTTCCTCTTTTCCTCTCACCACTTCTCGCCAAAGTCGGAGGAGTCGATGCTTATTGGGTAGCCTATTGCTCACGCTCTGTGCAGCAATTCCAATCGAACAAACGGATTGTAAAGACATTGTTTTTTTGCCAATTCTGCCATGGCACCCTCTACAAAACCAATGCAGTAAGTTTTGAGCACTGGCAATCATTCCTGTTTCCTCGATGATCAATTGATATCAACTGGTTCTTCCTTGGCTTTGATAGGAAGAGCAAGCGCTTTTGTAACTAGGAAAACGCTCCAACTAAAGAGAATTGGAATTCTGGGAAACCTTTCGGAGTTGATCTGTTCAAATTTGACACGCTTCTTGGCAATGTTCCTTACCCTACGCATCAACCGCTCAAAAGGTTGCAAAACTTGCTGGAGCCAGGCTTGTAAAGAAGTCACACAATTATTTGAAAACACACCGAAAAACAAACGTATTTGCTAAACCCTCAATCTTAGGACCGCATGGAAAATTCAGCGCTTTTTTCAATATAAAACAAACAATAATATTCAATTAGAAAATTCAAGTCCGTCTAAATCAAATACACGACAAGCTGTTCTGTAAACAAATGTATGTTAAAACAAAACTATTCTTCCTTATCCTGACTCCTCACAGTGCTCCTTACTCCTCCAATGGCAGGGCTTCGGACTGCACCAAGGCTCCGAAGATTTGGACTCGAAGACGTGGATGGCAGCGCCACGTGTGCCCGGGTGCGCCCAGCGCATCTCAGGGCGGGTGCCGTTGATCCAGGGAGCCTTGGACTTGCTACGCATCCACATGGTCTCGAAGGGCACCGTGATGTGCTGATCCAAAACTTCCAAGCCACAAACCTCAGTCAGAGGCAAGTTCTTCGGGGCTTCGAGTTTTCGATGTGTCCCACTCTTCTCTTTTGATGATTTTTGGAGGTGTTCCACTTTTCAACTTTTTTGTAGACAAAGAATACGTCGCCTCCAAATGAACCACAAACTGGAGGAAAAAAAACATTGGAGAATTGACCTATAGTTGGAAACGTGGTGTCCTTGCGGAATACATCGCCAGCCTCTAGCTCAACGAACACCGTGGAAGAAAGAGAAAGGCTGCTGGCAAAGCAAATGTTTGTTAAACGCCAAGTGGCATCCACCAATTTATCAAGCTCCACAACCCGGCCATAGCAACCCTGCATGGCCGATATGTCGAAGAGCTCGCGGAATGGCACCCATTGAAGACCATCATAGGCCTGCACACTGAGCTGCTCCAAGGATGGAGATTTCCAACGGGTGGCTGGCGAGACTACATTGGCTCAATCTTTGGCCAAACTACATTCTACACCATGATGTAAGTGCACAGTTGTACATACTGGAACAAAGTATGCTATTATGTATCCCATGATTCCCATGCATGTATAATTCTTGTAGAATGTAAAGTCTGAGTCTATACTATCCAGATTCTCTATTCCTGATCTTTCAGCCAACAACCAACTCTCATGATCTCTCATGCCCGCACTTGTGGTTCAAAACTGCACACCTCCGGATGTGGAAATTTGAAGAAGCCAGGCACAACCAGGATGCGACCCAAGGCGATAGCCATATCCAAGACGGTCTCATACGAGATCCGCTGGTTGTGAAACAAACCTTGAACATGCTGGTTCAATTCAGCATGAACGTTTCAAACATGCTTTGCACATCTTTGCACGTCAATTGTGAGATATTGTGAGATCTTTTAAACAGCAAATTCTGCACTTGCAATCATCACGTCCTTAACGGAAAAAAAACAACAACGCAAGTTTGCATTTAGGCAAGGTAATTGCACAAAAAGGATGGTTGGAGATGGGTTTGGCATTTGGGCCTTTTTGATCAAACATCCCGTTGAACATGAACCACATCACACAGTTGTGTACGTAATGATTGTCTGACAGTGTCAACATTATGAACGGGGACCCCTTCTTCAAGTACCAGGCGAAAAGTTACCAGAATCAAAGTCAAAGCATCCGACCCTGGGGTCATGCAACAAAAAACGGCCAGTTCGGCACGTCTCAGTTGTGAGCGCAAAGTGGTGAGCTAATAAAGATCCAGAATACACAGGCGTCCGGCGATGCAAAAAAGACGGGAGATCGTCCTCAGTGACCCAGCCAACACCACGACCCAGTCACGTGGAGCCCAGAAGATATCGCTTAAATCACCAGCCTTAAGTGGCAAGTGATTTCCGTAGCTTGATACAAAGGTAGGAAAAGAATGGCCATGTGTACAGCCACTAGTCACTAGGGCAAAATCCTGGCTGCCAACTGCCGACCCCGGAAAAATGATCAGGCTTTGGAACGGCTCATTTGATGCTCCCTGCATTTGGGAGTTAAGGTTTCGGCCAACTTAAAGGTCGTTCCCTGTCAATGAACTCCGTCCCACGCACTGCTAGGCTAATGAGGGAAGGGCGGAAAGGAGCCTAATACCATATCCCTGGGCTGATCTAATGAAACTATTTTGCAACAACCAAAATGGAATTGAAAACTGAAAAGTAAAGTGAATCACGACCTCATGGCTTGTGACATCTTGTGACATTCCATCGGTACACTCCGCCAGGTTTACACTGGTATCATGTTGCGGTGATTGCGAAATGTTTCAGTTGCACTGTCTTTTTTGACGCAGGAAAGAAAGAAAAGCCTACAAACTAATACACAACTTCAGAATGGGAATGCACGCATGAATTGTCAAAGAAGGATGGATTGGATTGAGTTCAGATTCTGTAGATTGATTGGAAGGGATACCACATCATTCAAGATTGGATGGGACATGATGGGACTAGATTCGATTGGACTAGGTTGATAGATTGGACTAGTTTAGCTTAGATTGGTTAAGCTTGTATACGGTTTGACTAGATTAGATACAACACTACACTAATCTACATTAGATTATGCATGATTAGACTAGCAAAGCTGAGACCAGGGTAGATTGGATAGGAATGGATTAGTTTAGGCCCTTTAGGCTCAGGCAGGTCAGTTCAAATTCGATGACGGCATATTATTGAGGATAGATGAGGTTCGATGAAATAGGTAGATTAGTTTCGATTCGATTGTCCAGATTTCACTAGGTTTGGTAAATTTGCTGTGGAAAATAAATGCAATCAATTTGATTCAGTAAGTAGATCAGATTTGGCTTTGTTAGGTGAGTCTGGATAAATCGCAGCATTGCAAACAGCAAACGGTTCGCCAAGTATCTTCCCTCACCTGTTCGATATGGAACGGCCGTCCATTTCGGAAGGCGATGCCACGGGTTCCAGAGATGAGTTCATCACCTGTCCAAATGGGAGCGCAAGCTATTGCAATTGCCAACCGATGCCTAACCAATGCCTTAAACATCCTTAAACCCAAGCATTCCCAATCCAACTCTAACATACTCTGACCCATGTCTTCAAACAACCTCTGCCAATTAGAGCCAGTTAGAGCCTGGAACTCCTAATGGGCTTGAGTTCTGGACACTGAGGCAGCCATTCATACATGAGTGCGCTGGCCGCTGACTGCGGCAAGGCGCTTTATCAAGATAATGTCTGCACAAGGTGTTGGGTATACCCGGACATCGACGCATCAACAGCTCCCTGCCCAAGCTGTGCCAGGGGGCCAGCTGCACTGATACAGCTAGGTATGCATCAATGAATCCGCTCAACTATTTCGTATACATCAAAGATATATGGAAATAACAAATTGTGTATCTTTCCTTCTCCCTCTCTCTCCATCGCCATCTGGGAGTCATTCAAATGTCACATCTTAAAGAAAGAACCGAGACACACACACACACATACATATGTATATAATATGCACCCGAGGGCATGCCTGTGAATCAAAAACCGGAAATGCAGGGTTGGCCCCTTCTATGCTTGCAAAGTGTGAGCCCAAATCCTTGACATGCCAAATTATTGCTTCAAAAACCAACGAGCGTTGATAAGAATGTCAGGCAACCGACCACCACTGCAACTGAGCGACCTGTCAATGTTATATGGGCACCCACTGGCAATGCATCCACTTCTTCCGCAGCACGCCACACGATGGGGCGCGGTGCCCAAGCATAGCGACAAACGGACGCAAGAGCTAAGGCGAGCCCCCGCATCCGCTGAGGATGCAGTCAAAGCATTGCACACTTACATGGCTATGGGTCAATATTAACCAACCAATAATGGTAGTTGATGACCAACAAAACCACAGGGAAACCAATGGCTAATGATGGGGAACCATAGCCACATCCTTAACGTGCTTTGAGTAATGTAAAACGAAACAACGTTTGCATATCTGTGCCATCTGGCGGCTTACGGCTGTAAAAAAGTGCAGGGTTTTCCACTCTTTTGGGAACCATAAAGAACGAAGTACCTTGTCCTTTGTGCTATCTTACGCCAAGCGCAAATCACGAAACGCTAAAACTGCGCTGCAGTTACAAGGGTTGTCCATACTCAAAGTGCCACGTTCAAACAAATTATTTTCGCATGTGGAAAAAAATACTCTAGTCCGCAAAGGATTCCCCGATACCCCCATAGGAAATGGCCTAGCTTTGTTACTTTCAGCTGACCTCAGCCAAGGGAGCTTGCCATGCTGAGAGGCTCACATGCTAAATGACCTTGCAACGAAGAACAAAAATATGATAAACTATCTACGTCTTGGGCCGCAAAAGGCCCTGGCTTGGCACCAGTGGGGAGCTATGGCAAGCTTCACTACACAGAAGTGGCATCGGCACATGGAATGCATCAGGATCTTGCAGAGTTTAATGATGTCATCGGTTACCAAGTGGTGAGGCTAAGTGGTGAGGCTATGCCACTGCCCATTTGGGTCGGTACGAATGGGCAATGGTAGGCACTCGCAATGAAGTTGGATCTCAATGGGCTTCACTGAGCTTTGCGAGCGCGTTGAAGACGATGGATTTGACACACTCACGTTGTCCCCGCGACATGAATCTCTCACCGCCATGCTACAACATCTTCAGATGAGTCAAGCCGAGGCACAGAAACCCAGGAACAACCAAAAGCCTGGGCTGACAAGAGATTGTTGCACTGCCATCAATATTTCTGAGACCTCCGGCTTGGGAGCCGGAAACAAAAAGTAAGCTTTTATGTTTTGCTGCAATCAAATGTGGCATTGTGGATCAAAACTGTCGAAACATGTAGAGCCAAGAGTAAGGCATGACAAAACTCCCGAAATCTCGCAAATCTTGCAGAACCTGTGAGCTTGTATGTAGCACATACAAATGAACTTGACGGCGATGATGGTTGGCTGAAGAATGAACGGTTTCTTTTCATTCCTGCCACTCAACACGATTTTAGTCATCTTTAGGCACAAAAGGCGAGATGCACTAAATCTTGGCACCCTTGTGAAAAAACCCAATATTCATGATAAACACTGCGGAACACCACCGTGGAATATACTTAGACAACACTTCGACAAACAATTTGTTTGAGAAAACTCTTTCCATATCTTTCCATAGCCCCAGAAAATGATTAGGTTCATTGGGGGATGCTCTTCCAAGAAGTCAATGTGAACCCACCGGCCAGCCAGTCAAGCACTCAGAATACGACGTCTGAACAGCTCTGAACCACATGGGGGCTTGGTTCCAAAGTTTGGCAAGGAGCCCAATTCGACCCCCGCGCGCCATTCTAGTCTTGCCCGGACTGCTCCCATTCCACCAGCACCTTGGTTGGCTTGGCTTGATCTCAAACCTGCCCATCCTGCCCTTCGGACTACGGGATGTTGCGCCTTCACAGCGGGCACAAACACACATCCACTGAATTTCCCTCCAACACCATTTGGGCTGCTACATTCTCAATGCCCGAACAAACCAACACGGCTCAACGGAGCCTTGAACAATGCCTTCTGAGCGTGCTCAGGACATCAAACGGATGAATGCCTTCAACAAGCAGCAGTGATTTCCGTTGTGCTAACACCGGTGTGAAGAAAAAAACATGTAAACTTGCGGATGTGCCTCTTATACATCTAGGAGGCGTTCGCACCACTTCTGCTCATTCTAGGCTCACTGTTGCTTTTTATATGCACATTGCATGGAAGTTTGTTTTTTTTGCCTGGGCGAACGAATAAATATCAAAAAACATTTGAACGCCCATCCAACTTCGACCGCTTTGCCACGGCACTCTGGTCGAGCAAGCTGCTAGGTGAGGGCAAGAAAGGGCAGAAACACAACGCTGCTAAAGTAAATCGTACCTAGGTCTCCCCCGGGGGGATCAAAACGCTTGACCATGGCAGTACTTCCTCAGGTTCGTCTTTCAGCAATGCTTTCTTACAATGTCTTATAGGGAATCAAGGATGAATAAATTTCCTTTTCAAGGATGATTTTTTTTGAACGTGCACAAGTCTAGCTTCATCTAGGCATCGTCTTGCCCATGCCTGTCATACCATGCCCGACCAATCTGTCTCCCCAGCCAGTCATTCTCAGGAGATCATCTGATTTCAGGGCACCATCGGGCACGCCGTCTTGACTCTAACTCTCTCAGGATTGAAATGATCAAACTACTGAAAACCATTTCGTCCTTTGCAATGGCTTTCACCGAACTCTCCATAGAGTTTTTGCCAAGCAGCCAAGTTCAAGCTTGCAGCTTGCCTCGGAGTGGCTCACCCTGCCAGGCTGTATATTAATTAATGTTTGTGATTTTTTCTACAAAGTTGCCACTGCAATAGAACATGGAACGCACCTGTAGGATGCAAAACTGAAACATGGACGTCGAGATTAGAAGTGGTTTGGAATCGACGCTAGTAATGCGTACTGTACCCGAACAGGTACGGAAAATAAATATGCAGCATGGTACTAAATGGCAAGCAAAAACCTTTTCATGCCTCGCTTTTGTCACTGCAATGCTGTCAGCCCAATAGTTCTACACCATGTCAAATATGTCAATGCTTGCGGACATCCCTCTCCCCTTCGGAATTAATTTCTGGCATTTTTGCAGTTACGACGGCATGCCACTGGGCCCATGAAGCTTTCTCTGGTGGAACTGGGCATGCCCATGCTTGCAAGATGCAAGCTGTCATTTGCTCCGGAGGCCAGTGTGTACTTGATGATAGCATGCTGCGATCCCCACAGGACCTCTGAAACATCTTTGAGCACGAGCAGTTCGGCACACCAAATGTTCCGCTCACGATGGCCCATGGCAAGTTGTCAGACAAAAGCATGCACGATGTGAGAAAAAAACCTTCGGTTGCCGTTGACACTTTGCACAATCATCATGAGATCTGCCCCGTGTTCACGTTGCTGCGTGCACTCACAACGCAAAACATCTGTGACATCTGATGACATCTGTGTCTTTTCACGTCCCAAACTTTGGCCGCTCCAAATGCTTCACCAATGATCAATGGATGCTGCCCAGAGGCAGTGACTAAACCAAGCACCAGCACAGCTACAGAGCGATCCAAGAACTTGCCTTTTGGCAAACTCCTGGGGCAATGCGGCGGGTGGACCGGCGAGATTGCTTCCCATTGCCGCATTTCCGCATCATGCAGGGCCTAGGGGCAACGTCTGGTGGAATCATGGTACACCATGGGCCCTATCAAGAGTTGGATACCCAAACTCTTTAGGGAAAAAACAGCGCCAGTTTGAAACAGAAATCTGTAGATCTGGGTCTTGGCCCACCGCTGGAAGTACAGAATTGGCCATCATCGGGCTTTACCATCCTAATCCATCCTATTTGACCACTGGGTTTTTAGAATTGGGAGCAAGCAAACAGTGAGCTGTGGAATCCTGCACCTGCCCCCTCCGGCCCTCAAAATCGCCTCAAGACGCTGTCCCAAGAAAAGCCTAAATTGTTCGACCAAACCTGAAAACAAAGGACAGGAATGGACAGGAATGGACAGGACGGGTATGTTGCTTAGGCCCAAGAAATTGAAAGGGCCGCCAGTCAAAGCTCAAACCTTGATTTTTCATGATTTTTCCGTATTTTTACCCACTTAGAGTGACCGCATACATCCGCCCAACCCGGTTGGCCTATCACTCTCAGTCAAACTCCAGAACTCCGTGGTCACCTCCACAGTGGAAGAATTGACGCACGGTGCATGATCAAACCCCATGTCAACTGGATCAACCTTTTCTGCTGCTGTAAATTGCTGTAATCTTTCTTCCTTCTGTCATCTTCTGTCCCTTTTCTATGTCCTACTGCAGCTCTTAATGCATTTCTGGTTTTCTTCCCTGGAAGTGGAAAGCAAGAAAAGCTACATCATGATGGTCGATGATTCGGATGGCATCTCATGGTAATGATGTTTGCGCCAGTGACATCAGATCAACACCTCAGCCAAGCAATCGGTGCGCATGGATGGCTCTTGGGGCAGTTTGCGGCTGCGTCTTGCACTCAATGAGAAGCTAGCCACTGCAGACTGTCTTTGGACGGGCCGACTATCCTGGATTTTGAGTGAAGGTACGGCTAGTTGCACACTTAATCATGAACTATTTCTATTTATGGTTGCAAGCCTGTCCATGCGCCTCATCTTCCCCACTTGCAGCAGCTGTAGAGTTGCTCTCAGAAGCAAAGTTCGCGACTGGAGTTTTCATTGAGCCCACGTCCTGCTACCATGTGCGCATCCTTCAAGTGATCCAAAGAGCGCTCGTGGTATTTCATGGCTGACTTGTGTTTGTATCATGTGAATTGACATGATGTGTTAGAGAGTGTCAGAGACTAGTTTTGGAACTGTGGCTGCGCAAGGCTGCAAAGAAGAGTGAGAACTCTGCCTATAAATATGTATAATATGTGATACATTCTAATACTCTTTTAACTCTGTGCAGAACACTTCAGACGTAGACATCAATAGCTATATACATTAGTTGTCGCATAATTTAAGAGACCCATTCGATACTTTGAAGATTTCTGGTGTCCAACACGACAACCCGAAGCAATGGCACCATCCAAAATAATCAACAAATCATCCAAAATGTCATCCTTGCAGCGGCTTCGGACATCTCCAGATTCCTGACCTTCACGTCGGTCACCCGACGCGGCACAGGGTGTGCAGCTTCGCGACAGGGGGGCCCCACGAAAGCCCAGTGCCGGACAGCACTAGCAACCGCTGCAACCGCTGCAATCGCTGTCACCCGGCGCAGGCGGATACTTTGCGCCACACCCCGGGGCCGCCATGGCATTGCGCGAGAGGATGCGTTCGGTGACAGTTCTGGGTATAGGTGAGTGATAAAGTATAGGATGAGTATATAAAAATTGATCAAGACAAAATTTTAGTATGTCTAAAGTATCCTTTCTGGCACGGCCAAATTCCAGGCGTGTCTTGGCTAATGCTTCGAGACAGGTAGTTGTGCGGATCTTGACTCAGCATGTAACTTGCAAATAACATATCGGCAGGGTTTGTGGCAAATCAATGCATTATTTATCCGTGTGTGTGTGTGTGTGTGTGCGTGTGCGTGTGAACATGCATGTTCGTGTTTTCGCAGGAAGGTGTGATGCGTCTTTCGCGTCTTTGTATTCCACAGTGCTGGCAGTATACAAGCAACAGCACGCAACATGGCGGATATGGAGGCTTCAATAATTCAAATGTGCCATCCAAACCACAAGCATCCACAAGCAAAGGCATTGCAATTTCCTGTTATGGTTTGGGATTGCCTCCCAAAGTCCAACTCTTGAGCACGACACAGGGGATCGTGTATCAATCTACCGACCACTATCCTGATCCTGTGGCATTTGTGCAGCATGTGCAAAAACCATCCGCATGATCTCAAAACTCTGTGATCTATCATGCTTGCAAGTGTGTCGAAATCGATCTGCAAACAGCAGCAGCAAAAGCGACAAGAACCACAATAAACCCAATGCTAGAATCAAAACAAACAAGAAATCCCGGATGCGAAACTGTGGCGAACATCTGCTCCGTTGGACTCAATCTCATCTCCTTTTTTGGCCTCGGAAAAACAACTGTGCCTGCTCAATGGCAGCAGGGTCTTGAACTGCTGCGATTTGGGTTGGCATAAGGTCTCGCATCAGCCAATGACGATGGAAGCACCTCTTGCTTGAATGCGAGTTGGTGGAGGCTAACTGCAATTTCAATCTCAAATAATTGTTCTTAAGAGTTTAGGATCAAAGGAAGTCTCCTGGAGAAACTCCGACTTGCGGACCCAAACCATAGATAGTTCACCTCACGCAAGTGAATATAAGTAAGTGAAACAGTAAGTGTGTTGAGGCTTCCTTGTCTTTGACTGTAGCATGGGCCAATTTTCTGCAAACACGACATCCAGGGACCACCCCCAGCAGCGACTCAACCGGCACAACCTCCTCATCATAACATTGCACCCCCCGTTATTAACCATGGCTTAGTACAGAACCCAAGTATTCCTAGGACCAATTAGATCCACGGAGGAGGGTTCATGGGTTGATAACCTCTTTGAATGCACAGAACGACGCTGACAGGTCAGCCACCATGCGCATGGGTCGTGGGAAAAACGGATGGCAAAGCTTTCACAGTTGCGGGTTGGTCCAAAACCTCAAGGGGCCATACACCCATGCCGGGCCCTGAAGGCACAGCATGAGCAGCTTAGACCCAGAAACAAAAAATCATCTCAATTTGCACGACTTCTCATGACACTCCAAGTTTCCCCAAGCCACCAATACTAGACACCTCAAAAAGTTAGACTAAGCGCCATCAATGTCAATGATGAACAGTGGAACGCTTCCACACTCATGGCAGCTACTGATGGCTTATGATGGTTTATTCATGTAGTCGTATTCCTGGGATCCACAAAAGCAAGTATCTGCCATCATTGTTTGGTTGGATGTAGAAGCCATGAATTGCAAGCCATAATCAATGATGGCTATTGCAAGCCATAACCACTATGTATTCAAGGTAAGTTCATGACGTTTGCTCTCCGCAGGCACCAATCTAAACAGGAATGCAGCAATCAAAGATACAGCCACAAGGACACGTTACACCTATGGGTTCTGCTACACCTGATAATCTGCATTACGACCAATAACGTATCTTGACAATCGTTTTGGTTGACATGGCCCTGGCTGGCGGTATTTGCACCATGGCTTTTGGAGAACAAATTGATCATGGCAATTGACATGATTGACATCATTGACGGTTTTCGGCCATCCGCGACTTGTCCTCAGTCCTCCATGGCTGTGTTATTTTGGGTATGAGGGCAGTGGGTTTTTCATGATTCGCAAAAAACAAACGCCGTATTGTTGACCGAGCCCTTCAGGTAGACCCCGTGGCCCACAGCCCTAGCCCTGCACAGCTCAGCTACTATGGTCAGCGCATCCGTAAAACGAGGCATTCAACGTGATAAACGAGGTCTGCTCTGTGCGCGGAAACTCCGACAGTCAACATCAAACCATTAGCCAATGTGGATCAATATGATCCATGTTGTTTCGTGCTGGTCTTCCAAGCGCAAACAGAAACACTGCAAGGGGACCATTCCCACTAATTACTGATGTACCATGTTGCTAGGTTTCTGGATAATAGAATAAACCTCAACATGCCAAATTTGCAAACTGCTCAATCAAAACTAGCGCATGCTTTCCCAACAAGTCGCTATGGAGTTTTGAAATCTATGGGCATGGCCAGAAACCCAAGTTTAAGTTGGCTATCAAAAAGTTTTACATCAAAATCAGTTCTCATACCGCACGTTATCAAGGAAAGGATCGAAAAGGGCAAA
The DNA here is from genome assembly GCA_009767595.1 of Symbiodinium kawagutii. Lineage (NCBI taxonomy): Eukaryota > Dinophyceae > Suessiales > Symbiodiniaceae > Symbiodinium > Symbiodinium kawagutii. Next base: position 77,913 of record VSDK01011271.1, on the reverse strand, counting down.
TTCCCCCTGGCCATCATGCAGCTTCAGAAATGATCAAGGATCACCTCTATGTCCATACTCAACCAACGATCATACATGCAAAGAAAAGGTTTCCTCACACATGCCCACGCAAAGCACACATACACAAGTCAATTGTTCCGGCGAAAAGCGGGAAGTAATGCTTCGCATTCTTTGAACAATGAGCTGTTCAACATATTCGAATATCACCCTTGTCATAGCGAGGAGGGGAGGGGGACCCCGACCTCAACCAACTCATGACCCAAAATATTTAATTTCAATTAATTTTTCACAAGGTATAGGTATAGGCATAGGGGTGATATTCGAATCTCGGAGCTAAAATCTTCGAGAACTTCTTGAGTCTCCGTCACCATGGTGGGCCCTTTAATGACAACTCTGGCAAGGGCATCAACACAAATGCCAAGAGCGGACCCAATGAAATGTATTGCATTTATCATCAAATGTATTCCTCCCCCATGTTTGACCCATCTAACTGGAAGCAATCTGGATGCATATATTTTCTTGCTGGCAATATATTCTATTATATTCTAACGTATGGAGGCATGGTTCTGAACTAATGAGCCGTACCGTACACACAAGTGCCAGGTTGGTTCCCTCAAGAAGTCATGGCATGCGGCATGCAACGCGACATCATCGCTGCATCCTTTCCGAGTTTTGAAGCAATGGCGCGTGGCCAGACTTATGCAAGTGCCTCGGCGACACTCGTTGCAATGGTCGCTTTGGCCAACTGCCAGGCAAAAAGTTATATAATGCGATGCGACAGTCAGAAATCTCTCAAGGCAGCAAATCTTCCTCTTGAAAATTCCGATCCACACATGACCCTGTGGATGATCACACGATTCGTCCGCCAACGCCGCAAATGACAGCTGCAACCTGGCAGGTGACAAGGGCCTCCACCCCCTCCAAATGTCAAGTGTGTGCACATCTCTCCGCTCCGCGCATGTGCAAATGCCGAAGTGCAAACTAGATGCAAACACTACAAATAAAATCAAATAAAATCAAATACATGAATACCATGACGCAAAACACAAGTGCCAGAAAATGTCAATCAGTTTCTGCGCATGTATCTTTGTAAGGGCACATGCATGAAGGCATTATTGAAAGAACAAAGCACAGCCTCCAATGAGCTTTGAAGCATGTTGTGTGTTTGATCGGCAATGCTTGTAAAAAAAACGCAGCTATCCCCTTCATGGAGTGCTACACTTTCAAATAAAATCATTTCTGAAGGCACTATTCCACTTCACTTGAGAGAGGCACCTTCGAATATCACAACTTCAAACTGAACGGCCCCGGGTAGCAATTGAATGCCGCAGTTTTTTTTCACCCACACCCACCAAAGCATGTTGACACCAGCACCCACCCAATCCTGTTGACACCAGCACCCACCCAATATTATTGACACCAGCACCCACCCAATCAATCCTATTGACACCAGCACCCACCCAATCCTGTTGACACCAGCACCCGCCCAATCATGTTGACATCAGCACCCATTGACAGCCCTGTCTCCTATACTTGAAGGAAGAACGGCAATAGCTCCACTATCTGGGAAATGAAAAAGAACATAAGATTGGAGACAAAACGTACCTTCAGTGATTAAAAGCTTTGATACGCTTTGGAGTAGCTATTGTGACCCACAGTGACTGCCACCAAGTGCTTTCCTTTCAGCGCTGTCAAAACATGTTTCTATTTCTAAAAATGTTGCATGGTTTGGCGGAACGCTTGTGGAAAACATGCTGCAATTTTTTAAGCGACACCGCGTTACCTCGAGAGACATGCATCATATGCATTCATATGCGTATAAAGCATGAAACCCTCAACATGAGGATTTCATGTGCTGAAGCATGATAAAAGAATATCTAATTATGCATCACACCTCGGGAAGAAGCATGATGGGCAGTAACGCAACAATCCGCTAAAGAGTTCGGGTGCGCTTGCGGAAAAAGATCATTGTTTTGATCTTGGAGGGAACTCTCTGCACTATACATATCCTTACAGCCTTCCCTCAACAGGCATTGAAATCTGTTCCCTCACAATCTGAAACCTGTACGCTTCAAGGAAAAAAACAATGCGGCAAAACCAGGACAGTTCAAACACTTGTATTGAAATAGATCCGCACAGTCATGCTTCTTCGTTGCAAGCAGTTGTCTATTTACGGTCCGACCTTTCTCAGAAAGAAAGCCCATACAGTAAGCAGGTAGTTTACTATTTGGACCCATGCAGACCCATGCAGGTCCCATACCAACAAAAGAAGGAAAACAACTTCGATGTGACATTGGTCCTAGAGATGAAAAACCATGCGTATGCAGAGGAAATTTCAAATAGTTGCTTTCCTCCAAGAACTGACCTCACACTTCAATAACGCCATCCCCTGCCTGTGCTTCGCTCAAGCTGCAAAATCTGCATAATCTCACAAGTTGGACAAGGTCCTCAGCTTCAAACGCTTAAGCTTATTACAGCAGTCGACTGCCTTTGGTTCTGATCTTTACCATTTCGTCATGGCATTTTGGTAGGGAGGGCAAGGCAATCATGGCAAAATGTCTAGAAAACACCTGGGAACTTTGCTTTGAACATCCTCTGGGATGCAGTGAGCGGAAAAAAAACGTGCATGTGACAGAAGCATACACAAGCTAGCATCAAAACGATGTATTGAAAGTATCATTGCAACCCAGATTCGTCTCATTCTGATCCGGTAAAACTGACGCTGCAGTTTTTCCCTATGATGATGGGTACTGCGCAACTAAAAATCCTGAGGTTGACCACATAGTCTTGGATATGTCATGTCACAAGTTCATCACGGTAAACTCGTTCCTTGAAAGGAACACTCACGCACACATGTCCTTCAAGAGGCTATGATCTCTGATTGAATAGTTGCACGCGACCGAAGCGGACCTACAAACTTCAAGGGCGGCTGGGGATCATTTGGCATTGCAATCGAGGCTCTTCTGCATCTTTGCTCCCCAGTGAGAACCTCGATGGCGCAAAGGACTTAGTCTTCGATGTGGATTGAAGGTCGTGCTGCCTGCCTGAGTGGCATGAAAATGGCAAATTGGAAACTCATTCGCTTCTGTAACAAAACTGCAGCATTGAACCAAGTGCAATACTAATGGAACGCAAGATTTCAGCAGAAAATCAAGAGGAATGATGCAGCCAAACGCATTCTGACATTCGTTGAGTAGTGCCATTCAAAGAGGCCAACTAACGGAGTGCGATGGCAACAAAATGCATATGCGGCATATACTTCTTTGACAATTTGCGTGAGAATGGGGCTCCTAGTGGAACATGACTTTTAGGTCGAAACTTCGAATCATACTTCCCTTCGAATCCTACTAGTACAGCAATGATCGGGCACAATGCGGCCCAAGTTTCGTCAAAAAGAGAATCCAGCTTGTGATGGATCCTCAGAGCAGTCTAGTGGACAATTTTCAGCCCAGCTAAGGGGAAGCCAAATCACGACAGCGACCAAGGGCCGTTCTGCAAACATTGGCTGAACGGCCGAATGGTGGGATCCACAACAAAATTTTTGCCCGGGCAATACACATATTTCATGCATGAGTCAAGCTTGCCCTTGGAAACATTCGATGCCATTGACTTGTATATAAGAATTGCTCGGTGGTATCAAAGAACGTCAACACTCGCTGACCCTTCACTTATGACTATGAACAGGCAAACTCAAAAGCACAAAGAGCAAAGTGCAAACGGAAAAGGACAACAACCCTGCCAGTCACAGCCCAGTTCGTCCAAAGCTCTGATAGCATTCCATCAGCAGCAAATGGATGTCAATGCCTTTTGCCTCCCCCCTCATGCGCTCGCAGCCTGATATGAACCTCGTTGGATGCTTGCTGCTTGGATGGACTTCCTGCAAGAATTGAAGGACGACTATCACTGGATGCTGAGGATCATTTCTGTGACGCAAACTCTGGGCATTTCCCGGGTGGAGCACATGATGCTCGCTGGAAAGGACTGGGTTACTCGGGCTAGGTCGTTCCTGGGATTGGGGTAGATACAAAACAAGACGTCACCAAGACTGCATTGCATGATGAGAAATAACAGATATTGAATGGTTTCCCAGTTCCTCACTCTGGTCGGCAAATATGATCTGAGCCAAGTATTTACCCAAGCCTAACAAAGCCTGACCAAAATGTCCATTGAGGAAAGAAAAAGAGCGAGAGATAGAGATAAAAAGGAAATCAAAGAGTGAGAAAGGGAGAGAGAGAGAGGGAGAAAGCGAGGAAGAAAAAGTGAAGGAAAGCGCCAACGAACCATTTAGATGGGTAATATTTGCATATATTTGCAATATATAAGTGTGCAAAAAATGTGTGCATAAAATATTAACAACAAACAAAAACATGCAAAAGCCACATACGCACGTGTAGAGCGGTCCGATCCATGCTTAAATACTAAAGAATACACATATATGTATGATGCATTCATAAAATATTAGCATTGCATTGCATTGCTATATTCACACACGGATGTGTGCTTGGGCTGTCATGTCTATATACATCCAATCTTAATTTGGGTTGACCAGCACGGTTGCATGGGGGGCATCAATCACTATTGCCACTGTACCTGAAGCCATGGGAAGCCATTGGAAGCCATTGGAAGCCATGGGAAGCCATGGGAAGCCATGGGAAGTCATGAAGACTTGTCAAGCCAAGAAACTCATCCAAGCAAATGTCACCAGAGCTATTCTGGTCCAACAATTCCTGGGCCGTCTTGCCCCAAATGACTCGCATATCAACAAAACAGGTCCTGCAAGGAAAATAATTCACAGCGAAAAAGAAACAATCATAGAAGAACAGTAGTTACACAATCAATTCCGGGGTGTTTTTGATTCCAACAACTCTAGCAGCAAGACTTGACCCTGAGTTTCACACCAATTCAAGGGTGCATTGCTGCATGCAAGTGCGCCGGTTTAGCTATGGCATTGGTATTCCAATAAATATGATAATAAATAAACAAATAAATAAATAAATGAATAAATAGAGAAATACATATATAGAGAAAAAAATAAATAGAGAAATACACAAATAAATAAATCATTAAATATACATACATATATACTTACGTACACGGGGTTGCAACTGCCAATGTCCGCTTACGATGGTGTAAAAATGCAGTTACAAGTTGTGAAGTAGTAACTTTCACATGCAAACAAGCACCAAACCATAACGATTAAAGTACTTTTTAACAAAGAAGTACGACAATGCTTAAGCACATCTTAGCACCATGTTTTTGATGCATGTATTGTTGCACAACTGTCAAATCTAAAGCACGACATTCTGCCAGGCATGTTCGTTGAAACACCGCGTTGGGGCGGAACACCGTGTGGACTTGACGCGCCAAGGAACCGCGACCAGTTTGGCATCGCCAGGCCTGAAGCCAATCATATCGAAATAGGCCTTGGATCATGGGTGGCTCTCCGGTGTTTCTCCTGTGTACAATTTCTCAGCGTGGAGCCGCTCCCTGTAACATAATGTGGCACTGGAATACCGTTCCAAGAAGGGTCTACGCAAGAAACAGTCAATGTTGCCCACATGTTCTGTCATTTCGGGTTCAAGAATGAAACAACATGCTCTGTCATCCAAATTGGAGACTTGCACTGAGTGCATTCCCGAGTTGTGCTCATTGGCACACCAGGCTTGGGATGAACCAACACACCCTGTTGAAATAGAGGGGACTTCTGTGACATCGTGCTGATGCGGTGGATAACAAGCAGGCCCCCTGTAGGGTTGTACAAACTGGGCCGTGAACGGGAATGGGAGCGTCAACATTTGTCACATGCATGGCTCTCAATCTTACTCAGTCCAGTCCTTTCTCTCTCTCTGTTAACAATCCCGGCTCAATCCAACAGAAACACAAAGCAAAAGAAATCAGGGGAGCGAATGGTGAAGCACATTTCTTGACAGAATCCACTTCACATTTGAGAACATGTCTCATGTTTTGTTCGCAGGTGGCAGTACAAAGGTTCGCATTGGTCTTGCAACACGTTTGGGCTGCCCACCCGCTTTGCCACCTCATATGGAAGAATTTCACTTCTATCCACCCATCGGCAGGGGTTCGAGGACGTACACACGTGCAAACGTATGCAAATGTATTCTCTTCGATGATCTTAAAACTTAACGGCTTGCAACATGTCCAGCAGAAAGAAGCCTATCATGCTCACGGACAATGGCCAGTTTTCGCAACAACGCCTCCTACGTCGCTGAATCAGTCCATGCAAGTTTTTTAATGATCGACGTCTTGGGCACTATTGGGCACCAAAGTCGTTGTAGGCTTCCACATCTTGCCGTCATGGCACGCTCATGACGGGATCATGCAATAAGTCGTACATCTCTTTGGAGCTGATAGTACCATCACCTGGGCTGCTGTAAGCAGCTGGCCGACATCGGCATCGCTGCCCTTGAGAGGATCCCATAGGCTGCCCTTTCAGATCTGCGCGATTTAGAGTCAGCAAATGTCAGCAACGTGATATTTTATCAGGGGATCGAAGGCAAGACTTAGAACCATTTAGAACCTACATCCCATAAAGCTCAGCCAACTGATTATGGGGGTCAGATCAGGGGGGGTTTAGATCCTAGGGGTTTTTAGTACATACGTGTTTGAGATAAAACCATGATGTTTTGAGATAAAACCATGATGTTTTGAGATACAACCATGATGTTTCAGGCTTGAAATTGACATTGACATTCACTTGTACAAGATGGGAGAGGGGTTAGATCTAACGGGTGTCAGATCTAATGCGTTTGTTTACAGGGGGTTAGATCTAATGGGTTTTGTTAAAGGGGGGTTAGATCCAATGGGTTTTCAAAGGGGGGGTTAGAATCAATGGGTTTTTGAAAGGAAAAAAATCAAGCACTAGCCCAGAAAAAAAATCTCAAAATATCTCATTTTTCCTCATTTCTTCTCATGTTTTTCTCGTCCTCAATTTGGTGTTAATTAAGTTTTAAATAGAGCCATCATTTGTTCTCATTTTATGTCCTGTTCCCTGTAACAAGTTTTAGATAGGATCTGAAATGATCATCATGTATGTTCGAGTTTGTCTCTGCACTGAGGTGAGCCGATCCGTTGGCAACTGAGAAAATTAATTGCTTCAATTTTGCAGTATGTTTTCATATTCAATCAACAGTGTGTTTTAATACAGAATTACAATAAAATATCTTTCTTATAAATGCTACTAAAAAGCAGGTTTCTCTTTGTAAACAATACATAAGTTCCATTCTTATAAGTATTCCTTTTTAAAATCAATTAAAAGTAGTCTTCAATTAGAAAACCTTGCTGAAGTAAACCCCCTGGATCTGAACCCCGTTTTAATCTAGCTGAAAAGCCGTCCAATTGAGAAGTGGGAAAACAGATACAGCATGGTCATTACAAGCAATTTGACATATCAAATGGCAAAGGGAAATGTCAACACTTGATTTATGACCCACCAGCGGTTGGAGGGGGCGCCATTCTGATGAGAAACCACCACTTTTGGGAGGTCCCGCCTTTTCAGCACTGCACAAGTGCCGGATGAACAATCTCATTGACACACAGAAGCACATCAAAAATTACAAGAGTTACATGAATTAATCAATCCATATACTTGTAAAGACTCCGTGCATTTCAGCTGCACTTGCTGGGCCCCCAACAATTCTCAAATATTGTGCAGGATGAGGATCCAGGATGAGTAGCACGGGATCAAAGGTGAAATCGTACACCTACTGTGTATATATCTATGGAGGCCAAGCGGGGAACAGCATCAAAAGAGCCTAATGACTGTTGATCAACCATCCCACTGTGGCAACGAGGCTGCCAGCACAGTTCTGCCAGGCAGCCATTCACATCGGTTGCTACAAAGAATTCGACGATTTGGTCCTCCCCAAGATGCCGCTGCATAGGGCATTAACTGGCTCAAATTGGCTCGTAGGACACCAAGAACTGCATGATGCAAATGATGATGACAGCTTTCTTTGTTTCTTCCTTCCTTTCTTCCTTTCTATCTTCCTTTCTTCGTTTCTTCCTTTCTTCCTTTCTTCCTTCCTTTCCTTCCTTCCTTGCGTTCTTTCTTTCTTTATTCCGTCCTTTTTTGTTTTCTTCCTTCCTTTCTTTCTTCCTTCCGTTCTTTCTTTCTTCCTTTCTTTCTTTCTGTCTCTCTCTCTCTCTATCTCCCTCAATTCCCTGACAGTTTTCTTGCCGAGGATTTGTGTTTTCTAGGGTTAATGGTTTCGTATGATTGCCAATCACCAGTTTGCCCAAGATCTATGCTCCAAAGATTCCAAAGCTATCTTCCCATCTTTTCACCCAACACATTGCCAATAAAGCCAGTCCAGAAGGGTTCGCTTCTTGTCAAGCGCTTCTTCCTGAGCTGCCAAGAGGAGAGGAGTCAAATGAATGACGTATCTCCTCCCAGTTGTGAATGATTGAGACTTCAAAATTGTTCGAACATGTCGATGCACTGCTGGGATGTTCTGCTTGATCTGCTTCAAAGGGAGTTCCCCCCGTGCGAAAGGGAAGATCTACAGTATCATAGTGAAGAAACCATGACTAACGTGGTGCTACCCGTGGCTACCATTGGCTACCTTCATGCCATCCAAAGTACCTGCTTGCCTTGCAATGTGCAGCACATCTCTCCCCGCATACTCTTAAAGTTCAGAAAAACGCATTTTCCCGAGTAAAGAAATAAGAAATCGTGTCCTTTATGTATCTGGAAACTTCGAGAAAGGAAGGGAAAAACTCTCGACTCTCAAGGGCTCTGGAAAATCTTCAAGCGCTCCTGCTGCAAATCAATTGTGGCAAAATTGTTGAATGAAGCTGTAGAACACTGCCAGTGGCACTGCTTTGAGTGGTGGAAATCTTGTAGTGTCACTGGAGGTCCCCAGTACAGCAGAGTCCCATAGTCCCCCTACGAGGAGCATTGAGGAGCTGATTTGTTTCCGAGCTTCGATCTGGCTCTTGCGCTGCTTCTTGGAATTTTGCACCGCCTTGTCCACAAACACACCTGACGCTGCACCAGAATAGCCCTGCCAAATGAAGGAGCAATGGCGGTGTGAAACAAGTAGGATAGGACAACACACGGCCACATCAACTTAAGCAGGTGATGTGAGTCACATTTGCAGGAATTAGGCCTTTTTGCAAAAATATTAAGAACAACACACGGCAAACCTCCGAGTTTAAGCATCGAAAAAATCCTTTGGGCTGATTTGATGTTTATGGATTTTATGGGGTCTGCTCGCGGTTTTGTTGGTGGCAAAACTGTCAAATGCTTGACCGAAATGCTTGACCACATTTCACAGTGCCCACCAGTTCACGTGAAACCTTGCCAGAATGTGCTGGCTCACACGCCCCACAACATAATCTCACGCAGCTAATTCCACCCAACAACGAACAAACAACTTACATGCACATTTGCAAATGCCATTGGCATGATGCCCAGTTGCTTCAGTTCACCCAGGCCTGTAAAAACATTCATCAAGGCCAGGATCGTGAAAATGATGTAAGCCTGTAGAAGACAGCGCCCCGGGGGAGTTCCAGGAGCATTCTTTCTTACTACGATTATACAACTCAGTGTGCCAGTCAGATTCACACACAGATATATATATATATATACATATGTGAGCACTGCTTCCTTGCATTCTTCAAATGCCTTTTCATGATTTATAGTTATTGTCAGTTGTTGTTATAAACAAATCGGCAGCGATGCAAAAAAACTGCAGCGACTACCGCAACATCCAAAGACAAGGAGCGAAAAGCAGGATGAATGAAAGAGCATCCACGTGGCCCACCGCATCAGTCACCTACCCACAGAACCGCAATGATTCCTTGCTTTGGGTTTCCAATGCACATCCAGTGCACCTTTCAGTACCTTTTAGATCCTTTCCTCACCATGTGTCTCGCCTCTTGACCAACTCTTGGCGAATTTCATCTCAAAACATGTTGGATTCGAGGCCACTGCCACTCTAATGTGTGGAGAGTGCCAAAAAATTGTATCAAAAGTTTTGGCTTCCACATATTTCCCTTGTTTACTTCGCACGATGATGCACGATGCAATACATGTCATGCTATAGTGATCAAGCTGAGCTCGCGCCCGTAGCAACACATATCCAAGGACCACGTTGCTGGTGGAATCCGGGCCGCCTCATGCCAGCTGATTCCACCCAGGCTGACTTGGAAAAGGGTGTAGATACCTCAAGTCCAGGCTTTGGGCATGACATGGCTTGACTCAAGTGGACCAAATGATGCCCACCATGCCCGTAGGTCAAGTGGAGTTGCCAGTTTTTGGCCTTCTGGGACCTCTATGGGGCGATGAGGCAACAAATTGCCATCACCGCCTGAAATACCTCAACGTATTTACGAATATCAACCGTCATTCTGGCGGGCTCTTACCGGGGTACCAGGTACCATCGCGAATTTATGACAGGTTCCTTTTTCATGACCAATGGCCACGCACAAGACTCAAGCAGCGCTTCGCAAATCAAGTTGCTGCGATCCAAAGAGCCAAAGAAGTGGTGTACCTGGTCAAGGCGCAAAACCTTACAGCATCTCACAGCCAAAAAAACTATTTTTCACAGCTAAGGGGTCTTCCTCTATTTTCCCTTCACATCCAAGAACGGTCATGACCTTGCAAGGCAACTACTTGTTGAGCATCATATCCTCATTAAGGGGGAGGTCAAAATTCAGTGGGCAGTGATATTGGAACAACAAGCAGAGCTAGATGCGGGGGTCCAAGCGGGTGCATCAGCAAAAGCCTCAAGGAAAGGCTGCACTTCAGCAGCTCGATCCATGGTGCTTCAGCCAATCCATAGTACCCACAGTGGTGCCAATGCAAATAGATCGAACGCAAATTCACGGCGGTACCCAAAGTGAGCCGATCCAAAGAATACAAACATTGTGGCCCAATTGTGGCATGGAATATCCACAGCCAAAAACGGATGTAGGACTTTGATGGATTTTGTACTTCATTGATTTGCGCTTAGGGAAATTATGTGAATTTCAAGGGTGCTGTAACACCTGAAAAATTGGATCTAAATTAGCACTAATTAGTTTAAATCAGCATGTCCTTGTGCATGAAAAATTGTGCGTGTACCAGTGGAGAAACACAACAAACAAGTACCGCAACTGCTATGTCATCTGGCTCACATTCTTTCACTTCCTCTTCCCCTCTTCCTTCCTCCCTTCCGTGCTCGCTCTCTCTCCCTCTCTATCTTGCTTATCTTCAACAGCCATAGCATAGCCATAGCAGCATAGCCATAGCATAGCCATAGCATAGCCATAGCATAGCCATAGCAGCATAGCCATAGCATCCTCCCAACAGTCACCATTCACAACGGTCGCAGCGGTGGCCTTTTGCAATGGCGAGCCAGGGTCTGACAACCTGAGGCAATGGGAGGAGAGGGAGATCTTCTTCTGGGGAATGGACCAATGTTCAGCTGGTCTCGGAGGGCAATTTTGCCTTTGAAGAAGAACAACAAGAACAAGAACAAGTACAAAAACCCAAAAACAAGAACAACAGCAGCAGTGGCAACAGCAACAGCAGCAGCAACAGCAACAAGTGGAGAAACGTGCACTTGATACATTTGGTGGGCTCTAACTTAAGCCATCTGCAAGCCCAAACTGCTCACAAAGCGAGTAACACCATCGAGCAAAACAATTAAAACCGCACAAAACAATAACTGCCACAACAACGCCACGCACAGCAACCATATACTATACACTAATACCAGCTTTGAAAGGATTTGATCGGAGTGGTGGATTGCTCCCATGAGCAAAAGGCCATCAGCTTTTGCAGTGAACATTTCCATGGTTGAACCTCAACCTTCGCAGCTCCAAAAAGCTGCTCGTGAGATTTGCTCCGATCGGAACCGAGCATACAACTTTTGTTAGTTCTGGAACCTTGGCGAATTGGTGTTGACGAATGCAAGTAGGGATGCAAAGTGCCTATTCTATACTATAGAAAATGTCAATCTATCTGAAAGGACAATACATTTGAATATAGCAAAGGCAAAAAATGGGGACCACATAATCTCCAAAACTATGACATAAGCAAGCAAACTCAATTGCAGTTTGATTGTTTGGTTTGTTGGCCGCTTTGTGTATACGGCTCAATTTCGGAAACCGAAGTGGTGGCCCCAGGATAGCTCACTCCCTCCACTCCACCCAGAACATGCCAAGCAACGATATTTGTGTTTCGAAGTTATCCCATGGCACGTCACTGGTAGCATTCACCTGGCAAACGTTTGAACATGAACAGCATGAAGTGACTGAAGTGACTTACTAATTTGTATATTCATGATCCCTAGCCGTGGCACAATGACATGCTGAGCCTTCTTGCCGGATCTTGCCACATGCACAAAAAACATGGAAAAACAGACAGGGAAGAGAAGAATCAAACAAGAGAATCAAATCAGGGTCAAGATCAATCTCGACGCCGAGGCACACTCTCTTTGATCCATTCCGTGCATCCTTCTGTCAGCGTCACTGCCCAAGTGTACCTCCAAACAATACCAGGCAAGCATCGATTGCCGCGGTGCTGACAAATCTGACAAGAGGCTTTGACCAGTCTGCATCTAGCAGTAAAGTCCCACTAAGGAGGCAAATGACATCTATGGGAAGTACGAAGGCGCACTCCTTTCCTTTGAGGCATTCGTTCACGACTCCACGATTGATGCTATTGCGAAAAGTCAAATGACAAGCCCAAACCCTAGACCACATGTACATGCCGAAGAGGAGAGCTGGACAATCAGGGACGCAGTCAACACCATGTTGAGCCGCAAGGCTGCTGGAGTCCCTGTACGCATCGTAAATCTGATGCGTCGCAGCGACATGCAACCAGCTACTTGGCTTGCCAAAAAACCAAACGTAGAACTCATAGAACCACATCGAAAGCGAGGGGGGCGGCACATGATCAGCATGAACATCACCAGGGCCCAAAGCAACTGTTTCACCGAATCCGCAACCTCAACTGCCAGAAGAATGGGCCATTGAGAGCGTCAGCAAAAGCTGGATCAACTGGTTCTAACACTTCTGATTGATATCATTTATCGTTTCTACATGTGTCTACTTCACTTATCCGAACGCTCATTTGAGTCAAGCTCGGGCAAGAGATTTGGACGTCAGACTCTTGCTGCCAGGGAGCCATCATTGCAAGCCTTGCAAGTTGTGGGAAGAATCTGAACAAGCGGAAGAGACGGGCCTTGGCAATGCGAGTTGTGTCTGATGCGAGTGCCTCAGGGGGAACCTTCAAAGCTTCAAACCGGTGTCAAAACAGTGTGAAATAGCGTAGTTTGGACACAGCTTCAAGAGTCAGGACTGCATTCCCTGTGGGTATGTTTGAAGGGCAACCACTCAGGAGTCAAACACGGAGACTTGAATTTGAAGTACAGGTATTGCCCATGCACAAAGGTTTTAGTCAATCCAAATTTGGCTTGTTGGCGCTTTAAATCCAAAAAATGCTTCGCTACAGTAGCAGCATCTAGCTGACATTTCAAGAAGGGCTGGAATTAAAACGCAAACGCTTGCATACATCTCCATGTCGAGTGAAAATTCTGCCACGAAAAGTCGTGGCCAACCACCAATCCCCCACCGAATACTCGCACAGAAAAACAACCATGCAAAGGAGGCTAGAGAGAGAGAGAGAGCCCAAACAAACAAACAAACAAACAAACAAACAAACCAACCTATCAAATTAGAGAAGTCCCAGATACTTACCTACCAGGAAGTCACCAGAAGTTCTAACCCAACACACACTCAGGCTCAACCCTGAAGTTCACTCTGAGTCAGCAGAAGTCTTTTCCTCATGTGGCCTTGAGCCAAAGGTGAAGTTCACCATGACTCAGTATGAAGTACATGAAGTGTGGGTGTGCATGTACATGTTGACACGCTCCCTTGAAGTGCTACATATTCTGTAGTGCTTCACACAAAAGAAGTCTATCAGTAAAACCAAGCGTCCTTGAAGTTGGTTGCTTTTCTCGACTTGAAGTTGCAAAAGATTCTTGAAGTCTTTACAAAAAGAAGTTCTGAAGTGATCTCGACTGAGTGACATTGAAGTCAGTCGACCACAAAGCTCTGAAGTCTAACTCATGCAGCAAAATTTCATTGAAGTTTGAATTCACCATCTGAAGTTGAAATGAAGTTGAATTCTGAACCGAAGTCAAACATGCAGCTGACAGAAGTTACAGCCTCGATCTTCGTGCCCTCAAAACGAAGTCAGAGGGGACCATCCAATCCCTACCATTCGGCTGGATGAAGTTGGCGTTGCCTTGAAGTACGAGGTGCATGTAACGTTTATGTCCTGAAGTGCGATGCACAAGTGATT
>VSDK01011271.1:22337-44472 GCA_009767595.1 Symbiodinium kawagutii | reverse complement strand
TCAGCAGGCCACTGAATACCGCCGACTGGAATTCAGCCGAATCAATGAAAAGCACTAGATATCTTGTTCAAAAAGGTCTAGACTTCCTCAAAAACGGTCCACTGGAAACATATGGAAGCTCCCAACTTGGCCAAATAGCGGGGGCTTCAGTAGCTCCAACTGGTGCCTACTGATTTCCACTAAACGCCCCAAATCATACCAAACAACCACATACTGCCGCCTGTCACTGGGCCTGGGTGGATATGTAACAACCGCAACAAATGAATGACAAGCCTGATGCTGTTCAAAACCTATGCCGTGTCATCTGGCAAATGGTTGCGAAACTCACAGTGCTTGAGCAATTTTGACCAACCACATTGCCATCCCAAGCATCTTCGGCTTCTTGGCCACCACTGTAGACTTCTTGCCCTCCTTTTCGGTGGGTTTACCCGCCTGCCATAATGGCATCTATCGCAGGAGCTTGCTCAGGGCGACTTGCCGGGTGCAGTCACCCCATCATGTCTAGGGAAGTGCTTAACCGCATGGAACTCATTCCACCAACATGTCCAAAAAGTTACACGAACAAGACTGACACATGAACGCCAACGGTTTGCATTTTGGTCCGCACCTCAGGCGTAACCACTTGCAACTGCAGCTCCTGAATCAGCGATCTCTGTTGCAAGGCAAACGGGTGATCTAAGTGATTCCAAAATGCTTAGGTTCATCAGCATCTGTGATGATATGGCACCAACAGTGGCTGCTGTGTCACTACATCAGTGACCTGGCCAGCTGACTAGAAAAGCGTGCTGGAAGCCAAGGTGTTCTGAGGGTTCCGTCCCATATGTTCTTGCAAAGGGCAATTGTGAGGCCACCAGCAACTGGAACAAGGAGATCTCTTATCTTTACAGCTTCACTGGGTGGTGATAGGCACAAAGCGACTTGGAAGTGCTGGTCCGTCACTAACATGTTGTTTTAGCACTGCAAATGTTGACTTTTATAAGGCTTGCCAGATCATGCGATGCTTGGGGTATACAATTCTGACTTAAGCATATCACCATGATCCTTCATTAGCCATCTTTGAAACCATCATGAGCCATCAAAAGTACTTTGAGTTTTGAGTATATATGATATCTTGTATCTTGACTTGCTGGCTACAATACTGCCCCAGTGGCCCCCAAAGTTCACACCTCAAGGCTGCAACTCAGGTGCCCTCATCAGCCCCACTCCCACCGGCTTGAGGTACGATCCAAAGGTCCTGTTGAAAGCTGCCTTCCAAAGCATCAATCTGTTCCTGGAGTTTCGCAAAGCAAGCCTTCACCTGCAGCGAAAGGCTTGGTCTCACCATGGGTGGCTATCTCTTTGCATCATGCCACTACCAAAGAGAACACCCCCAGCAACCGGCAACTGTGTTCCTTCACTTGAGGAAGCTAAGCAACTAAAACGCTCAAAATTTGATTTGTTCACTTGATAAATAGAAAAATGCACAAACAAACACAATGTGGGCAAAAACATCACAGGGCAAAATGGTGATGGAATTTGATCTACTCCTGGGTGGCTGGCATCTTGATATCAAGCTTACCCTTCACGCGCAGGCCACCCGATCTTCTTTTGCTATCTTCCAACATGTTGCCTTGAGATACTTCGGCTGTGAACAGTATGAGTATCTGTAAGACCATTCCGGCTTCTAATGTATTCAGTCGTGTTTTGCACGATTTGCTTGCAGCAAGGGTTGGGACACGTTTTCCTGACGTGTCCCTTGCAAAACGACATGAACAAAGCTATCAAGTTGGAGAACAACATGAAGAAGCAGTGCCCTTCAAGTCGTGAGACAGATTCACACCCAATAAGAATTATGACATATGGCAACACACTTCCAACATCTTCAAACTGCAAGAACAAATCTGAACATGAGCAAACTATTGATTCAAGTTTCAAGCTGGAATGGTCAAGGGAGGGTTGCTTGGGGCAACCTTGCTTACAGCACTTATTCCATCTTACTCCTATGTGGGATTCTGAGATGATAGCGCTTCAAACTTTCTTTATAGAACACTTTCATGAAGGTGTCCATGACTTCTCCAATCGCTAAGAGCGGCAAATTCTGGGCTCATCCTCCAACCCAATGGTTTACGATAGCTACCTGATTCAACCCCCAATGATCAATTACCTGAATGATTTAACGCATGGTTTTCCATAGCCATTGGTGTGCCAATGGATGACCATAGCTTCATCGTTTGGAAGGATTTCCAAAAAAAATTGGCCAAAAAGGGTACCTCTCATGACCAGTGGTCACCTCCTCTCATGACTGTGTGTCCACTATGTATCACCAATAGGTATCCATAAAGAAAGGCCATAGGCATCCATAGGTTCCAATCCCAATTTTACGGAAAAACACACACACTTACAGCAATGTATTGTTCGCGGATGCGGTATCAAACTGATGAGTACAAAGTTACTCGTATGTAAATCGATTGGCCACAACACTTGATAATCAAAACACATATGTGCTTACAAGTGAAAATAACAGGGAATGATTGACTGCAGCAGAAACACTTCACAATCAAAGTAATGATTCTGCGATCAATAGCCACGGACAAACCGAAAAATTGATTTGACTGACGACTAACACCGCATGAATCAAAATAGTAGTTGACAATTAGGTCACTATGTTGACTCTCTCTCTCTCTCTCCATTGCTGTCAGGTCTCCCTGCCCGAGTATGTTGACTACCAACACTTAATTTCTGCATTTGACTGATTGATGTCATGTGTGATTGATACAGTATCATGTGTTCATGTGGAGCACTATTTCCGGGAGGGGTGGCAAATTGCAGTTTTCTCTGAACCCCCTGACCTTGTTGACCTTGAGAGGGAGGGACCATCAATCTGGGGCCGGTGACATTTAACAAAGAACTGGCGTCAACCTTCGAGAATCGGACATTTTTTTTTGAACAACAGAATCCTAAGAATATTGCTGGTGGAAAATCATGAACTTGGTTCGATATGACCAAACAAAGTTCACCCAAAGAGGCTCTGTGACACACGCATGCAGGAGCAAGGTCGAAAAGCAAATTCGACAATTCATGGTCTTACCAGTTTAGAACTCAATTTAGGTCCAATGTTAAACACCCTAAATCGTAGCATCCGAAAATATCCATGACAACTACAGAAAGTGCTCGTGCAAAATGCTAATGGGCTAAGGCTAAAGGTTGTTTCTTGAAGCACCCAAACTTGACCAGCAAACAATACTCAGTACTGGCCAACAAATCATCAGTGTATAGACTGGAAATCATTGCCAAAAATTCAAACAAATGCATAAATTAAGATATATATATATATATACAAATAAATATATAACTATTGCAAACACATATTCAGAAACAAAACCACGTGGAACATGGGCAGTCTGGTGAAGAAACATTCGCATCACTGGCACCCCACACTCCCGTGCCTCCTTCAGATTTTGCTGGAAGGGATTTGGGTTGGGAGCAGGCGGAAGCGCCTTTCCTGACCACGGTGATGCCGCCATGGGAAAGCTTGATCAGGTGTGGTGGGGCATACCCATGAATCCGCAAGGGGGGGGAGCTTGTGGATATGGCCCATTGTATTCCAACGTAGTAGGACATTATTCAAAGAACATTGCAAAAACCTATCAAACAATGCCCCTTACGTGTGATCTAATGGGACATGCTGCATTTTGCGAGCTGCAGGGAAATTGGCCATGTTCGGGATATTGTTGCGTGTGTTTTCTTGATCCTTGACGCGGGAGGGGATTTCTTTTATACAAAACTAGCTGTGGTCCAATTTGGATCCATGTGGTGCCCAGGGCCGGGCTTCTTGTCGCTTGCGACAACTTCCGCCTGTTGATCCAACACCCTTCCTAACCTTCCGAACTCATCGGGCATGCTGGAAAAGATCAAACATATCAGCGCCTTTTCGAAGCCACAGAAGATCGAAGTAGAAACGTTCTGACAGGCTTTTCCAAGGTAAAGGATCATCTTAGCAATATTTTGCATTCTGGTTTTCCAGGCTTTTCACACCTTTGCCTTTCATGCGTTATGCGTTCATTCCACCACACCTTGGTCCAAGGGCTTTCAATCATTGGGTATTCCAACTCGCCAGCTGTGTCTCCCAAGCATGGTATGGCTTCATAGGATCAGCCAGTTCACCTTGGGGGGACCGTTTCGCAGGTTCCCGACCTATTACGTTGAAACCCTTTCCGTGCCTGCTTTGTCGGGCATGAGCTTCAAACCACGCAATGCCCAAAGACAACCCGAAGACCACGGGTCCTCTCAAATTCGAGTCATAAACTGCGGCATGTGCAGTTGAATCATTGCCACAAATTCCAGATCCAACCTCTCAACAAGAACCGCTGGGAGTTGCATGTAGCAACAGGGGCCCGAACAAACTTTTGCCGCCCTTATGAACCCACTACGGCAAAGATCCAACTTGCGAAGTGTTCCTCCGAAAGCTTTCCCGAGGCTTCCACGTACTGAGAACCGACATGAATCAACATTTAGCATGCGGGATTCGCAAGCATAGCATCCTAGAAATGTGGGCGCAGTGTGGCTTTCATCCCTTCTTGCAGCGAGAAAGCGCGGATGTTGAAACATCATCAACATCAACAAGAAGGGATTGAACAGCAAGTGGTGTTACAACATCATCCCTCCTTGTTGAACATCATCACATCATCGTCTTCCAACGAACGAAACGGGCTGATTCTCCCCTTTTCTCCGACGGTGCCAGCAGACCAGCTGGCTATGGCTCGCTCGCTCAGCTGTTCACCTGGCGCCAAGTGGACACAGAGATGGATGGATGGATGGATGGATGGATGGATGGATGGATGGATGGATGGATGGATGGATGGATGGATGGATGGATGGATGGATGGATGGATGGACATAGGAGAAGAGAAGAATTTATTGAATCAAATAACTAGACTGATGAATAGATAGGATCGATAAGATAGATTGGATATCTAAATATATTTTATGAACCAAGTAAACAAGAAGGATAAACGAGAACCAATAAATATGATAGATAGAATGGATAAAATAGAAAAAATACAAAAGGTAGAAAATGATAGAAAAGGTAGAAGCATTCGATAGTATAGATAGGACATATATAAAAAGTATGATCGATAAGATCGAACAAATATATAGCCTTAGTAGGCTAGATAAATTTGATAAATAGATTAGACATATTCCGTAATTAGACTAGGTATGATTTATAAGATTCAAGACAGAGCATGTCAGATTGGATTAGGTGCTGTAGATAGATTAGCAGGAAGATAAAGGACTCAAACAGTAGATGCGCACATAATGTTTTCCGCATGATATGGGTAGTCCAAAATAAACCGATAGGCACGATAGGCACGTAGACAAACAAATCATGTCACTTCATCTTACAAAACACGTCTGAAAGGCTTGACTTCACAAAATAGGTAGCCAACATTGCTTAAGCAGCTGTGAGAGGTCGATTCTTCCAAAGAAGGTGACTTTAGCAAGATCAATTCCGTTAAGAGGACCTTTGAACAATAGTACACATGCGCACGCACATGCATGTACCAACGCGCACGTACATGGAGATAACGATGATAGAAAACCCAAGCTATACCTGCGATCTCTGTGGTTGCGATCTGTGCGGTTCCCCATGAAAATAAATGTGTTTAGATGTATTACAGTAAGTAGGGTTGTATAAAAAACCCGTGTCTTTTTCTTATTCGCCAAATGATGTTATCGTTTTTTTTCAGGTTTTAGCCTTTCAACATTAACCAACATGTTTACTTGTCTATTGTGGCTATAGGGGTTGGCACTAGAAACCAATAAGGCAGGCAAACGGATGGGAGTTTGAAAGAAAACGGAGTCCTTGATACATGCCAGGAGATGCTGGACAACGACAGGTTTTGTTAAGTGTCAGCTTCTCAGCCAATCAATATATCACATGTCAACTTAGTTGGAAAAAGGCTGCTGCAGTGCAAAGAAGCCTCCGAGCCAGAGCGAGGAGGTTGTTGCAATTACAGCAGGGCCCACTTCAGCATCTTTCAGGATTAGTTGCCGCAAGGCGTATAATGTTTTCGCGGGCAAAGACTGAGAGGGGAACATAGCTATGGATGGTTGAAAACATGAAAGGATGAAGGCCAGAAATGGTCAGCTGCCTATTGGAGGAGGATTTTGTTCGATTTGTTATCGTTTTTGTTATGGTTCAGGACCTCTATGTCTGGTAGGATTTTTCTGTGTGAATCCGACTTCCAGCAAAAGAATGAAAAGCGGCGTGTCTGTGCCCAAAGGGCTCGTCAAAATCAATCCCAATGCCATCATCTGAGTACGTGTGTTTATCTATCTATTTGACATGTATGTATTGTTATCGTTTTTTTCCTTTTATCGTTTTTTCGGCTCCCAGCTCTATTTCCCTCTGTGGGGGTTCCCGTCAACCAAAACGGAAAGCACGGGAATATTATACCGCCCCAAGTGCCTTTCCATTCCTTTGGCTTGGGGGGTCCTGGCCTGTGAGGGGAATGTTTTAGACATGTACTGTGATCAACTTTCCTACTGTCAACAAATAGGTCTATATATCTATATCTTTATGTACATTTACAATTCTCAATTCCAAATATTATTCAAACAATTCGGCAATAACCAAGATACCCTGGGAGCATGTTCTCAACGGTCTTGGCAGCATGCTCTCCTTTCTGCACCGGTGCAGTCATCTGCGGGTCTGTCACATCATCATTATATATGCATGTCTACCACGAAGGTTTACGATGGCTTTGCAAACAAATATGAACGGATTATGAACAAACAAGTTTTCTATAATGTAGGAAGCTTCTCAAAGAGTGGCTTTCTAAAACATCCTAAAACCGATCTTTGAGATTCAAGGCTCACGCAATCTCGGGAATGATGTTGTGATGTAGGGTCAAACTCTTGGACCGGACTGGGACGGCAATTTTCCAGGTCCACATCAGCAGTTTGGCCATGTCACTGACAAATCATGCTGAGCCCGGCTCGGCTCACCCTAGCTGTCAAACTCAAAAAA
Source organism: Symbiodinium kawagutii (assembly GCA_009767595.1). Lineage (NCBI taxonomy): Eukaryota > Dinophyceae > Suessiales > Symbiodiniaceae > Symbiodinium > Symbiodinium kawagutii. The sequence goes on along the minus strand of VSDK01011271.1, from coordinate 37,463 downwards.
CATGATCAACATCGCGGCCAATGGGGTGATAGTTGCTGTATGCCTGTAGATTCTGGATATGCGGCGCCTTCCAGGAAAAATACTAGGCGACTCTCAGCATAATTTAAAACGCACGCTGCATGTTGAATTCCACAGGTGTATCGAACAATGTTCAATTTAGATGTCTTGAAATGATCAACAGGAAGCAACAGTTGGCCAAGCTGGACCCGGACCGGAATGTGCACACAGCAGAGCCACAGGCAATCATTGATGTTGCTGTGTCTGCTGAGCTGTGTGCAACCGGTGGGAGGCTTCTTCACAGGAACCAGGTGAGGGTGCATGTGCTTTCTCCGCTGAAGGTGACAACTACTAGGTGGGTTTTCGGAGGTTAGAGCTGAGTGTGAAGAAATTAATGATCACAGCAACCCCTCTGAAAACTTAGATTTCGTTCTAAATTCGAAAATCATATTGACAAATTGGATGTACTTTGTAGTTAGTAATTCTGTCTCGGAGAATGGGAGCCAAAGCAAAACGGTGCTGGAATCGCACGTCCTATGGTAGAAATTAACACCAGTAGGCACTTCCTGCAGCATTTTCGACACTCTCAGATCTGGAACAGTATGAACAGTTCTGAACAGTAGCCCGATAGAAACAACAGCTGGTCATTGTAATCTCTGTGAAGCCACCGTCCCCAGGATTCGAATTTGGAACCACAAGTTTCTAGCTTCAAAAAATGTTAATGAAGCCAAAAATCGTGTGGCACTTAAATCATGATTGAAACGGATCTCAAACGGATGTGAAACAAATGTGAAACGGATTCTGAGACTGAAACTCTTTTAAACCACGGCAGATCTCTCTCTGACTACTCTTTCTCCAATACTGATCACTGAGCACATCTGAGCACATCTGAGCACGCTTGAACCTGCTTTTTTGCACCAGTGAGAGATCTATAGGAAACCACCCGCAATCGAAGAAAGAACGGCGGCCTAGGCATCTTGTGAAGCGGGTTCGGCGAGTTCGGAGCGACACGCCGTTCACCAGGTGGCCAGCTCGTGCGGCACACCCAGCGAGGGAGGCCATGGACGAAAGCCATGGAACTTCACATCCGATGTAAACCACGCTGAGTGAATTTGAGTGTGACATTGGAGTGTGACACGGCCGGATGATTTGATCTCTGTGCAAGACATGGATATGATTGGAATTGATTGGATATGTACAGTGTAAGTGTCAACATGTGTCAACGTGTATGTTTGGAAAAAAATAGCACGCATGCACGCACATGTGCGCAAAGAAAAACATATACATATATAGTAGATCTTTTCTAAGCTTCTGACTCATCCTGACCTCTAACATGCTCTAAGCAGTTCATGAACAAAAGTGCGCTCTGAATCTGTGCCATGGACATGCCTAAGAGTAGCCGTTCATCGGACGAAAACAATGCTTGCCTCACAGCTGGCTGATGCTGGCTGCCAGGGACAGATTTCACTGGACTCCATTCCTCCTAAGGTGTCCCCCAAGGTGTGCATGAAAATGTGTGTGTTCGGGGGGAACCCATGGGAAGCGAAAACCAAGCTGAAACAGAACTACAACAGCTCGGGAAATTTGCCACGGACGAATGGATGACCTGTATCCAATGAAATGCCTGTGAGAATAAAATGCTTGCAATTCATCAATTTGCAACTCCCGACCAGTTCCTTCGGCTTAATTTCTGATAGCTACCAATTCTAATATATTCTAATCTCACTGATTGTTCATTGTAACATTGCTTTTAGTTACTTAGCAAGTACATATAGACTTCTAGCGAGGCGACTTTCGTTATTTGGATTTCTCATAGGTCCAGCTGTTGGATGCTGTCAGTGGCAGTCGCCTGAGACAAGCTGGCTAAGGCAGTATATGGCACCGGACCGGCAGCGTTGTCCAAGGGAAATCGCTTGTGTCTGCAACATCCTAAGACCAAAACGTCGAAAAGGCTTGGGCTTCAACCTTGACATCGCCCAGGCAGCTCAAGTGTGGGACCAATGCAATTCGGCGTGCCACCTGTCACATTGTGATTTCGTGGAGCCCCCACCAAAAACAAAATATGCCAAAGGCATACTTTTTGACATAAAAACCAGAGTGCTACGAAAATCAATCGGACATCAATCAAAATATTGCCGGTGGGAGGAGTATGACAACAAACTGGCCCGGATTTTATTTACGTTTTGCGTCTGACCTGTGCGCATCCTTTGCAAGGCGCACGTTCAAACGCCTGAAAAGCTTTGGCATGGCTCAAGTGTACCAAGCTTCCGCATGAGACAAACTGCGTGCCTAGCACATGCGGGACTCTGCACGCAAATGATGCTGATACATGTCAACAGCATATTTTGAAGAGCAAAACTTTCACAAAAATACACGCTGTTTTAATCACAAGTTCATTTACTGTGCGTATATGCCGGCATGTATGGCAGCATATGGTGCAATTGCGTGTAATTATGCTACCAAGAAAACTGCTCATTGGATAGGTTGCGTACCAAGTTCGGCATCAGCTCAATCCGACACGTGCATCGCTGGTTTAAGATAAACAAACGCTGTAAATCACCAGCGATTAGATCCACACAATCATCAGTTCCAACCCCCTTAATTGGGGACGATGAACCATCCCTTCCAAAGCCCTTCATTTCGGACGATGAAGTATTTCTGAAATCGTTGCTACGTGGATCTGTTATGATTTGTCCATAGCCTTTGGTGGTTATGGACTGCCCCAAATCAGCCAAGCACTTCGTGCCGACAACACGACTTGGTCATCTTGAGCCATCGCAGGTGCCATCTTTGCATGGCCGATATCAAAGGATGAACTGACACGGCAGTTCACGGAGAACATCTTCCAGGCAGGATTGAAAGCACTTGCCACAAGGATTCTATGGCGATCTTCAATCAACAAAAATCAGAACTGCCTAAGGAAGCTTCTGTGAGATGGGGCATATCTTTTCAGGATAAAATCTTGTTGAATGCAGGGGTCCAAGCAATAAACGAAACAGGGTTCATTTGGGGCACAAGCGTAGGACAACAACTAAGTGACTGACATACATATCTATATACTGTGTATATATATATATACATATACGCATGTGTCTAAATGAAAAACATATATAATACACCTGTAATTTCTCTGAAGTGGTATGGAGTGATCAACAATCTGTAGTTTATGGCAGATCCTGCCTAGTTGGATGCTGGCATCTCTGGGAGCTGAGTCACAGTTCTACGAGGATTCTCACGACTTCCTTCCTGAAGCGGAGGACTTGTCCCGTGGCTCTCCATGGCTCCCAATCGATATATGGGACTCCCATATCTCATCACAACTAAATGCAGGGCGACCATCGCTGCATCCATGGGTTGTCAAGCCGTGTGATGTCCAAAAATTATTCAACACCGCTAATGCGCACACAAACACGAACATGGGCACGCATCATCTATTTCCTGAAATCCGCTAGACAAATAAATATGCACATACTATCCTGTACATACAACTGATATCACGGCAAGGCCCTAGTTCGCCCGTGACCGGAAAGGAGGACGTCTGATGTCTTGTGTCCATCAACTATCTTGATGTTTTGGGTTTGTATATGATTATGTATGTAAGGTTCTACAAGCATGTCTGCGTATCCATGCGCCAGTGTACACCCAATGTTTTGAGGCCACACACGGGCCGTAGCTGATTTATTACAATATTTTTAGATAGCAGTTAGATTGAAAAAGAAGGTCTTTAAATAAAAACATGTACACAAACAAATGGACATTTTTTGATATATATATATATATAAATATAAATATATTTACACACACATATATGTATATATATATATATACATATAAATAAAAGACAAAAACCTATATAAATACATTTGTTCATTTACTTGAAACAATTCAAACATGTGTATATCTCTGAAGCAATAAAAAACAATAGATATGTAATATTATGGAAAAAACTTGATTGAAACAAAATTTAAAAACACATATTCAAAGATATACATACCAATGAATATGCATCTATGTAAATATAGTTTTTGTACTGCTGTGGTTTTGCTTGGCTTCAGGGTCTCCCCATAACATGGCACATGGGATGATGGGACCTCCCCGGTGTCTCCTCTTAGAAGGGCTCAATGGGCTGGTGGAGCCGTCGTCATATCCACCACCTGCTGGCTTCACGTCCTGGTGGCAACAGCTTTCCGCGCACTAAAAACTATGAGGAAGGCATAAAATGCCCATATGCAAATTTAAATAAAAAATACAAATGCAAATCTAAATACTGATAATATTGGTTCATTTTTGGTGTAGCACCCCAGTGTTTGTGTACCCTGGACTTTGGGTTCTGCCCGAGCTGCGAAAGGTTCTGATCTGTTCTCCCGGTCCCGCCTTGGCAGTCCAAGCGCGGCGTTCTCCCTGGCCTTCCGTCCAAGCGCGGCGCTCGCTCGCCACTTGGGCGTCAGGGCTCGGGCTTCCAGGCCTGGAAATGGAAAATCAAAAAGGAAATTAACTGATGAAAACTAAAAGTAATTAAAACTATTTACATACAGTAAGTCAATGACATACAGTATCTGAAAAAAATGTAACATGTAAAGCTATTGACATCAGCCTATGAAATCCAAAGAAGATCTAAAAACGTGCGTAACCTAAACCAAAACCGTCTGCAAACCATGGATTTTTATTTGGCGGGTAATGTTGATTAGTAGCGGCAAATTTAAAACATAAAATAGTGAATCACTGGCCACTGGCTGGTTGGTTCGGATATCTGAGCCATCAATCTCTGCACACAGCAACTCAGCATCGCTGCAATCCGAAGATTCCAACCTGCCTTCGAGCTTGCACTCTCCAAGCCATCTGGCCAGCCGCGGGGAATGATGGTCATGACATGTCACAAAAAATGTGCTGGACTTACCCATGCAATTTTTTCGAACGCATTCCAAAACGCTCCGATGATAAGGAACTAGGTTTGGAATCCCATCTTTGCTACTAACAAATCAAATGCACGAAATGAGTTTCAGGCTCCTCGTCATAACATCTGCACCAGCCAGGATAGTTTGTTCTAATGTGATCTGCGCAATGGATTCTAAGGGAGGAAATGACGGAGAGAACAGTTCAGAAGAATGTTTTGTCAAATATGTTGTTGCAAAAGAACACTGCTGCGTTCGGTAGTTGTGGTTTACAGTTAGGGGCCTACAGGATCCCTCTCATCCCTAGCTATTTCGGGCAAGTATTTGATAGTAATTAGGGTCAAAGGACCACTGATATCTTCTGATGACAACTGCACATTCTCGAAAACAATCAGCAGCACAAGCTGCAGCTTCCAAAAGCTTGCAACCCAAGGGCCAACAGTGAGAGATACCACATGGCTTGAAGGCCCCGGCCCCCTTTATCTACAGGTCAAAAACGCCACCTACCATCACATGATGGAGCCAGTGTAGTGTCATTTCCCTCGGGTCAGTGATGGCATGCGACACCTAGTTTTTCGCGGTTGCCGCAGCAGCTGTGCACCTGCTCATGCAGGACCAACTGGGAGGAAGATGCAGAGGAGGATGACATCGATCCGGAGGATGCTTCCGACGCATTGGAGGTGTAAAGACTCGAGCGCTGCAGCTGAGCACCAACTTCTTCTACACAACTGACCATGGTTCAAATGGTGGCTTCCCAACCCCCAAATCATCCAATATTTATCGTTTAGATTCATTTAGTAGAGACACACCAACCATTTTTATCAATTTTTGGGGTCCCTTTGGGGTCCCCTATTGTGAGAAACACCCAAATGGAAAACAGAGCATGATAACTAGCAGAATACTGTCAGCAACTACCCAGTATTGCACAACATCAATAGGCGGCCTGCGCAGCTGTGTCAAGAAATGTGTACCATTTTCTGTTGATGTGCCGATGACCGCATGCTGGAACAGTTGCTAAAGACGAAGGTTGCTCAAATAAGTACTATGAATAATCACAGCATTTAGGAACTTTGCCCAAAAATATTTGCTTGCACTGTGTCCCAACCCGGAGAAATCTCATGTCTCATCCATCCATGCAAGCCCAACTCAAAATGTTCAAAAAAAACCAGGCATCCCAAGGCAACACAGAACACCTCTTTGCAAGCGAGATGCTGCTGGTTTGGGGGGTCCTGGGCGGCAAAATGTGCGGCAACCATGGATCAGTGGATATGGCATGGCATGGGATTGGCATCGTTTCAGGCCTGGAAATCTCGACTTCCTCCTCGAAGAGAGGTCCAGTCCTGCCACACCGTGGAACTTCCGAGAGCGAAACGCTTGGTGAGCCAAGTTGGGCCACCGATTCTGAAACTTTGAGCACCAAACACATGACCTTTCATCACCTATCATCACCTTACATTACTTTATTTACTTTGATTCTGGAAACTAAGCCTTCCAGTGCGGTTGCTGTTGTTGTCGTCAGGCACGGTCAAGCTTGCATGTATCATGTAAGTGTAGATGCAAATTATGTAAGTGCACATCTGTACACATATCAGCAAGCCACAGAGATAAATTTGAGCAACAACAATATACATCATGGTCTGCATAAACATGCCGCCAAACTCCTTGCCTTGCCTGGTTATATGCACGTTTAGAATTTCCCAACATTGTTGGACCTTTTGGCAGAGCAAGGACCTACCTACGGTAGAGTTCACGCAAACTTCCTGGTTCGCCCACAAACATATTATGGGGTATCATAGGGGATCTTGTGGGGTACTGGTATCTTATGGAGTATCTTGTGATTTGGGGTATGGTATCACTATGTTTCACAATGATCATGAATAAGAACGTGTGTTTGTTCTCGCAACACACCGCGTTTTGTTTTTGGATTATGTTGCATTTACATTTGCCACTTCATATTGCAAATTATTTACATCCAAAGATGAGAAGACCGAACTCACAGCGAGGGCACCCTGTGCAGTGGGTTACGAAACCATGATGATGCACATGTCCATCTTGTCCATCAAAACACAAAGTTTCGTGACGTTGCAATACGTCACCAAGATGGCTATGGGCATCAAACCGAGCGGGTTGGCTATAGAGCTACCATGAACATCCATGAACTAGCATCCTTCTTCCGTATTCTTTCATCCCAACCTTGCCGACCGCGGTCCTGTGGAATGTTGTGCTGGAGCATTTCTTCAATCGCTTGCTGTTCAGTGTATGGCTTCTCCATCCTTGGCACCGTGCCCCTCATCTGACCTCTCACGAGCTAAGTTGATTAGTTGGCTTCATGTATATGTTGCAAACTGCTGACGTAACACGGGGACAATGTCCCAAGCTAGCAGGTGGCTTATTACAGGGTTGTTGTCAGCAAAAACCATCACATACCATTACCATTGATCAGAAGTGAGTTACAACAAATAAATATCAAGAGCGTATGAATGTTGACCACATCCTCACTCGACCATTCAACTTCGGATGCTCTCATGCAGGTTTGCTAAGTCTCGATTGCCCCTCTGTATATTTCTGTCCATTCTCCATTAGAAAACCGTCACATGTCAACCTGACATCAGCCTGACATGCTCAACACACCTCCAACCAATTGCAATAGTAGAAAAAATATGGTAGATCGTTGAACTGGAGGTACCAACATTTCAGAAACTGAGCTTGTATGTTTGAACGCACTGTGGAAAAGCATGGCGGTTACTGCGAACAGAGCCTGAACATTTTGCAGAACCTTACCAGGAAAGTGGTTGGTTGCATCCCGCAGCCTACAATTTTGTGTTTTGGGCTCCTAGTCACTGCATCTGAGGAAGCAAGGCCTCTTGCAGTTTAGGGAGCAGAATGGCACTCTCAGCATGGCCACCTGAACTCTTTTGAGCATCTGCTAGTAGCGCCAGCCATTGGATCTGCAAATGTACCAGTGGGCCCGTGTTTTGATGATGTCTCCAAAGCCTTGTATTCTCCGCTCCCTAGTAAAATCCCCTCCCCCTAAATATTAAACACCCAGGTTAGTTTTCAATATCAGGGAACATTTTGATATTAGGGGGTCACGGACAATACTGGGGGAATCTTGAAGCAAAATAATGAAACTCTGGCAAACCAACCCCTAATGTTAAACTTAAAACCCTTGAAAAAGATCTGAGTGCTCAGCCCCCTTATGTAAAACACCCCGATGAGGACTATGTTTATATTACAGGATAAGGGTAAAGCACTGCTTGGAAGAGCTTGCTTCTCATATTGGTTGTTCAATAGGTCAATTGACAAACCGAAGCAACAAAATAAATCGAACCAAAACATGCATGACTTGACCCCACCACGGAATCCAAGTTAAAGGGCAAGTAGTTCCAAAATCATTGACAGTCACAAAACATATATATATATATATTATATAATATAAATAGAGAGAGATGTGTAGATATTGATTGTTATCCCGTAGGAAGTCAAAGATCGAGTTATTTTTAATGTCTATTGTATAGAGAAAGTATATATACATATCTTAGGAAGATCATGAACAATCCAGCAGCAATTCAACCAACAGGAATCCTAAATTAGGCTAAGGATCTCCTGGTCAAAGGATTCCTTCTGCTTCGCCTGCCTGGCAGCCTTCTCCTTCCGTTGCTGCTTCATCCTTTCCTGGGCCAACCCTTGGGGAGGCTTTGGGGAGCTGCGATTCCTACCGTAGGGAATGCTATGAACATAAGGCGCTCTTGGCAACTCAGCTCTTGGGATCTCCTGGGGGGAGAGCTTTGGTGACATGGGATGCCCCCTCTTTGTGCGGGATAAATGATTCATATCTATATGTGCGTGCCGGTCTGGACGCATCTCTCTCTCTCTCTCTCTTTCTTCAGCGCCAGTGCGTTTGTTCCATGTACAGTACTTCTTGAGGTCTGTGGTTCATTGGACTGATGGGTATGTTTAATGGCCACTTTTTGTGTGGTTGAGAGTGGTCCGTACAGTAGTGATGATTGTTTGGATGGGTCTGCGGCGATGGGACAATGACATCACCCCACTTGACCATCATGGTAGTAGAAGCTCTCATAATCTATGTCTATATGGCCAGTGCAAGCATGACCATGTAGGCAAGGTCTAAAATGCTCTACAAATTTGGGGTCGAATGCTCTACAAATTTGGGGTCTAACATGGTAGGGCCAGACGTCTAAAATGAGATATGACCCCATAAAAAACCCTGATGGGGTTGGACTCCCAGTCCACCCATAAAAGACCCAGGTAGTTGAGGATATTGATAAAATGACGTTTATGAAATTGCATTATCATTGTAAATAGATTTATATATATATATATACAGACACAAGCATTTTGGACCGGAGTGGCTGAGATACAGGAAACAATGCGAATTCAAGATAATCTTCGAACCTCGAAACAAAGCTACAAACCAATGTTTCGGTTGGATTGACAAAGGGCAACCCCGAGATCACCATCTCTGCCATGCACACCTGTATCCCCGGGACACCATGGTGGATGTGAGGGGGTGCCGCAAAACTTTCAACAACGAGGAAAACCGGCCGAAGACCTCTGGATCCGAAGACGTGTCCAAGCGTCTTTACGCTCCTGACGTGTCGGCCCATGCTTTGGGTGCTTTGGAAGTTAAACAAGAAATCGGTTGTCACGCAGGGCAGTCTTCCAAACTCTTGGCTTATCAATATTTCTTAGATGTGGTCACGTAGTCTTTCATCATCTTTTCACAGGGTTCTGCGAAAAAAGAAATTGCAATCATGGCAACTTTGTGCGGTAGGTCAGAATGGCCCGACTTGATGCTGGGTGTCATTCAACCAGCTTGAAAAACACCTTCAGGATCCTTCAGGATCCTTCAGGCTCGTCTGGCCCTGAGTTGCTTTCAGCTTTGGTTTAGATGAGTCATGCGGAAAGTAACTCTTGGAACATCCGGAAAGTGTCTCAAAGACTAAACACACAACAAAGCAGCGTGGCATATGGTATGCAAAGCAAACATTGTTCCTTGAGTAAGGATAACCCAATCCACCGAGGAATAAACGGTCAGTTTGGTGTGACATCGAGTGTTCTTCTTCTCTATCTTATTGTTTTCCCGTGTCTGTTCTCTGCGAGGTGTGTTCCTGTTCTCTACAATGAATGCTCAATGATTCTGATATACATATAGATATGTATTTGTATCTCTCTCAATCACCATCTCGAGTTCTGTATTTGTATATCTATTTATATTTCAGAGGAAGCTCAGGCAGATTGAGTTCTCTAATAGCATAGCTCACCATAGCTTCTTCTTTTTCCCTCACTTAGCCTGACAACATTTGACAACCGCAGGCATAGCTATCATTGCCCATAGCTTGTTGAGTTCTCATTCTCGCCACTGGTTCTTGAAAGCAAATTTCACAGCTCCGTGTCCCCGAGTCCTTGAAAGCTGCCTTGGTGACAGCTGATCCAGTTTGACTGAGATTTGACAGCCATAGCAAGTCTTGGACAACCGGTTAAAATGTCACGTGGAAACCTTAAACCCAAGCGCAGCAAAGCAGCAGCTGAAGCAGCAGCAGCAGCAGCAGCAGACGCAGCTGCAGGACCATCTAGCACCAGAAGGAGCAGCAGCAGCAGCAGCAGCAGCAGCAGCTTAATTTTGATGCAACATGATTCAACCAAATATTTTAGCGAATGTAAACACAACACCTTTCAACACTTTTCAACTTTGAAACTTCTGTCTCTACACTCTCCCGCGATACGTCGGAAAACCCACATGTTTAGGACACAGCTCCATGCCACGGACATACCTGTTGTATACTATTGTATTTATATTATGGTATCCTCTCATGATGCACAATTGCAACACTTATGATGACTTTTGACTAATTAGTTAATGATATTCACATTATGAAATATCATGCTCTGATGCTTGAACATGATAAACAAAATGTATAAATAACCTTTACAGTGCACCTGCAAGAGGCATGTCCTGGTGCATGTCATCGCCCCAGCAAATCCACCACGTGACAGCAGGATTGTAGCCAAGTCATTCCACGGAGCATGTTCAACTATTACCAAAATATATCAAGTGCAAATTCGTGTGTGTAGACAAGCACTACATCTATCTAGTTGATTACTTTCCTGCCTATGTTCTGACCAAGTACTGCAATGGTGCATGCAAGCATCATGCCAGCAACAAATCAACATCTAGTTAAATCACACATTTGAGCAATACCGACATTGCCAGGAAGGTTTGAAAGTTCTTGTGGACACATTCCTGGTATTCCATATCAAGTCATTGGAAGCTGCAGAGTGAGATTAACGAAAGTCAACAAATTGATTTACGCTTTGAACATGGGTGGCTTTGTTGGATGGTCTTTGTCCCTCATAGTTGCTATTAGATTATCGGTTAATTACTTGCTGGCTTTTAATGCTTCTATTGCATGGTAACAGGGTCATTACATGATTCATTGCCCTACATGAAAGGTTGCACTTGTTCAAGCGATCTTGAGTTCTTGGCCTAGCCGTTCCCATCCCTTGATTGACCTTGATGCCCTGGCCATCCCTGGCCAAGAGGCCACTCGTTCCTCCATGGACAAATTCGCAGCAGGCAGGGCAGATGGTGGCGTCTCGTCAGACAAAACGGACATCAACCTGGATTAGACGCAGTGTCTCTTGGGCAACTTGGGCAGGGCATCTCCCGTGTTCTGGTACGTACCGCATGAAGACATAGAGCAGTCCGAACAACCAGGTTATAGTTGGAGTCCTCTCATGGACAACTGCTGGATCTAAACGTATAAGATTCGGTCTGCTGCTGCACTGCATGAATTGCAGCATCACCCCAACTCCTAACGACTGGAATTACACACACAAAGCCGACGCTACAATTTTGAACTTTCTTAGATGATTCATGTAATGAGTTGAGTTGTGGACACCTTCACGCAAACTCGTTCTCTGGATTGCTTGCCCCAACACAGCATATTTTGCTGCCATGTGGCATTGCTGCTTTGACCTGTCGGTCGTGCTCTTGACTCGAAGTTGCTGTTTCTATCTCACTGGACTGCATCTCCGCACTGGACTGTGCGGACTCCATGGCTACGGTGGAGTGCGGTTGCAATGATCGACGGCACTGATTCCCACTCCAGCAGTGGGCTATCCTGTGAGATTCATAGTGAGATTCGTATCTGGGGGAAGGATGCACTGTGCTGCTTTGAAAATCATTTGGTACAAAATTCATTTGACGATCGGTATTTTACATCGATGACATCACTATGTATATCTTCACTAGAAATCGCGAGCAGCTCCTCACAAGAACGGGGGCTACGTGCTTGTCACTGGTCGAGGACTCCCTCGCCAATGTTTTGCACGAGCTTCCCGTGTCTTGAGCCTTTTCACTCCGAATGTCCGAGGAACTTTCTTCAGAAAAATAGTTGAGGGGTTCGAACAGGGGGAGGCTGCATGTAAGGTATCCCCCATGCTACCAAGGAATTCTCAATATGCAGGTTGGTTTAAAGGTGATCATATGTGATTGTGCTACCTTTAGTGCGAATCTTAATCAAGCACGAACAGGTGCTACCTCATTGGCTTTGAAGGTGGGAACTGATCCAATGGAGGAAGAAGCACAAGACGCGCCCTGGAAACAGTAAGGGCCTCCTCGGCGATTTCGCCAGGTCGATCATCTTGAGACATCTCGAAGTTGTGTAATATAGTGTAGGTTTTTAGCATCAACAATGTGATGTATGTATGGAATTGTGCACGGAATGCATCACATACTCTACCAAGAGACTCAGAAACCTCAAAAATTCAAGTGGATGAAAATGACGAGTTCTTGTCACGCATATTTTTTTGTTTAAAACCTAGCCTATATAACTTGTTAACTTGTTGAATACCTGTAAGTGACTGAGAAAATCATGTTTTTCCATCGCCATCTGACTGATTTTTCTTCAGCTACATTTTTTTGGGGATAAATGAGCAATGCCATCTTCAAGGGCATCACGACTCCGCAGCTGTGAGATGCAGTGAGTTCTCGGTTGACGTGATTTTGATAGAAAATGATAGAAGGGGGTTGGTCATTTAGGATTCCCGACATGGTAGCACTGCAGGGCACAAAATCATGCGGCAGCAGTGCTCATAATGCAAAGCCGATCTAACTCTCAAGAAACTGTATGAATCTGGTCACGGACATTTTTTCCAGGGGCGGTGATGGCATGTTACCATCTGCCACGACACCGAAGCCGTCTATGACGGCGTCTCACTCCTCGCTGTCAGAAAGGATGACGCCCACAACTTGCCCAACCACTGGTCCAGGCGCGCCCCGTTTCCAATCCGACATCACCTGTCGAGGGCGCAGGGTCAACGTCTTACGGCTGAGATTCAACTTCCAAAATTTCACCACCAAACAAAGAGACAAAGAAAGAAAAAAACAAATCTATACAAATCATGTTTTGCAAATGAAAATGATTGAAAATGTAGATGTGATATACATACCGAACATCAGCCTACAAGAGTCAATCTGAAGACAGTAATCCATCAACCTGGGCACCTGAAGAGGTTGACACTCGTCCTTTGGTGGCTGCTGAAAGTGCGCTAGTCGTATCATCAATCGCCCTGTGACTCGCCACTCGAAGACAGGCAAAGTTCCAGGAGCCACAGCAGTAGACACGAGCTCTCGACCATCTTCTTGGAAGTGGAGGGAGCCGTCCTCAGCCCATGGGATCGCCGAAAAAACCCTACCGTCTCAATGAAGATCAAGGTCACATATGGTTATCTGGAGAATCAGCCATATATCAATTCCTGCAGAATCTGCGCGAACTTGGATTCCTCATTCCCGAGGAGTATAAGTATAGGAGCCATCGATGTCATTTCAACCTCAGCCATGAAGTCCTATGCCACTACGCCGCGACTATTCCAGCACGTTGCTTCAGGGAACGATCCTCAATAGCAAATTGAGAAATAAAATCGGCGCGTCGCCAAGCCGCGTCCCAATCCAGCAAGCATCCAATGTTGCACTGCTTGGCCACTGGCCTAGCACAAACATCCAATGGCAGAATCAAACCCGGAAGAATAAGTTCGATTTATTATAGTACAGGTGCTGCTTCGCCACAAAATGCCATTTGATGCCTATGAGCAAAGGCAACATGTAACACTCAGCATTGTAAAAGAAACAACGCTGCAAATGCAAATGACAAACAACGTATGGGAATAACCAGACTGGGTTGAGCTGCCCACTACTGACATGACCAGTTTTGCAATGGCTGGCAACTTCAAGACCCAAAGTGTCATCCAATCAGCTTGAACGGTTACTTTCGAGTTACAAAGTGTCGTCAAATCAGCTCGACCCGTAAACAAGTGAAAGAAACGGCAGCAACGGCCCCGTCTTGCTAGCTTCAGCTGATATCGAAGATTTTCGGATGCAACCATCAGCATACTTTCATGAATCTTGTTGATTTAGATCCGCAACCCAGCTACCAGCAGCGCCCCCAGTAGACTCTCCATGCAGCTGCGCCTTGCTTCCACCAGTTGGTTGCAGCAAAAAAGACCTGCAGGGCCCAACATCCAGGACTCAGAGCTCTGCTGCTCTCCTGGACGCAGCTGAAACACCACGGAGTGAGGGGAGCGCCTTCACACAGCTGTTGGGGAAGCATGCGCATCAAAGCCAAAGAAAACTAGAGAAACCGTCAGCTTCAGAAATCCATAGAACACATGATGCTAAGGATAATTAAATATAGTTGCATGTATGTATGTTGTTATATTGTGTTGCCGTAGAAAGTATACATACATGCATGATACAAATGTCTCAGTACATGTGTATTCACTTACGTAAAACAGGTCAAAATAGATAGAAATGTTTGCGCTCGCCAATGCACGCACATAGAAACGACATGTATGTTTCATGTACATCTAGGCGTTATGTCGTGTAAAATCTCTCTGTCATCTCGGGGTCATCCGGACTAGAGAAATCCAGGTGCCAAAGAACGCATTGTACTGTTGACAGACACCGATCATCCTGAAGACTTCCAACATCTCCCAACCTTCCCAGCTCCTTGTCTGAGACCTGCCCGTGCTCACGGAATTGGACATCCATGAAACAAATTCTGAAGCAAAAAGCCATCAATCAAAACCGCCAACGAACATGTTCTGCCCTAACAAGCCATGCCAAACCTCGACCGAGAAACTGCAGGATGCTGCAGGGCCCAGTCTCAAACCCGATTCAAGGTCCGTCACCTCCGTGCCCTATGCAATTCCTGCT
>VSDK01011265.1:297167-345775 GCA_009767595.1 Symbiodinium kawagutii | reverse complement strand
GAAGTAGGGGAGCTCCTCCCTGAACTCCAACCCGGAGGATCCTATGATAAATTGGTGATTCGAGGCCCTTCGTCAAGCGATGGGGTAGATTCAGAATTTTACCAACGTCAAGTCAAGGGTCGTGGGTCAGGACGAAAACCCAACGATGTAGTGGTGCTGATGGGAGATCAAGCAGCCCGAATCAAAGCTGATGAACATTGGTCTCGGGTAGATCGGTATGGGCTATGGGTCAAGGTCAGAGAAGTCAAAGGTGCCACGACTCGAGCCACAAGACAAGTGCTTGAGAGAGAAGGAAAGATCCACTTGTGCAGGGATCACTCCTGCCATCTAGAGAGTATGCCAACCCCCGGCCTGCATTGTAAAGCCTACGCAGCTGTGGACGCAAATTCCTTGGTAGATTTGGGAGCCTACGCTGGGTGGTCCGCCCGAAGGTTTGTTGTGCTGCTAGCACGCGTTGCCAAACGGCTAAGCCGCGGCGCGCTTCTGGTGTGCTACTATCTATCTGGGTGGTTTCTCCTCAAGTGGCTGTTCCGGCCCAACCCCCCACCTCGAACAATTCAAGAGGGAGAGGTGATCCGACAGCTCGATCCTGATTCCGAATCCGAGGCAGAAGTGTTGGATGACCCATGTGAAGCAGTGCTGGTTGGACTCGAACACAATGGGAAACCCAGGGCTTTGGCGACTGATCCTTGTCATGATCAATCAACAGGCACTGGAGTCCGACTCCTAGAAGTCGATCGTACTCTCTCCGATGTTCGAGGTCGAGCTACCGTGAGGTTGTGTGACCATCACCGTCAACTATACACCGCAGCTTGTTCTGGAAGAAAATGCAGTGTTCAAACATGTTATGAAAAGGTTGAGGGAGCCAAGCATGGGGTTCCCTTGTGCACCAAGCATTTGACCGATGTAGGGTCTCAACCACGTGCTAGACGGGTGAACTGGAACGATGAAGCTGAGCAGTCTGGCCCAGGAGAGGCATCTGAATCAGAACATGGAGGTTCCCTCCCGGCAGCCAAAGCTAAAGCCCCCGCAAGTCCCGTCCGCAGAAGGCGTTCCGCCTCGGCTGAACCCCACAGCAATACCCAGAAGCAATTAGAAGGTCAGCTTGAGGCAGGACCCTGCATTGCCCTTGTCCGGTTCCAGTTCCTTCAAAGGGGAGGCTGGGTTCCTAGGTGGGTTGCTTACCTTGGCCACATCCGAGGAACTTCGGAAGATAGCCGGAGTGGAGAGCTCCTCTCCCTTGAGCTTCCAAAGCTGAAAGCTCAGGCCTGCGTAAGATCAGAAGCAGTGAGGCCTTCCCCCACTGACAATGGGTCAGGCAGGTTGAGCAAGAGCTGGATTCAAGGTTTCCTTCAGAGTTCCCATGATGACGAAGCAGGACGAGGAGTATCCCTGCTGGTAAGTAGATTGTCCGAAGCTCAAGCTGCTGTTCTCAACCATTGGGACGGGGAGATTGCCAGTGGAGAACCGACATTGACCAATAGGGAAAGGGAAATCTGGGCACAGCTGAATCTGAGGGAGGTCCTCCCCCACGCTGACGCATATGTGAAAATCCCAGACGCCTCCCAACAGGCTGAAGAGGACTTCATGACTCCCCCTAAACCTTCGAAGGAGACAGCGACGGACTCCCTACCTGATCTACCTTCGTTCCCACCGGGAACAAGCTATGCTTCTGAGGAGAATCTCCAGGAGGCAAGAGAAGCATTGGAGCAGCATCAGGAAGAGGATAAGACCGAAGCACTAATTCACTCCATCGCAGCAGCATACGACGTCGACCCCTTTCTTCTCTCAGCAGGACAAGCCCGGCAGAGACCACCTCCCGGTCTCACCATGGAGTCCGCACCAGCTTCGTCTTGCCAGAAACCAGAAGAAATGAGTCTGACTCAAGCTATGACGTCTAACATGGGGTTGGTCCAACCCGCTCTGCAAAGAACATCAAATCCTTTTCTGCAGCCTTCCAAAAAGGCCCCTTCACCTCAGCAGCTTTTTCCTGCTAGGCACGGAGGGAGATCCTCCCTGGTTCGCCCAGCTTCAGCCCACAATCCATTCAATGAAGGAAGAGCCGGAGCTACATATGGAGAAGCAGGGTTAGATGGAGGTTCAGGGACCGTGCACACAGCTGATCGATTGATCCACGCCATTGACAGTCTTCGGAAGGTTCAAGACGACGATAAAAATCTCACTAAAGGCACCCTGGCCTCGATTCGTGAAGCAGAAAAGATGGACGTGTTCCTCGCCAGAGGGTGTGGGACACTCACTCTTGAATTGGCACCAGGAGTGTATGGGAAGGAACTCTTCCATGCTGGCAAGAGGGTAGCCCAACATGGGCGTCATCTTTTGCATATGATCAAATGGCCCGTCTTGATGACAAACCGTGTGCTTTTAGGCATTGCTGGATTTTGGTGGGGAGGCAAAGAGGGGTATTCCCTCCACGCTAGTGATTGCGTTACGGCTCGTTCCGAGCAGCTGGATACGTGGGTCCCTTCCACTGAGTCAAAGATCGAGCCTCGCTCCCGTCCCCCTAGTGTGTTCAACACATGGCTGAGGTATGCAGAAAACTCGATCCGAGTTTTTGGTTCATGCTACGGAGTGGAGCATGTGCAAGAACGTCTCGATTGTCTTCAAGCCCTCAAGGAAGCCCATGAGGAAGACGACCATGCGTTTCCCGCAGCTTACTGCATCGAACTTTTCGAGGAGCTTGTGGCAGCTTGGGGCGAAGAACTTCGGGAGGCTCGCAGAAAGATGTGTGCTGCATTAGGGACTGAGAACCCTCGCCTGGAAGACCTGAAGCTCTATGCTCTCTCGCCAGGAAGCGATGGAAGTACGAACTTTCAGTTTCCAAGGATCTGGGACCTGAGTGACCCGGCAGGGTATTACCAAACGGTTGTCCTCCCTCGCCAAGAGCGTCAAATGTCTAGACTCCTGCACAAACAACTGCATGATCATACCTTGAAGGGGAGGAAGACTGCAGGTGACGCCGCTCCGGCAGATGAGGAGGAAGAGAAACCTGGGAAGGCTCCAAAGATCAACCTCAAGACAGAGGACGATCCGTCCCGGGCTCAGAAAACAGCCTATCCAGCCGGAAAACGTTTGACTCCCGCAGAAGCCGCACGGTCCATTGAGCACGCCCCAAAAGACCCTAAGTCGAGCAAGCCCATCTGCTGGGATGCAGCAACTCACATGGGGTGCCAAAAGGGGGCCAAGTGCCCTCACGCTCATGAGACGCTCCCGGGGTTGGGAAAGTTAGACTACACAGTTGCCATGCAGGTGATCCGCAGGGGAGGACTTAAGAATGGACCAAAGATAGATCCGAAAGAAGTAGATGGCCGTATAGCCCAACTTCGTGCTCAAGCCTCAGCAGATAAAGCCGAAAAAGTCCAGCCCAAGGGCAAAGCCAAGCCCAAGGCAAAAGCAAAAGCTAAGGCAGGCAAAGGAGAAACCGATGAGAAAGCAGGACAGGCTACCTGGTCCGTTCCGGAAGACTTTCAGATCCCTCTCACTGAGCTTGAGCAAGACTTGGAAGAGGCCGTCCAAGGACCAGATCCTTCTTGGTTGGAGGTTCCCTCCCATGCCCATGAAGTTGAACCGGAGCCATCGGAAGAATCCCTCAATCCCGAGGAGAGAGCACGGGTGACTCGTTGGAGACAACTCCTCCAAGGTGGGCTGTTCCAGCCCCTGAAAGATCCATCCGAGTACTTGCAATCCTATGTGGTCGCCAAGATTCTGGCGGCAGAGGATGCCAAGACCGATTGCGATCTTTTGACCTGTTTGGAGGATGCTGTGGAAAGGGGACACCCCTCACTTGCAGAAGAGGCCACTCGACATCTCGAGGACTTGAAGCATGAACCAAAAGCTGGTCACAGAGCTGATGCGGAATTCTCGCCACCCACGTGGGAAGATGGACTTGGAAAGGGCAGCCTGCAGTTTGACCCTAGCCTGGGGATCGATCCGATCCCGTATGAAGATCACCAAGATAGGCTGGACTCCCAGCTCACGCAGATCCCCCTAGGAGATGGGTCCCAGGTCGAGGAGAGACAGTGTCTCCCATTGCACGTCGGCATCGGTATCTATCGAGCTCAACAGTCGAAGCCAGATGCTGAAGGCGAAACCCAACAGGCAGCAGACCTGCGAGCCACCTTGTGGCAAGAAGCAGTCGAGGCTCAGGCTTCTCTGGGAGATCCTCCCGCATGGATACCAGAGACTGAACATTTCCTCAGGCAAAACATCCATGACTGCACCTTCCCACACCATGAGAAAGATTACCGGGTACTGCAACACTTCGCCCGAGACAAACTCCAAGGGTTGAGCATTGTAGTGCTGCGCCTTTCTTACTTTGGCCGGCTGGAAGCCGACTTGCTTCATGGAGATGGCCAAGAGGCTGAGCGGCTCGTGTTTGCGACAATCCATCGAGGTCACATGCGGTTGCTCCAACCCACAAACCCACACCAAGTCCTTCAGGCGCTCCGCCACCATTCCAAGATATCTCGAGAGCTCACCTGTGAGCCATGGCAAGAGGCCTTGGACCGAAGTCAACAGGAGGACCAATTGGTACCCTCCAAGCTCCCGGCCTGTAGCAGATGTTCCCAACAGCGAAAGCAACCGTACCGAGTGGGGCAAACTAGCTCGTCTCCCCCAGCATCAATGGAAGCTTGTCTTCAAGATGACCCTCAAGCACTGACTGAGGTAAGACCTGCGTTAGCTGAGCGTTCCGCTTTTGCTTATGGTCCAGTCGGCCTGGAGATCTATGCCGGTTGGGGAGGATGGACCCAAGGATTGAAATACCAGGGCATCCATTGCTTAGACCCAGTCGAATATTTCGAAGACCCAATTCGGCAAACTGGGTACAAGCCTGAGCATGATGTGTCAGACCCAGCTGTCAGGAATCGCCTGCGCGGCCTAGCTTCCGCCATGCCAGGACCTGACGTCCCAAACATTTGGCAATGGGGAGTAGTTTGCACCTCATACTGTGATCATCAGCTCAACAACGGTGGAACTAGGACTTGGGATCAACCACAAGGGGACGGTTCCCGTCCGAACGAGGTGCAGGGAAACAGCGATGCAGAGTTCGCAGCAGAGATCTGTGAGACTCTGTTCGACAACGGGCGGCTCTTCTGTCTCGAGAGTAGCGCCCCCACCGGTCGCTACCCGAAAATTTGGGATTTGCCTTGCATGCTCAGGCTTCGCCGCAAGACTGGAGCCAAGATCGTGCCTATGGCCATGTGTGCGTGGGGATTGGGGCCGCCTGATGCCAAGGACAATGAGTTCCATCGGAAGTTATCCTGGTGGTTGGTGTCAAAAGAGTTGTACCCTTGGGCACTTCTCTTCCTTGCCCGCAGATGTCCTGGTGTCGGTCCGACACATCAACATGCCCCCTTGAAAGGCTCAAGCCCCATCCCCGGCGTTCCGCTGACCCGACTGGCTCAGCAATACGCTCCAGCACTTTGTGCGGCTTGGGGCCTTGTCGTCCGAGCTGCCTACGAGGAGTGGGACTGGACCACATACTTGCAAGAGCACCACTCCCTTAAGGCATTGGAGCAATGCTGGCAAGACCTGGGCGCTCCGCCCTGGCCGTTGGACTCGGCAAAATCCACTGAACGCGCCCTAGGGCAAGTCACTGGACCTTTCCCAACGGTAGAATGGAGCACATGCAAGGGGTGTGGCCTCCAACAAAACAAAGCTGGGCAAGCTCCTTGCCCTTTCTGTGATGAAGGGGGGGAAGAACCAAGTTTCACACCGAGTAAGCATTCGACTTACCGTGCAGGCAGGGACCAAGCCCTTGAAGGACAAAAACTCCAAGACCTCCAGGCATTGGCGTCCACCTACATGCAGAGGTGCCAACAAGATTACTCGAGCTCTGCACTCGCACAAGCAACAGAGGCCGGCAACCAGCTTCTCATCATGGCAGACTCCGTACCAACAGCAGCACGAGCCATTAATGAAGCCCGCACCAGAAAGATGGGCGAGCACCTCGCCGAAGCCCGAGACTTGAAGTTGAAGGGTCTCTCAGACAATCACGCGGAGTACCTCCGGCAAGCAGTCACTCAGGGAGTGCCCAGCAGGGCGAGGACAGCTCCTGTCCGAGAGAAGGCGAAGAACCATGGCTCCGTGAGAGGCTACGAGGCAGAGATGATGCAAAAGGCCTGGAAGGATGCCTCGTATGGGGCTGTCTTGTTGTGTTCATCTGAAACCGAGGACGAGCAGGTCAACTCCCAAGTCGAGGAGATCCTCCTCCGTAGCCAGGTGGCGGAAAGCCCTATGGGGCGGGTCCCGAAGCAGAATCCCGACCGCACTCTGTCGTCGGAAGGGAGACCAATCAACGACATGAGGGGGCGCAACGCCCATGGGTCGAAGTACGACCATCCTCCTGCATCGCAGCCAAGGCACCGAGCGGTTGTCCGCCAAAGCCTTTGGTGGAAGGCTAGACACCCTGATGTCCCCCAGAAGTGCGCGAAGAGGGATGTCCCCAGAGCCTTCAAGTGGCACTTCCTCTCCCCGAATGATGTACCCGAGTTCTGCACCAGATTGATGGGCATCGTCATCTTGAGCCTCGTAATGGTTTTTGGATGGGTAGGGGCGCCTGGAGAATTTGTCATTTGGGCAACCGCTGCGCAAAAGCATCATGGGGCGCTCCGCCCCCCGTGGCCAGCCTTCAACGACATCGTCCCCTATACGAGTCGATGGCTAATGGACGACGGGGTAGTTGTGGAACCGCAGGTTGGCATCCGGATGTCCAGGTCATTGAGGGCCATGGACGAGGCCATGCAAGCCGTGTGGGGCCCAGGAGCCATCAACTTGGAGAAGCTGGCAGAGGAGGGTACCCCTTCGAGTACCCAACTTCTTTGGGGCCTCCATCTGGACTTCGACGAGCAGACGGTGACTCTGCCGGAACCCAAGAGGATGAAAGCTAAGTACTTGCTCCAAGAACCCAGCTTACAGCGAGGATGCAAACAAGTCAGAGTGAAGCTCCTTCGCGAACTGACTGGGTCGGCTCAATACTGGGCCACTTCAGCCCCCGAACTGGCACCGCACCTCCCAGTTATGTATCGGCTCCTACAGCAAGAGCCCGGGGAACATGAATGGGTCCAACCGAGGGGAGACCCAGGGGAGGTCAACTTGGCTTGGGAAGAATTTTGGGATGCCTTGGATTGGGTTAGGCTCCAAATGGAGAGACCTTGGGGGTCCAGTTTTAAGGTAGCCTTTGGGAAGCTCCTTCCTTTGAGAGAGCGTCTGGCCTTACCCGGCGTGGCCGCCAGAGCCAGATTCGTGGGGGGGGATGCCACCTTAGACCGACTTGGAGCAGCCGATTGGAAAAGCAAGAAGTATCACATTGCGCCCTGTCGGCAGTACCTGCCAGCTCTCACCCAATTGACAGGCCCTGGTGGGCACGCTGAGATCATTGCCGTCTGTGAGCTCCTCACGTTCATTGCGCTGGCCTCGCTTCAGGCATCCGAGTGGTCAGGAGAGTTGATCTTGTACGTGACAGACAACCTGAACGTACGCCAGTGGCTGAAGACCAGGAGATCAACAAACCGGTACGTCCGGTCACTGCTGTTGCTCTTGCAGAGACTCGAAGCTGAACAGGGGTTTAGTGTAAACGGGGTGTATGTCAGAACCTATCATAACACCCTCAACGATTGGCTCACTAGGGCCGACGAAAGCCAAGTGATTCGCGAAATGGCTCAACAAGGGTGGGAGCTCCTCCCGTTGATGGATCAGTGGGAAGAACTGCTCAGGAGGGCGCTCCGCCCCACACTCCAGCTCCCGGGGGAGAAAGGCGACAGTGCAAATTTAGCCCGCCAACTCGCTTGCTCTCCGGAGATGAAGCAAGCCCAGTGGGAGCTGAGCCCAGCGGTGCCTCAAGGCACCCTCTGTCAGATTGCTCTCAATGACCACCTCTACAGCTATCAGTTGGGATGGATGAGAGGAGGAGGATCGGTGACCAGCGTTGCGGAGGCTGAATGGCTAGCGTGTTCCACGAGCCTTGATCCCAAAGGAAATGAAGTCAATCGGATTCGTGGAGCATTGGAGACTGCTCGCAACTGCCACACACTTGTAGTAGACACCCCTAGGAACATCTCAACCTCCATGCAGACCAAACTACGCACTCTCAGTGATAGCTTGGGACCACCAACAGTAGTTGAAGTACAAACCACACATCTTGGCAGCTTCTTTGCTAGGAAGAGGTGGGTTTGGGTCTTTGGTCGAGCCAGCCAGTCCGCCGATGCCATCACTTCACTACGGAAACGTGTGTTGAACCCTTGCTGCATGCTTCCCCTGAAGAATGAGGATAACAGGAATCTTGAACTTCGCCCCCCACGTTACACGTTCACGAGGGAACCCACAATTGTGACCACAGGTGATCCATGGCTCCCCAAACCAGTTGGTCATTTGGTTGATCATCAATCGGGAGAAAGACACCTGGTTCATAGCGTGAAGGGACCAGCTTGTGGGCCCAATCTCAAGAGCGATCCGCTCAAAGGTCCTGGCAGCACTTTGCTCGAAGACGGATCAGGCAGGGTCAGACCACTTGCCGAAGCGGAGATCTGGGAGATGCAAGGGGGGGATGTTCCATCCTGGGAAGCTGCACCAGAATCCACCCGCAAGTTGATGCTGAAGGCAGCGGTTCAAGAAGTTGGATGGCAGGCTGCTCTCACGTTAGTGTTGGCCCTCACCCAAGATATTCCCAAGGTAGGAGTTCTGGATCCCGATGAAGTTCTAGCCCATGAGCAATTGGAGATTTGGTTGAAAGCATGGGGAAGGAACCCGACCCAGCCTTCAGAGGAGCTCTTCCTAACCTCATGGAAGCAAAGGACACCATTAACACCCCCTACACATGTCGAGGGCGATTCAGCAAAGGTAGGAGCCCCACGGAAGAAGAAATCCAAAGCTGAGCTTTTGGAGCTCGAGGGGTTGGTCCAACCCAGTGGTCCATCCAATCCCAGAGGGGTGCTCCATCCCGCTCCATTGGTACCAGGGTCTAAGACTCTTGACCAAATTGCCATCGATGCCGTAATGTCAAAGTTGGCTGATTCTACTCGTAGAGTATACGCCTCTGGTTGGAAGCAGTGGGAGCTCTTCAACTTGGGATCAGGGGGAAGTTTGTTCCTAGACGGTGAGACTCGTCAAGCTAGGGGAGAGGATGAACAAAGACTCATCAGATTTGCCGTCTTCATGCACCATGTGATGAAACGTTCAGTAGGGAGCATTCGTCAGCGGTTGTCTGCAATTAGGTACGCCCACATTTCGAGTGGCTTCGCAGATCCTCTTGTGGGAAGGCCACGCCTATGGGCGGCGATCGCAGGGCTGCAACGGTGGGAGGGCGCTCCGCTCCGAAAGCTGCCGGTCACCCCGGACATGTTGAGATGGTTGATGAAGCACATTAGGAGTAGCGGGTACCCCACTAAGGATCAGGCCATCATACGGGCCGCCCTACTGACAGGATGGTTTTTCATGCTGCGAGCAAGCGAGTTGCTGCCCCAAGCAGATGGCCAAGACCCGCTCTGTAGGGCGCTCCGCCCCTCCTCCATCGTGTTTTACCAGGAAGGGAGACCATGTAAAGGAGTTGAAGCTGATGAGGTCGTCATCCAGGTGAGGTCAGCCAAGAACGATCAGTATGGGAGAGGCCAAGCCAGGTCGCACCACCGTTCCGGTGATGAACTGTGCCCTGTGACCGCTTTGGCCGCTGTGCAGGTGCTGTTCCCGAAAAGATGGCAAGAGCCCGAATGCGAGGTGCCTTTGTTCCGACTGGGAGATGGAAGTGGCTTTGACCGGGAAAGCGTGACCCATCTGATTAAGATAGCAGCCCTAGCTGCCGGGTTCCCCGGCGAACTAGCTGGATCACACTCACTTAGGAAAGGTGGTGCAACAGCATTCTTCGCCAGTACGGGGGATTTAGAACGCCTGAAAAGGTTTGGGGGCTGGTCATCGGATGCCGTACACGCCCATCTGTATGAAGATCATGCAGCTCAGAGAGGGATATCTCACGGTATGCTCCATACCGATACCATCCCATTGCCCCATCAGCTGAAGCCAGAAGCCCGAAACCCCGGTCAGGCACAATACAATCAAACCGAAGGAAGCCGCTTAGGCTCAGGTAAGAGAGCGGCCTCTTTGGGAGCACGCTCCGTGCGCTTTGCAGAGCGAGCTGGAGCAATGGATGGGGAGGCTCCCTCTGGAGCCTTGGCCTCAAGCCACACTTTCCTGCACAACAACCCGGATCTGGACTTGTGGAACCTCTTGGGTGTTCCACCCGATTCCAAATTTGGCGTGATCTCCAAGGCATATCGCAACTTGGCTCGGCAATATCATCCAGATGCACTGCTCCACCTGCCAGAGGCTGAAAGGCGCAGACGTACGGAGACTTTCCAATTGATGGGAGAGGCGCGTGAGATCCTCACGAACCCTATCACCAGGGCACAGTATGCAGCCTGGAGATTGAGGAGAAGGGGAAATCCAACACCCTCCAATCGTGGGAGAACACCTGGCCAGACACAGCGCTATGAGGAAGCTCAAGCTCAAGCTTGCGCTCGAGAGGCAGGCACACCACCTTGCGCCCCCAATTGGGCGGGGTTCTCCACTCATGCAGGAGGGGGAGCTCCTCCCCGAGCTAGCGAGCCAGCCAGCAGCAGCGGCAGTCGAGACAACCCTTGGAACACTGGAAGCAACCGAGGGTTCCCCTCGAACCAACCGTCTTGGAGGAGGACCACATCTTGGGAAGGACAACCATCAGGGGGCGTGCCACCAACATCAGGAGCGGGAGTTCCTCCCAAGAGCGGAGCTCAAGCACCACCTCGAGGATCAACCGGACCTGTGTTCGAAGACCCGTGGAACAATGTCCCAGGCGCTCCGCCTATAGCTCAGTGCCTAAGACCCCACCGAAGCAACCTTTCCAGATGCCATTCAACTCCAACCCATGGCAAAGTGATGCACCTTTCGGTGGCAGTCCCACGGCACCAACGGCGACGCCCAAGAAAGCTGCACCTCCGCCTCAGTCGAGCTATGGGAGCGGTCCGCAACCTGAAGTTGGGAGGCCACACAAAGCTGCTCCACCACCGCAAACGGCCAGCCAGAGTGGGACGTTCCGTTCCAATGTTCCTCCCCCAGCTGAGAGGAAGAGAACGAGGGAACCACAACCCTATGCGAGTGCCGGCACCAGCGATCATCTCGCCCCTGAACCAGCCGCCTCTGGAAGAAGGCCACCACCTGCCAGCAGAGAGCTCTTCAGGAAGCCCCAGCCTTACCATGGACGAGGCCCCACCGAAGTGCTTCGTCCACCCAGGCCAGTGCTGGAGAATGAGGTGCTTGAGGAAGGGATGCCAGAGCGATCCGCTCAGGAGTGGGAAGAACTTCAATCTGAAGAGCATGACATGCCCCGCTCCCGAGCCTGGTCAGAAGATATGCCTTCTTCGAGAGCGTGGTCTGAGGCAGATGACGGTCGTTCCGACCACACGTCCCAAGGATGGGAAAAGGAATCCGTCAACTCCTGGGACGTCCCGGAAGACCCTAGGGATGGAGACTTTGTCGACGTCGAGGTCGAGCCATCGGATGACGAGTGGTTCAACGTCCCATTCGATGAGGAGGATTGGACCGCAGAGCCTGGCGCTCCGCCAGATGACGGAGAGGGACTCAGCGCGGAGCAGGAGAACTTTGAGCAAAACCTTCACAGAGACATCCTCGAGTTCCTCGAGTTCATTCGGAAGAAGAAGAAGGCAGAGGCAGCTCCTGCCCTCAAGGATGTCAATCGAAGAGACACCCCATTGCCTGCAGCGGTGCGTGAAGATTGCCTTCGAGGGGAAAGCGGAGGATTGAAACTGGATCGTTCCGTCCAGGAGTGGTTGCGGCAAGGGTTGAAACCAGATGTTCCAATCCAAGAGACCAGCACTCCTGAAGCTCGGGCCGCTCCGGCCAGTGACAACCCCACACTTGGAGAAGGGAAGAACCAGGGAGGGCCGAGAAGCATCCCAGCAAAAGCCATGCCCATCAGCCCACCGCCAGCCAAGTGGCTAGAAGGTGCCACTCCTCCTACCGTGAACATCGGCCTCTCGAGCAAAGCTCCGCCAGCAGAACAGCCCACCAGGACCCAAGCTGCCCAAACATCGCCAAAGCAAGGGAGCTCCTCCCGTCGCCCTCATCATGGCTTTGACCCAAACGAAGTTGACTTCGGTGAAGACAGCGAGGACGACAGGACCCCTGAAGAGAAAGCTGATGATGATGCCTTAATCGAGAGGACGAAGCAGAACATTGAAGCTTTCCTTCGAGCCCCAGACACGGTGAAGAGGCAGCTGCGATCCGCAGCGTGGAAAAGGTGTCACGAGAAGCTAGCCGCCATCCGTGCCAAGCTGGACAGGCCCGACCCTGATGCGAACGAGGACAAGTTCCAGCAGGACCTCGCAGCGGGCTTCACATTGGCAGAAGCCCAGAAGATGATGAAGGCAAGGCGACGAGCTGCTCGCCACCAGCGGGTCATCGAGGAGAAGCCGAACCTCACTTGGGATGACCTCCCAAAATCCTGGATCACTCCAAAGGAGAGGACGCTCCGTCCAGGATGGATGGCTGAGAAGAGCGAGGCACGCCTCAATCGGAAAAGGGCTGGTTCCCAGCCGGCCGGGAAAGGCTGGCATGCGAAG
Organism: Symbiodinium kawagutii; assembly: GCA_009767595.1. NCBI lineage: Eukaryota > Dinophyceae > Suessiales > Symbiodiniaceae > Symbiodinium > Symbiodinium kawagutii. The sequence goes on along the minus strand of VSDK01011265.1, from coordinate 333,149 downwards.
AGTGGAGACTGGAGAGGAAGAACTCCAGAGCCAAAGTATCCACCCAAGGCAAGTTGGACAGCCACTCCAACCCCTCAGAAGCCGAAGCCCACGCCACCGGCACCACCAGGATGGACACCATCGCAGGCAGCTGGTCCAGCTCATTCCTCAAGAACATCTAACTGGAATGCGGCTGCTCCAGCCAGCTCTTCATGGACTCCAAGCTCAAGCAGTGGAGGCGCTCCGCCTGATGCATCGTGGGCACCAAGAACGCCACCCAAGCATGAACCCAGGCAACCGCCATATCCTCCTCCGCCCAGCCGGTTCAACGAAGAAGAATGGGGATCATGGACGAAGGAAGGGAAGCGGCAAGGATGATGCTACAAGGAGATCCTCCTGTGTCGATGGTCGGAACGCCTGTATAGATGCTGTACATAGTTTGAGCAGCTGTAGGCTTTCGGATCGTCACTACACATCGAGGAAAAGTCCAACGGGAGCTGTCCAGTTTGGTGTGGTAGTTCCTACCTAATTTGATGCTAGTTACCCTTAATTAAGTTTTTCTTTTGTCCGGAGTACTCCTAGTTTAAGGGGACCGTGTCGATCGAAGAATCTGACATGGTTTGTCTGGTGTGGTGTGGTGAGTTCCTCACTGATACTCACAGCCACGCCCCACACAGACAAAATAGGAGTCGCTGCTCCGTGCATGCTCTTTTGGTAGCGTGTAGCTGACACATATATGTATCCATATGTATCCATATATTACATATTTACATCTATGCACATAAGAAATCGAATCATAACACAGAGCCGAATCCAAGTGTGAAAACTGTGCCTCGCCCGAATGGATGGCGAAGGAGACGCCTGCCCGGCAACAAAGGTCACACCCAAAAATCAGTTTAAGTACGGCTAGTTATATCTTGTTATATCTTAGGAACACGTTCATCCACGATGAGAAGGCAAACATAGAAAGGTCAAATTCATTCAAATTCAATGATCTTACCATGTAGACCCAGTCATGTCATGTCTACAAGAGCTTTCAGCTCCAAGTCGGGTCTTGAACAGTCATTCTTTTCACATCAACCGAAGCGAAGTCTGGTTCATTGGCTGAAATGATTGGCGGACTGACTGCAGGATTCATCAACAGACTTTGATCTGGTTGGCGCAACGTCTCGCAATGCTTGGCATCCGAATAATCCTGCAGGTGTTTCATATTGGTCACTTTGGACCAGGCCAGAGAATGCCTTTGTTTCCGGCATTTTGGCAGGCACATATACTGGAACAGGCTGAGACCTTGTGATTGCTGGGATTGATGAAGTTGCTCAAAAGAGTTGCCTCGAAACCATTTCTCTTAGTGCTTTGAAAGATTTGCAGAGAGGAGATTCATATTCTGGAGATCGTTTTGCGGTTTGCAGGGACAACCAGCTAGGTCTCTTTTGGGGACCTTCAGCACCCAGGAGACAATCAATAGCGCCTCTTGAATCGCACTGAATGTGCCACAACTATTGGAAGATGCCTTCTGTCAAATTTATTGAGAATGACAATTAGGCACAAAAGCCAGGCGAGAACCCCCAAAACCTCGAAATAGCTGGGGGGCGAGGCTCTCATCCAATGCAGATTTCTCATGACGGGCAGAGTTTCAGGGTGTCCCAGTTTCTATTGCTTTCGACAAGCAGTGCTAGCGTTCATTTCACGCCAGATGCAGGGTCAGATGTATCAAATTCTTATATTTGCAGGAAGAGTCATTGTGTCAAAGGGTCAGAACGAAAACAGGTAAAAACAGATCTGATCCTGCAAACCATGCGCTGTCGTAATCTGCTCAAGCTCATGAAAGGACCCACAAGCCTAGGAACAAGGTCAGAAGCACGTTGGCCTACTTGCAAGCCGGGCACTGGCACCGGAACTCATTGGAAGTCTGCGGTCAAGATATGCCCATGTGCCTTCAAATACATCGACACTTGTCACAACTACCAAATACTACATGATTTTTCTTTCAGTATCTTTCCAGCACATTTTGCAAACTGTCTCTGTGCATTACTGTAGCAAGCTCTCGTTGGTTTGAAATTCACGGCGCAGTCCAGACTGGAATCAGTGAAAACTTCTGCCACAGTTGACATGTGTACGACGTTCCACACTTTCCACATGTGATGGATTGCTCTGAATGTCTAAGTTCTCAACTACTTCCGATAGACGCAGCCTTTGAAGGCCTACGGAAACTGTCAAATGCCAAGAGATTTATTCTGGTGGAAACGGTTCTGCTGTAAATCCAAGAGATCCTTCTATGCCTCCCGAAATATTCTGAAATACCCCACCAGTCTTCCACAAATAGAATGATCTGTGTAGGTCATCTTCACATATCCATTCTTTCTGTCTTACGGTGCTTGTTTGTCTCCATCCCCACATAGTGTGCACAAATTTGAGGTAACATCAGCATCAAATCCGCTTCAGGATACAACAGCAGGACAACGTGATGAGACCAGACCTCGTATCCCACGGCAATGATTTCGTTCACCATGTCTTGGAAGAAAGATTGGGGCCTGTCACAGTGGATCGGCAATGACAGATCTGTATCGCTGAAGCAAACAGCATCAGCATGGACCGTTCCATCTTGCGATCCGGAGGGTTCAAGGAATATCCGCCAGTCTGGGCCAATCTGCGACAGCTGCCTGGAAGATGTTCCACCTGCACAGAGACATGGGTTGGGTGCAACTTGGGCCGCTGGTTCTGTCAGTACCATGGACGCGTCTGTTTCGGCCCATGGAGCTGTGCCTTCAGGTTCTGCTTCGGGCATGGGCTCTGGTTCGTCCTGATGAGAAGACAATCTAAGGCTCCAAAGGGGGAAGCTTCCCTTTTGTTCGTTGTCGCAATTTGTGCAGACCAAATCTTACAATATTTTACATATCTTTCTCAAAGGTTCGATGATTGGTTCGACAGTTGTAGGTTTTAGATGGTTTTAGTCCGTGTTCTACCAGAATGCGAGCCTCCTGAGCCTCCTCCTCGATTGTTGGGATCAATGCCATGGCCTCAACAATGCTCCTTGGCTGTCGACAGATGCTTCACTCCAGGGAACAAGATTGGTCGGATCTTTTTGTCAACGGCATCCTTCTGTTAAGCTTATTCCAAGACGCTAGTAACTCAGTTCTACCAGTGACACAGTTCGCTGTTTATGTCATCGAACTTTTGGTCCTCAAAGTGACACCCTTTTCTGGACAGGAATCAGCTCTGAAGCTTTCTTTGTACAAAGAATTTTGCTTTCTCCACATAATTTGCACTGCACAAAGCACACCAAAAAGCACTAAGAATCCAAAGGGGCGACCGATAACGCTCACATCTTGGGCTGAAAATTCTAAGACTGGCTATGACCAGCTCTTGATCAAGAATGATGAGAATAAGAAGAATTCTTAGTATGATTTTCTTTAACTATCAGAATCCTTACATCCTTTTCCCATCCTTACAATACTTACCATCCTGACAATACTTACACATACTTACCATCCTTACCTCAACAAATTCCCAGCATTTCCCACCATCTGTGCATCCCGGCTGACGGATTCGTTGCGTTGCTGCCTCCACCGCACGCTGGGCTATATCCAGGTGTCGGTCAACCTGCCAACTTCCACGTCGGAGGAACATCAGATGTGCCAACTTCCTTCGGATTCCTTTGGACTGTCACATCTGACATCAGAGACATCGGACATGCACAACTCCCTTCACTCCTTGGAGTCTTCTTTACATCTGTCGATTTCTTCTTTACATCTGAGACATCTCTCTGTTTGTCGATTTTTTTCCTCTTTGGCATCTGCACCGACTGCGCCTCTCTTTGTGTCTGTTCTCCAACACCTGCGACCTGGCACGCCCGAGTCGTTGACCAAAAGTGTCGCTTTGGAGCACAGCCGCAACCGCCTCCAAGACTTCTGCTGCCCGGATCAAGCTCGTTCGGCGCCGCCTCACCGCTCACAGGTCTAAGTCTCCCCTGGCTGCTTCAGTAGACCTCAACACGTCCCTACAAAGCTTAGAAAGCTTAGCTTATGAAGCTTGTTTAAAAAATTGGCCAATCTTCTGAGGACTTGTTGCGACGCATCTTTGCTTTAGTGCCTCTGTGCTCTGGCCACAGAACGGCGGACCTGCATAACAGTTCCAGGTGCACATGGTGTGTGTGTGTGTGTGCGGGTTCTTGTGCCCTCGGAAGTTACCCCTTGAGAGATGATGCCATGCAGAAATGAGTCGTGCCTAATTTTGCGCTGAAATCTGCAGACATTATATTCACGCGTTTATTTACTAGATTTCGCTAACACCGTCAGGATTGTGGTCCTCGCGAATGATTAAACCATCGACCTATTTGACGGAAAAGGTGTTCTGTGATTCCCTTGAAGAATGTGCCAGTCAAATCCAAAGCAATGAATCTGCGAAGTTAAAAAGCAAAAAGATGCAAAACGCATTCACTGAAGATTCTCCAATTAGGAATGCTGAGAATCCAAGTCAATGACTTCAGCACTTCAACTCATGGCTTAGATCCCGAGCTACCTGAGCTTCCAGAGTTGGATGGGTGTAGCAGCTCTCGCCATCCTGCCACAGATCTTTTTGACCCCGTGCCGTGCTTGGATCGACCACAAAAAACACTTCCGGACATAGAACCTCACGGTTGAAATAGACCTTTTCCGTTTGGGGGACAATGTGCTTGGCCTGGATTCTGCATATGCTCAAGCATGTCAAAGTACGAGCAAGCAAACTGGAAAATACCCAGGGACGGGACAGAAAACTTCTGGAAAAGTGGGATGACTTGTTTACTTCCCATTCTTCCTACACCAGCCCCACACTGATCGCTGTCAGACAAGCTCCACGCGACTCTTGGAACATCATGAGTGCTTCATCATTTCGTCCATGCGGCGCAATTTCTGGTAAAAAATTTCATGTTCTTCGGTTTCTAAATTTGCTGTTCTGTGGAAGTTTGTTTTGGTTCATCACCAAACAGCACGCAGGATGAGCATTGCGCACGATTTCTAAGGCAACTTCTATCCCTGGTGAACAAGGGTATGATAATTGGCAGGTGGCCAAGTACCACAGAAGTGGCCTTGTTCGCGTACTCAGAATTGTGTACTAACTAAGGTTTACTTAGGAATTGAGTTAGTACACATCTAACTAATTGAATTGATTAAGTTCGTAACCTTCCTTGGTTCACCTAACGTTTTGAAGTGAAGCAGCGATGCTGGCAATGTCCTGGGGCGAGCTCACGGACCTTGGGTGGGGACCCCGAAAGGTGACGTCGCCAACAGAATGTTCGAAGATAAAACATCTGACAACTTTGAGGTTAAGTTTAAAGTATTTCTTCAAAGTTCTGATTCCTGTAGTAAATTCTGATTCCAGAAGCAAAGAGTAAACTCCTTTAGAAGACTTTGCAGAAGCAAAGTAAGTACTTCTCTTTGGAAGATGAAAAGAATACTGAAGAAGTAGATGCCTTCATTCCTTCATTCCTTCGTTGATTTAGATGCAAAGAGTTTCATTCCTTTACTGAGTTTTCTGTCTCTCATTGGAAGCTGTGTCTCAGAGGCGAACTCTTGCTGCGCAAGGGACCTTCGCGCCTAGCAAGGCACACGCTGAGTTCACATGCGGAGTGTCCCAGTGACCCCCGACGTATCGAAGAAACTGGAGCCGGTGGATCCATGTGGATCCAAGACACCAGAAATGTCTCTGAGAAATCTCTGTCCTGAAGAAGCTTTGTCTCCACAACCTCAAAGCTTTGTTCAGCTCAGATCAGCTGTTCTATGCTCTGTGCTGTTCTTCTGATTTTTGATGTGAAAAAAAAAGAAATGTCTGGTTGAAAGAAATACGAGGGCTGCTCGTCCGACTGTCTCCGTCACACATCACCTAGGCCTCCAACAGCCTTCGTCAAGCTCTCTCGTTGCTGAGATTGGGCAGTGCTCACAGCCTTCAAGCTGAAAAAACAAGCTGAACAAGGAGAGGAGCGCATTCATACAGCGAAGCAAGAAAATGATAGAACATATGTACACATATGTATACTGTATAGGTGCATACATTCTATATGTTAAGTTCTTCACTCTTCAAATTGTCTGGCTCAGCGAAAGAGTTTTAGGTTCCACAGCGCGCTGGGAAGACTGACAACACCAGCGCACAAGGAGGACACTGAAGAAAGCATCCCATCTGCTATTTCGTATTCAGAACAATTCATGATGCAAGCCGAGGTCAGTAAAGGGTGGTCCTCAGCAGTCAGTCTTCTCTTTGGGGGAAGATGTTGGAAGATGTTGGAAGTGCGTCGGAGTCATGGGACTCCACCTCTCGGAGTTGAGGATGCTGTGTGATACTCGAGCGTCGCCTCGGCAGTGCGACACATCTCTTCTTCGAAGCAAATGCACAACTTGAATTCTGATGAAAAGATGACATCGAGTCAATTCTGATGAAATTTGTTTGATGTCTTTCAACGTCTTTTCTATTCTCAATTGACTCAATATGACACAATGGTTCAACTTTCTCAACTTACATCAATGGGTCAATGCTTGCTGTAAAATCTCCCCCTTTGATACGGGGCAGAGTGTTGTCTCTCACGCCTGAACTACTCGATGAGTTTTCTTCTTGTCCATGAGTTCAATCAATTCTTCAATCATCTAATCTTCAATCTTCAACAAATCTTTTACTCTCAAGGATGGACTCAGCTGCGATGCTTTAAGGCCAGGGCCGACTCGAGCCTCACAAATCGCCATGGGGCTCACCATGCCCTGCTATGCCCTGCCATGCCCCATGAGTCGCGTCATCGCCTCCAATCTGCTGGAGCCGTGCTGCTAAGTCAGTGCTGCTCACAGCTCCTGGAGATGCAGCACAGAGCACAATCTGTCGAACGTTCTGCTTAAACAGTTTAACCTGTTTTTTAACCTGTTTAAACATGAATGAAGTTTGAATGTTTGTTGTTGACAGTTTAAACCCATTTAAACCTTATGTTGAATGTTAAAATCATAGTTTTTGACAACAGGAATGAAGATGAATGAACATGAATGATGGTGTTGAATGTTTTTGGTTGTTCAACTGCATTCTCTTCTGTTACATGGTTACATTCATGTTGTTGATCTTCGCATGTTGTTACAATTCATGTTCTTTGATGTTCTTGAGATGCAGATGGCTTTGCTGCCGTGAAAAAAAGTCAAGAGCAGCTGTTGTGGATTGCCAGTCATAAGATGGTGAAAGCCACTGTGTCATGGCCTGCTGGCTCTGCATAATAACAAATGCAGCTTCAATGCACGAGGGATGGCAGGAGGAGAGCTCGGGCATGGAGGAACAGAGAGGCACATTGCAAGATCCTCCATGCATGTGCATGTAATACAACAAGTGTATAGATTGTATACCTACACTACTGTTGTATATTCACTAATGATGTATATACAAGGAGTACAGAATGATATACACCCAATGATACACGGAATGCATCATGGTTCAGGCATATTCTCGATAATAGTTTCACTGAGAAGTCATGTCCTTCTCACTGTTTGTGATGACTATCTCATTGAAAACACATGTAGTGAAGTATGTCGTTATGCATCTTCACAATGAATGTGATCCAATGTGATCCAATGTGATCCATCTCTTCATCTCAGCACTGGATGTGATTCTGCCACCTTGCAGCACTGCTCCCAGAGACTCCTTGCCATGGAGATGTCCCATCGCCTGTGGTTGGCTTCAGCGGTTGGCTTCGCGACTGCTTTCAGCAACGGTAGCAGCAGCCGCTGGTTCCGAGCCGTGCCTTCAAGGTCCAGGGCTTCACTCGGAGGCGTCATCAGTACCGACAGGTCTCCTGACTTCCGAACCAATCGAACCATGACTCGATCATGTCATGATTTGGAAAACGATGGGACTAAATCAGTGATGTGATGTGATGTGTCATGTTGGTTCCCAGCATGAAGTAGATGTCTTCCCTCTTGTTGTGATTCAACCTCCATACCAGGAGTGTGAAATGAACTGCAATGGGCTGCACCCTTCACCAAATGACTCTCGGAAGGTGGTGCATGTGCAAAGATTAATAAATTGATGGCACTTCCCCTTGCCATCAGGTCAGTTCTAGAAAAAGATAAGTACTGCCAAGGGCACACCGTCGGTAGAATCATTTCTTCCAATCTGGGGAAACTCAAGGGCCACCCCTCAGACATGAAATGGAAGTACGATCTAGTGCCTGTCTTTCAGAAAAGATAGCGATGTATATCGAATACGTCAGATCGATACTGGACCCAGTCAGGCAATGTCAGGCAACTCCCTGGCGCTTTGTCATTTTCTCAGCTCAAGCTCGTTCCCGACTCGTCTCTTAGGATCAAAGCTCCGGGCGGTCTGGCATACAGCGCATCCTCTGTCACCAAATCGTACCACCAAGATTGTCCTGTGGCCGGATCGACATATTCCTCGTAAATGGTTCCTGGCTGCTGTCTTCGGATCCTCTGCATGATTTCAGATAGTCTCTCCGTGCGCATCTGTTCTGCCGAAGGCTCGTTTCCCGGTCTTTCGGGTTGGATTTTATTACTTGGAGATCTTGGAGACTTCTTTTCGGGCGTCTTGAACTCAGCTTGTATCAATGGTTCCGGTTCTAATGGAAATGAATGGCCTGGAAAAAACGAATGAGGAGCGCTGCCGCCAGAACCATGGGTGAACCCAGCCTCTGATTGCGGCGCTGTCGCATCATTGGTGCCACTGTTCTGTGGCCTGTCGCTACTTTGAGCGAACCCTGGGGTTGGCACCGCAGTGGGCACCGGAGTCACCACCGGAGTCACCATCGGAGTCACCGTCGGAGTCGGCACCGGAGTCACCATCGGAGTCGGCACCGGAGTCACCATCGGAGTCGGCACCGGAGTCACCATCGGAGTCGGCACCGGAGTCACCATCGGAGTCGGCACCGGAGTCACCATCGGAGTCGGCACCGAAGTTCGGACTTGTGTTGGGACTGGAGGCACGACAGTTGATGGCATTGACATGGGCGGCACGGGCTGAAAAGGTTGCGAATGCGAATGCGAATGCATCCCGCGCCGCAGCTGGTCCTATACGGCTGCTGTGCTACGAGGTTGCAAAAAATGTCTCGACTCCATCTGATGTAATGTCTTTACGTAGCAACAGTATGCAAAATGTGAAGTAAATGCCTACTGACACTGCCTGACAAGTACTTGAAGCAGGAAAAACATCATTACATGATCGATTACTTGCTCATTGCATCTCATTGCTGAATTTCAAGAGCGCCACCCCGCACCTCAACTGAATAGTGAGCAATGACTTTTGTAGAAGGCGATTCTGGATAGGTGCCCTCTTCCAGCCGCCCATTGCTTCGGATCATCATGATCAAGCCCGTGATATGGTCGAAGCCCAACCTCAAGGAAGTCAAGCATTGTGAAGTCCTAGAGGTAACTGAACACTCAACTAATGGCTCTTGCTGGCTATTGGTGGCTTTTGGTTTGTTGAGCACCCGCCAACTGGTCGTTGCTGAGAAGTGATGTCTATCAACAGGGCTTTTTTCCCTAGATTTTCTTGGAGTATGTTGCAACACCGATGGGGATATGGATCTACAGTGACTTACAATGACTCACATTGACCTACAGTGACTTACAGTGACACCAAGATTGCACCTGCCAATGTAGATTGGACCTCCCGGAGGACCTGGCAAGTCCCAGAACTGCCAGCGAAGGGGGGAAGTTTCGAGGTCTCCTCCGGGAAAATGGTACAGGCTACTGTAATGCTTCGGGCCACAGAGTTGATCAGGCCACAGCCCATGCGGATTCGGGCAGAGGGGACACACGTGATCCGGGATTCCATTGGCTGAAAGCAATGTATTCAATCTTTCAGCAGGTTTTCTCATCATCGCTTTCCATCGCGTCTTCCCTCCGTTGGTCGTGGGATACCTGTCCGTCCAATGAGCCCATTGCTTTGGGGCCTCTTCATCCAGAGGGCAGGCTGCTCGGGTGCCCACGCAATACCACACGCCTGCCCAGGAACTGCTCTGGCTGCCCCATCTCGATTAATTGGTGCGTCTTAACAAAGGTTGGGGAAACCAACATGAAACCTTCATGATTGAAATGATCACCTACGAGATGCTAAAAAAGGTAATTTGGAGAAAACTTGATTGAGCAGTGTCAAAAACATCAGGATCATCTCAGGATCATCTCAGGATCATCAGCAACCGTCATCAGTCATTACCAGTCATACCATGTTGTGATCTTATAGTTCTACTCCATGTTGGAGGGTCCAGTCCATCTTCAGCTCCTGCTCTGCCTGTGGTTGGAAGCTGCAGGGCGCTTTCGAAAGAAAGGCCCACGTACGACGGTCGGCGCTTGGCTTTGAGCTCTCCTGTGAGGTAGTTGATTTGCACCTGAAGCTGTCGCTGCGATGCCGTAATGATTTGATATCATGTGATATCCAGGGACTCGTTTAAAGAATATTTAAGAAGGGAAATATTTACAATTTGAGAAGTATGTGAAGATGATACATAATTTCTTTGAAATATTTGTAACGAACCCAAGAATAAAAGGAATATCAGAATATCATCAGCGATGTGCACCAGCAGATTTTGCTGCTTAATGATGGATTGGAGGCGCGGAACATATTCTACTGTTGGCACTCACCAACCAATATCAACCAGGGATTTTGCTTAGCAGCTCCTATTTTTCATCTTCTGTTGCTATGGAAAACTAGGTGCTTGAGAAGGGCCAGTGGGAAATCCGCCGAAGGCGGACAAAGTGCTGTTGTAATTTGAATTTCTGTCTTGACAAGGAGACTGTGCAATTTCCAGGCCCGTCCAGCACCACAGGGCACCAAACTCTGAAGCCTTGTTTTGGAAAGGAAGAGAGAACACTGGGCACCATATGTTTTCACATGGAAGAATTGCTTGGAAAAAGCGGCCACAAAGCGCTTGCACTGGGGACCAAAACATGTCTCTTTTGTATCTATTTACATCTGTCTACCATGTTTTATCAGGATGCATTTGAGGCAGGGTATTAAACGCCATGCCAGTTGGTTCTCAAGAAGGTGGTTTGACGGGAAGTGTGCAAGTTGTGGGCATCGCGTATGTCCAATTTGCGTCTGGCATTGCTGAATAAGGCTTCAACCAAGAACAAGGTTCCCGCATGGACAGCCGAACATCTTCAAGCAGGACGGTCCGCACTGGTGAAGAACAGGAGGGAAGTGTGGACAAAAATCGGCTTCTTTCTACTTTCTGCCCTCCTGTGAGCGACGTGAATAACAACACAAATGATACATGTTTAATCATATTCACTTATTTGTTTGTGTATCTGTATAAATATACGTATATATATATATATATAGTGCATACATAATGATAAATGTATCAAATAAAAACCTTGACTAACAAGCCCGTGTGGAGGGGTTCGGTTGGACAACAAGGATTCCCACTTTCTGGATTACAATGGATTACAAATGTTTACAATCTCCTCCTCGCCTCGCCCAGCACAAAGGTCCACGACTGCCAGTAACCACGCTTCAGCTCGTTCATGTCTCTCCCGCGGCTGTCTGTACGCACTTTCTCGTACAAGAACTTAAAGTGATTTGAACCACAGACATGACTGGCATAGGTACATCTGCTATCTTGTCCTGGGCAAATGTTGCAAACTGGGTTGTAGCCAAATGCGCTCAGCAGATCGTGCACAAATTTCGCAGAACTTTGGAAGCGCTGAGCATTTGCCTCCTTGCTCCCAGCTAAAGCCTGGGCGGTAGAACCAAACAGAAAATTCATGCACAAAAAAGTCATGGAAAAGAACCTTAACGTGGAAACTTTATCACAGAATCTCCTGCCTGGTGAGGTTCTTGCAGCAGCTTCCAGTGTGCATCGAGTTCAAAAAATGTTCGAAGCGTCTCCGAGAACGCCGGATTGGTCAATTCGTCGAAGTATTCGTTCAAGTTTTCATAGGGCGGCAAGCTCGAAGTCATATCCACTCCATCGGACAACGCTCGGTTTACGAGTGACGTCAGCTCACTCCTAAAGGATCCTAGCGTCAAAGAGCCAAAGATAAGCATCGAGGATGAAAATGTTGGGATTGCCAAAATGGAAGACAATGTGAGTACCTGTTGATACATCTTAATACAAATTCGATGGCGTTTTACCCAGCCTGCTTTTGCACAAGCACTACATGACCCAATTGCTATTCTGTTTCCATCCCCCGCCTCTGCGGGAAAACATTCTCCATCACCCTCTGTGGCAATTTTAAATCCTCCTTATCCCCTTACTTCCTCAAGCCCTTGTTATCATCTGATTGCTATGCCTTGCTTCCTTTTTGTTATCCTACTTCCTCATACTTCCTCCTTGAAGCTGCCGGCTGTTCCTCACTTCCTTCACTTCCTTCACTTCGTGCTCCTGTGCAGGGAGTCACCGTGGAGGCAGTCTCCTCATCCTGCGGGCGAAGATGGAAAGGAAGTGGCTGATGCTAAAGGGACACCGAGATGACCCTAGGCACTTCCCTGGATGGACACTGATGCTATTCGGAGCTTGAAGCTGAAGCTGGTCATGTGGGGTCAGCTGGTCATGTGGGGTTCCATTTCTTTGCTAACCTGCATCTGTTTGTCAACGGCCTCTGGTCCGCTCAAAGTGGCAATTCGCTGTGGAAGATCGTGGATCATGGCCTGAGAACATCTGAGAACCAATGAAGGCAGAATTCAAGCAACGAAATGGCACGACTGCATCAAGTTGGACCCGGTTCCGCATCAAGTCGAATCTCCAGTTGATGACAAGTTCTTGGCTGAGCAAAGAGCTTCGGAAACAGAGTGACAAAGGGTCCGTTTCAAGTTCAACAAATGTCACGGGCGTTCAAACGAAAAGTGATCTTGTGTTTCGAGGTGCTGGTCTGGGACTTGCTTGTCCATCTTGTCCCAGTATACATGGCTTGACTTTTGGAATCCACAAGGAACTGTAAGGAACTGCAAGGAACTGTGACCAAACGAAGTCCAAATGTTGGAGTTCGAAACATCCATTGTCCGAGACTAAGTTGATCTAACTCCTAAGCATCTTGCAAAGCATCTTGCATCAATGCTAAGGTTCTGAGGTTCCCAACTTCCTCAATGATGCAAGTGAGTTCATCCCTAGGCTCTCGAGGCTCCACGAGCTCGAGTGGGTTTCGATGGTAGCGGTGGGTTTTTCAATGGCGTCAGTTACGACTCAATTCCTCAGGGCGGTTCCTTCAACAACGTGACCCAGTGCGAAAAAAAAGAAAAGGGACAATCCTTGACCATTTCTGATTCATCGCGTTTCAATCATTCAGATAACACTACTGGCTAATTCATCCATTAATCATATCATTATCATTCATTATTGATATCCTTAACCATTGCATCATTATTCATTATTGATTAATTTATAACCATCCTTAACCATCCTTCACCATTGTTCTAACCCTTCAACGATGGAAAAATCTGCCATTGCCGTTGACGTCTCCAAGGCACTCGTTGGCCCCACGGCGTAAGGCCTCAGCAGCCGACATCCAGCGACATCCAGCGAGTTGTGCTGGGCACCGATGGGAGCCTCAGCCACTTTCTCCAAATCGAAGCTGAAGACCTCTTCGATGGTGAAATCCTGTTGAGACGACTTCGACGTGGATAGAGAAAGAGAATCATGGAGGATATGGATGATGGGTTCTGATAGGTTCTGATAGGTTATGACAGGTTATGCTGTGTAAGAAAGACAGAGAGAGAGAAGAGAGAAAGATATAGAGAGAGAGGGAGATCAATGAAATCGACTTTCGAGACAGACATATAGAGACTTTAAAGCAACGATTCAACGATCAAGAATCTATCTGAATCTATCTATGTCCGACTTTCTCTTGCTTTTGACCTTCACAAAGTCCTCTGCTTCATCTTCATCGTCGTCCATGAAGACAAAGTTCACCACGTTCTGCATACCTGCGCTGACGTGCACCCAACTCTTCAGACACAACGATGCAGCGCACACCTCTGCACACCTCTCCCCTGTAACCTGCGAAACCTGTAACATCCGTAGTACATCACTGCCCTTGAACTGCACTTGTCAAATCCCCAGTTACTCTGAGGCGCACCCAGCCGGGCCATTTCTTTGGCATCGAAGGTGTAGATGGCATCCAGACTTGGCCCTGAGAAACACAGCATCGATGGAAGTACACATCGATTGCTGTTGATATGTCTTTGCTTAAGAAAATCGAAAATTCTACAAAATTACAAAACGATATCTGCCAGAATGTATACATTTTCGTTTAACCAATTAGTTTAGGGCTTGTCTCTGAAAAAATGAACCATACCACGATGACTAGTTTGACTCATTGATGTGAGTCCAACAATGCGAGGCACCTTGGTCGTTCTTGTCCACTTCACCCTCGTCCTGTGACATAGGGTGACATGTCATGAGTCTCCGTGTGAGTCGAGTGAAATCAATGGTGGCCATCAAAGCAGTCCTCTGAATCGCCTGGTGAAAAGCGCATCCTCAAAGTTCAAGACTGAACAAAAGAAAAGTAGCAAAAAGCAAACAAGTTTGCAAACACGTGACAATCCAAGGCATTTGCATTTGCACCAGCTCACACTTCGTGCAACAAATTGAAAGCCAACTCTCGGGGCGGTCGAAAGAAGTGTGGCTTCGAGGACAATTTGGTGCCCTGAGACCTCTCCTCGCTGCATCACTGGCCTCTTCGCCTAGCAGGGATTCCCCGGTCGCGGATAGCTATGGAAATTATGTACTGGCCATACCATCTGTGATCCAACTCCAATTGCACCTGGTGTGTCTATGTCGCTATCCGAGAACTCTTCCTCTCCAAGGCATCTCAGAAGAAACTGCCTTTCAGCGACGCATCTGGATCTGGAGAGCAAGCTCAAGCTCCGTGGGGCAAGCTCCATTAGTAAAAGACATTGAGAGACAACATGTTACCATGTCATAGATTCAAAATTCAGCATGTTACCATGGCATACCACACTCTCCTACAATAAATCTTGATATCTGGGACATAGAAAGCATCAGTGAGGATTCCTTGGAGGGACGTTGGCTACCTTTTGTAGAGTCACCGCAATGGTCACGAATTCACGTCACAAGCTCACTGCCGTAGAGCGGTGTCTTTCTTGCTTCAACTCTTTGGATAAGCGAGATTGTGAAAAGTTATGTTGAACTCTCTAGAGTTTGGTGTTCACAGCATTTCATAACATTTCAGTCATACGTGATGCAACAAGGATACCAAGTTGCACTGGATATGTGTACCGTCATAACAGATCGGTGATATCCAAATAATGATGATACGCACATCATTTTGATCCTATAGAACCAGGATTAAGCGTTTGTAACTGAATGATAAACATCAATAACCATCATTACGGTGTCATTGGCCACAAAATGCGCAATTGCTGGAGGGGAAAATGCTGCCCCCTTCTCATTGCTTCCCCATGCCTGGAATTTCCCATGTCCTTCCCATCCCAATGCCTCCGTGCTTTGGAGAACCTGAAGCCGCAGTCACCGCCACCCTAAGGTCGAGCCTAAACACATGAGGCTTCATGCAGCTCAGCGCCCCACCTTCGCCTTCGGCCTTAGTTCAAAGCTCAGTGTCCATGCTAAGAGTTTGTCAGTGTCGATGCTCGAAATGTTCCACAAAAACAAACTTATCAACTAAGACGTGTTACACAATCAATCTATGCAGCCTATGCATATCATATGGTATAATATTGTCTTCCGAATTCTCCAACTTCGACTCACCTCACTAAGGCCCCGACGCCTAGAACTCTGGAGATCCATCAATTGCACAATGAGACCAGCGGGATGAAACACGACCTCCTACAAGTTGGTCATACTTAGACGGAAGTCTGAACAGGACATGGCATGCCTTTCTGTGACTTGGTGAGAGCAGCTCTAAGTCTATGCCACCTGTGTTGAAGATCTAGTTAAGTGCCCTAGTAAGTGCCTTGATAAGTGCCTTCGTAAGTGAATAGAAGTGGACACCAAATGGAAGTCTTGTTTGCCACGCGCAGCTGGAGTGAGCAGGCTTCAGCGGCGAGAAAACTCTGTCGTAGAACGTCCCGTGCATATCCAGAAGCATTTTGTGAGCGACACAAGTCCGAAACATGGGATCAGTATGGATCAGTTGGATCAGTTGAACAAAAAAATACATAAATATAACTTGGACAAAATATAAAATATACTATATATATATACATATCAGTTCAGTTGGACAAAAATCTCAGAAATCTCACCTCGAAAGTCTTCCCTGCCTCGCACAGCCCGCTTGGCTGCACGACAACTCAACCAGCGCCGGTAGGTCTTCTCCAAGTCCCACACGTGTAAGGCCAATTCCTGGCCACGGTGAGTGTCACATGCATTGCTCCAGGCAATGGTCCACCATTTTCAACCATGATTGACCATTTTTACGCATTATTAGCCATTATTATTAAGTAAATTTGCGTTGTATCATTTACATCAAATAGCTAGTTCTTACCTTCTACATGTTCTCGTCAATCAAGTGGATTCAAGCGGCATCTGCAGAAGTCCTCCTTGGTTGCCATTGCTGCGCGTTCACGTTCCGCCCAAACACTGTCATCTCCTGCAAGAAAACGATGTCACCAGTGCTATCGTCACCAGGAGAAGTAGACTCAGTGAATTAAAAGTGGAAGCTAACAGGAAGACAAGATTAAGGCGAAAACGATCATCTTACCGGTGCCTACTGGATTCACGATTTGGGGTTGAATTCATCAGCTCTGTTACTGTCCCAGAAGACCAACCGTCGAGTCCACGAGTCCACATCCACGAGTCCACACACCGAATGCGCTGTTGAAAGGCAACGAACTACAAATAACACAAAAAACCAAGGAATAGATCCAGAAAAGTCTGTGCTGAGACTGGATAATAAAGAAAAAATAACATGCATATTCATTTATTTAAGAAAAAATACATATATATATATATATATATATATACACAATATATGTGTATATATATACACAAAATATAGATAAATTTATATAGAGATATACAGAGAATATCTATTTAAGAACTACAACATTTGAAGCTACTGGCTTCATCTCAGACCTCCCCGATGTGTCCAGGATTGACCTGGATCCGTCCTTCGAGGATACTGGTGCTTTCAATCAAAGGGCTGAGTCGAGCTTCGTCGTTCGAACGACGTCCCTGCACGATTTCACATCGGTCGGATCCAAAGTGGCACGCTGACACATTCTGACCATCAAATGCCTTGGAATATACGTAACTGCTCATACAAATCTATGCACTGCGGTCTGATCTTTCGGTCATGTTGTTTCCAACAATCCTTCTGCCATCTTCTGCCCAATTCCGTAAAGTCACAGCAGTTGAGTGCACACTTGGCACATCTTTGTTTTCATCCATTTTTTGTCAACCATCTGCTTGATCTTGTTGGTGCTTGGCTGCCCCATGCGCAAGTCAATGGGAAGCCATCCTCCCCAGGAGTGGTTGAAAATCAAAATATGTCAAACATGTTCAAACCATCAAGCAAATAGATTCACCATGCACCATCATTCACCCCTTTGATTGGACCTACAAAAACATTCTTCACACCACCGGGTCACCACCTTAACTATACAACCAAATATAAGCAAATATCACCATCAATAACCATCAATCATAACTATCATGATTCACCCCCCACCATAATTAATAATTATGACAATTATATACTATCATTATCATTACAATTATCATCATTGTGATTCACCCCATAAAGATCTATTCACCATGCCATTCCCATGGCATGTTCTCCCCATTCCCAAGACAGCGCGGCGAGGCGGGCGCCCGCACCAGCGCTGTCAGTCGCTTGCCCAGGCGATATCGCCAGGTCCCCGTTTGCCCGCCCCGGCCGGGGATGGGAGCCAGTGGCGTGGCTCGTGCCAGTGGCAACGATGACCCCAATGTATCCAATGTCATAGAGAATTCATGTTCCCCAACTAAGAATTCCAATTCTCTATGACATTGGATACATTGGATACATTGCAATCGGATACATTGGAATTCTTAGTTGGGGAACATGAATTCTCTATCTCCCCTAGGAGCTCCACTAGGAGCTACAGCGGAGCTAGGGCTAGGGAATTATACCAGATGAAATACCAGGAGCCATGTCATTAGATCAGATCTGTGACATGTCATCAGATCAGTCATTCAAATGAGTCATTTCACCAACTCTTTTGTTGAAGTCTTCATATTTGTGTGTTGGAAAAACCACTGACTTGGGTAATGGGCTAGTTGGCAGGAGCAAGTGAACATTCAAAGGTCGCTTGAAGAAAAGCGTTGCCGGCACACATGCAAGCATCATTTTCGACTGTTAATGTATGGAAAATATATACTCGGTTCACACTGCTCGAATACGATGTCCACAATATGTCCTGCTCCTCGTCATTTTTTTGGAGCTGGGCAAACCAAGGGATCAGCAAATCTCCCTTGCGCCTATGAATCGCAGCATCCAGCAGGATCGCCACGAAGAAAAACACCACACCCTGGAGAGGTGTAGGACATCCATGGAGAACCCATGTTTCGAACGATAAAAAGCATGACAATTCCAACATCAGTGACACTTTTCCTGAGTTCAGAGGAAGCGACTGCAATGCTGTTGTTTGGCCAGTTGATGACCAGATTATACAAGCAAAAAAAGTGGTTCAAAAGGTCTTCCCTGTTGCATCGCCCGCGATGTTGTCCATCACTTTGAAGGATTTACAATTTACATGTTGAATTTATATGAAATTATACGAAATCATTCATATTTATTCTCTGCGAAAGGTGCGCTGTCACCATCCTCCACCACGAGGTACACCAGCGGCTCACCTGGCAAGTGCTTCACAGCATTGCCCTGTCCACCCTGCTGCGCCAGCTTTTTTCCTCAAAAAGTTCGCCTCGATTCGCCACGGTCTTCAACTGGGCTCTTGGACTCCGACGTGAGTCACTTTGGAGCCGGAGAGTTGACAGAACAATGCCACGTGAGGCACTTCTACTCCACTTTGGATTTGGATAATTCCAAATTCCAGCGCCGTGAATTCCAATTGGGTGCCCTGACAACATTGCAATTTCTAACGGAATGAGAATCATGGCGTCTGGGCCCCATGTCAGGGCTCACTTGGTGAGCCGAAGTCGCTTCATCTCGGCTCTTGTGGGTCTAGCCCCACTGGTCTCATAAACATAAGTTCCACCTTGGAAAGACGTTGTTTGACGATGCATGGAGAAAAAAGACGACAAGACATGACAAGATACATGAAGCATTTCTGGCTGGTTCAACTTTTCCTTGTAGATGTTGGTCAGTGGCAGACATCTTCCAGTCCTGCGATCGTGGCTGAAATCAGGAAGTCATCTCTAATTCTTCTCTAGTTCATCTCTAATTAATCAATCTCTTCATCTTGAATTTTTCCCCTGTAGTTCATCTCTTCCAAGTTGCCATTGACTGTCTTCAGCACATCACCTTTCCTCAGCACTCAAGTGGATCTGTGGGGAGAAGAATGGCTTTGAAAAGCAAATGCCAAATGCAGATGCCAAAAGCATTCACCCCCACGTATGGTTGATGAATCAAACATTTCTGTTGCAGAATATCACTACACATCACTAGATATCACTACGTGCTAACCTACCATCAACAATCAACGTCCATCAAGAGGTGTTGGCTTTTCTTGGATGGATCACTTGCAGCGTGAGGTGATAGTGATGTTTGCCTCGTTTTGATCACTGTCCAAAGACTTGTCCAACATCTGCAGCTCAGCATCCTGATCCGATATGGTCTCCTGGGCATAGCTAGCTCTAAAGCGCTTACAAAATGCTGGTTTGTGACACACAGAAATAGAGAATTGAAAAATTGAAACTGTGTGTTACAAAGTTCCAAGAAGACCCCATGAAACATTAAAAGAAGTCCCCATTGTGCAGCCAAAGCGACAGAGGCACCTTGTGATTCCAGTCGTCGGCAGGAGTATTTTCCATGACCCCCCTCAGAATCTTGGACGGACAGCTTGAAGTAGAAGTCTCTGTGGTTGGGTCATGTTGCCGACAAAAAGAAATGGATTATTTGCACAGCGATGAACAGAATATCTTGCTTGCAGCTCCCATGGATGAATTCAACCTACTAAGCACTTCAAAAGTAGCTTGAATCTGTGAAGAGTTGTTGATAGACCTTGCCAAGATGCTCAACTTCGACACCTGGGCAGCAAGTTGAGATTGAAAAAGTCTCTCATAATGTCAACTCTAAACCTTTGATTGCAGGATAGCGCCATTCTGCAGATGCTGCACAGGCCTTCAACACCGTGTCGTGGCCTTTTCATTCTCAAGCCCCATTTCTGATCTTTCTCCCGTACCCTTGGCGCTGCCGCAAGTGAGGACATTCAAACTGGTCTCGTGGCCAAAGTGTTCTGCAGCTAATGAAAATGCTGGGAATCCAAATGGCTGAGAGCCAAGCAGAGTGACCTGAGAGAGTGCCAAATGCAATGTCGAAATTTCGGAGTTCTAAATTTGTAATGCCATTTTGCTGCCAAACATGGCAGTGCCGAGAACACCAAAAATGTAAAATCTCTCAAGCTCCTTGTGATGCCTTCTCTCCATCTTTCGACCCAAGTAAATGCCACGTGCTTCTGCCAAGCTGCGTCGTAAACAGTCCTCAGAGACGCAACGAAACGCGCAGAAACTCCAAGAAATCCTGAAACTTTCACTACAAGTTTTGGAGTCATCTGCTTCTAAATCTGATGCAAAAGCACATTTGAATTTCATATGAAACAGAGATAGATCAAAAATGATTAAGGTCATGACGTCTCCTGGAAGGGACAATTTTGTGACAGGGGAAACTGTTGTCCTCCGCTCTTGACACCAACAATGAGCTACAGACAGAGCTATAGCTATAGATCCAGGCAAAATATGCATCCTGGTGTCAAATCACCGTCAGAGTCCTCGCCGTCCTCCGTCCTGACCAAGCAACAATCGGGGAACGAACCAGCACGGAAGCCGAGTTGAATTCAATCGACTTCGATCAAGCATCACAAGCCATCCAATAAAATCTAAAGCCATCTAAGAATGGTATATTCATTCATGAGGTCAATTGTTTGATCCTTCAATCATTGACAAAAACAGGGGAAGGAAAGGCTTGGGCCAGTTGGTGAGTGGGGATCTTGATCAGGCATGGTGACAAGAATTCCAACTACATACCAAGTGAACCCCTTGCGAAACTGCCAATCTAATTTTTTTCCACTGCCTGCTCGTGTTCAGTTTGCATCTTTTCATTTCGACCCTACGCACCTTCATGATGCCTCTCTGCGATTTTGCTTTGTCTAGACACAATGGCACTCCATTTTGACAAAGTGGATTGATGAAATCACCGACAAAACTTTTGACTCTTTGAGGCACAATACTGGTCGATGTCGTCAAGGTTCTGCGGAAACCCAGGTTGAGAAGCCCCAGAATGCCTCAGCCAACTCTACACGACTGAAAAACGCCATGCCACAACGATCTCTTAAGATGTTCCAATGTCTGCATCTTCCATCTTATGAACTGCAAAATTCGGAGCTCCACATCGCCCCCAGCTCGTGATGCCTAAGAGCATGTGTAATGAAGATCCCAGAAACTTCCTGGCGCATCTACATGGAGCGTGAAAGCAATGTGATATCCAAAAAGGGGTGTGTATTCACGCATGAGGTCAAGTGTTTGACCCTTGAAGCATTCCCCGACAAAAACACAGGGGGGAAGGCTTGGCCAGTTGGTGACTGGGTTGTTACATAGCAGGTGAACCCCTTGGGAAACTGCCAAAATCAGCCACTTTATACTTTTTAAGACTGCTCACTCACGTTCAGCTTGCATCTATCGTTCATTTCGACGCAACACACCTTCATGATGCGATTTTTCCGCAATCATATTTTACTTTGTGGGATTGACTGCTTCATGGTGGTCCAGTTGTAACTGGGAAGTGTCTCTTCAAATATCCTTTTGAATGCCAGATTGCCTTGAGATGCCTTGAGATGCCTTGAGATCCCTTGAGCATGATGTGCTGGACTACAAGACAAAATTCCACATGTAGCTGCTTGCAAGCCAAAATTCGGACCTCCCCGCCCTGTAGACATTGCGGATTGCACAGGCCTCAGAATTTAGAATAGTACGTGTGATGAAAGTCTTTGAAGCCTTCGGAATTACCTGGGCTATACCCTATCACAAAGCTCAATCATGAACAACAGCAAGTACAAGTTCAAGTTGTGTTGCTGTCGCGTTTTGCAAACACTGAGTTTCCAAAACCTGCGGTCTGCGATGGCAATTTGGAAAGCAGCACGTGGTTCCCATGTTCTGTTGCATCAGAACCCAGCCAAGATTCGTCGCAAAGTTTTGTGGTTGTGCCAGTCCAGGCCTGATTTGATCGGCATAAATCCTCAGCCACGTGCGAGTTCAGAAATCCATTGTATGGTTTCAACATTAAAGAAGATGAAACAAATTCGTGGAAAAATCCACCCGCACCGGAGATGCCAAGGCGTCTTTTCTGGCACGCGTGAACCACTAGTAATTGCATAAAGCTTTAGCTTAGGGGGGCGCTAGAAGCCCGTGTTTTTTCTACATTTTTCAAAAAAGTCATTTTCATCTGCACGTTCACCACATGTCATTTGATTCTGATGGGTCTTGCAAGGCTTCAGCTCAACCTTGGTGCCACAAACATCATGAATTCAGTGGTAATGTGTACCAACACTACACTCAATAAACTCTTCACAATAGATTTTGTGTAAGTAAAATGCTAAAAAGATCTAAAAGGCTAAACTCAGCCCAGGGATCATCGTTTCTCGGTGATCTCCCCTGCCCAACCAGGATGGATCCATATCCTGTGGATATTGATCTGGTTGTCCAATCAACTTTCATCTGGTTTCAACCATCCTCTTAAATGTCGAATTGGTCAACCATCCCAGGGTGCCAAGTTGAAGGTGCAAACATGTAAAAAGTAAACCCTCATCTCAACCTTTGTATCTAAGGTTAACCTGTGCGGATCAAGCACGTACTTCAGATACGTTCGTATCCTACGACCTTCCGGTAGCCAAATGGCTGGCTGCTGCTGTAGGTGGGATGCGCCATGTGGCTCCAAATTCACTGGGAATATCCAAAGGTTTGGAGGTTCGGATAAAAATATTCAAGGATTTCAGTGATCATGTTCAAGGATTTCACTTGAAGTTGCAAATCAAATGATGAAATGAATGTGTTTGAGTATGTGTCAAGGCTTGGCAGGCTGTGTCATTCCTTGAGAAATTCATTGGGTGGAAAGCTGCGCCTCATGTTGTCGCTTGCACTGGCTGTGTTGCCGTGGCGATTCGACGCAGGTTCTGTTTGAGCCAACAGAACTCATGCCATTGGCTCGTAGGAGATCTTTGATCTGTAGAAAATGAGGCGGCTAGATGCCTTCCGGAGAAGCAGAAGATTTGAATTTGAAAACAAAAAACCAAACCCTGAACAAAACTTCCAACACACTTCCAAGTTAAGAACAAAGCAAGGCCGAAAATGGTTGGATCTATCCCTCCCGACGAGCACCTGCCCATTCGCGAGCGAAAGGGTTCAGACTCACCTTTGGGGCGTCGCTGCCTCCAACTGCCTCAGTGTCGTTGCTTTCCTCACGGAATCTCTGAGTTTCTTCAAATCGTTATCATCAGCAACTTATTCGTAGCCGTCAGCAAATCATCCCCTATGGTTGAGAAGTCGTAATCTGTACAATTCTATACATAGTTGTGTAACAGGTATGCATTTTGTGACTTATACCTTATTACTTATTTCTATTTGCATTTGTTTTGCATCGTATAAGTCTTATAACTTATTCATTTGGTCCACAGCTTTGCCTGTAGGGCAGCCATAGCTCCCTCAGGGATCACCTTGGCATCGGCATCGATTCACAACTTTCCTTGCAGTAGTTTCATTCAAATCTGTAGTCCTGTCCTGCATCTTTGATGTAAGCATAGCTTCAATTATTTTCTGTGGTTGCGCATTTTGAACGTCATCTTCCCTTTGTCTCGATGTGATTTTGAAACAAAGTGCTGCTGAGTGCCAAGCCGCTTTCAGATTTGCAACCAAGGCAATGCTGAGAAGCGCCTGAAGTGGGAACCATCTCCGAAGCTACAGAAGCACCAAGAGATCTGCTCCACCTCAGATATTCCATACGATTCTGAGGTTTTGCGACATCGTTCCAGGTTTCAGTTCCATGTCTCACCATGTCTCCTCTTCTCCGCCCTGCCTGGAACACGCCCACCGTGGGCACCATCCGAAACAACGGAGAAAGGATGCGTTCCGCCGTCCTGTTGGACTTCGCTGTTTGGCTTCTCAACTGGAACGTGTCTAAGTTTCGAGGCTTAAAAGCTATCCCACCACACCTGGCACCGTTGGAGTGGCAGGTACCATCCGGATGGTCCTGTCCGTAGCATCTTGGAGAGCACAGCGAACGCGAAGCGATTCACAGATCAGCACTTGTAGCAGTGATGAGATCGAGTCTTCACCAAGTCCTCCGTTGGGTATTCGCAAGCGGTCGGATACTGTGCCGCAGGATCATAGTTGATGACGCCCAGGATGAATAAGACCTCGGAATTCGAAGATCGGAGATGAATTGAATGATTTTTTGGCTGGCAAATCTACGTGGGCATTTTCGAATCGCTGGTAGTAGAAGGGTCGATTGAAATATTATATGAACTAATTGGGTAGCAGATGGTAGCTGACAAACCAATGTGAAATATTGGATTTCCTTGGTAAATTAACCCCGAGTAAAAACACATTGGAGGCTTTGGAGGTCGCTCACTTAAGATCTGTTCATTGGGACCGTTTCAATCTATCAATATCATTCAATATCTACAACAATGAAATGGCCAACTACTTAAAATGTTTACTTAAAACTATGCCGTGCAGAGATTCCTTGGGAAAATCGTTTTGGGATCCGCCTCCAACCCCATCCAACCCAGGTCTCCATAGGTCTCCACGTTTGCTGAGGAACTGTGGAGAACACGATGGCACCCACCAGGCAGAAGGTCAGGATGGTGTTCGAAGCCTGAGATCGAGAGACAAACCCCAAATTAGATCGAATACTATGTATGTACTATGTATGCCTTACTTAGCTCTGAATTACATATGTTTATGTCTCAGCTTAACAATTTCTATTCGTTACATTTGTTTAGCTCTTGGTGCGATTGAGTCCCACAGATCGCTCTTGGTCATGAAATCGTCCTCTAATATCAAATGAATTCCAATGATCTGAAACAACTCCGTCTCCGTGTCTGTGGTCCCAAGCTCTGGAGTGGTCTTTGAACATGAAAGACGCCTGGCGCTGGGCTACCCTTCATTGAACTCATGGAACTACGGGAGGACTGGACCCGCTTTCAGTGGGAACGTCCGCTCAGTGCTCATAGATCAGTAAATCAATAGGATGAAATATGTAGGGTAAAAAAAAATATTACAAAATGAAAATGAAACAAAGAGGCACAAAAACGTCACAGCTTTAACCACTTCAAGGTGCAATGTACGAGAAGCCCGCAATGGCTGGACCTGCACAGCACCGCACACTGTGTGCAACAAAGATCTTGCCACCATCGGGGCCCGGACCAAACGCTGCCAGGACTGCGAACAACGCTTTGCCGCAATCGTCCTTCAGAAAGGCCGTGTACCTTTGGCTTCGGCTTCAAAACTCCCAGCCGTTCGCGCTTCAGAAATCGACTGACATTCTCTGACTTCTGACGGCCACCCTGAGGATTCCACCCGAAGACTCTAAGCGCCACAGGCACCGAGATAGCTGGAATCACGTAGAGCACCACATCCTCAGGGCAAGGTATGCAAAAAGTAAATGGACCAGTGTACATGCTTTTAGACAGAACAAACAAAAATAAAATGGGTAAAATATGGAATATCTGAGATATCTTCAAAGAAGTGAACAAACAAACAAACAAACAAACAAACAAACAAACAAACAAACAAACAAACAAAAAACAAATCAAAAATATCCATTAGAAATGAGGAATGATTCATAAACTGATCGATTTCGTGATGTGCATCTAAGGCCGCGCACGTAGATCATGTTGGAGAGCCAATATGCAAAGTGGGAAGCTCCACTTAGCGCCTGACAATTGAAACTCTCCGTACTGTTGCCAGCTTCCCGGCGGAAGGCAATGTTTCAATATGTTTTGCTAAACTTCGCCAAATTTCATCTGCTCACTTAGTACAACGCTGAAAGTTTAGCAAATGGAACTTCATCAAAAAAACAACTTCGCCATGGACAGTACCGGGACAGTTCCCTCATGGGGAGCCCATCAAGGAATTGCCGCTAGACAGGCTCAACGGGCTCCTGAAGCTGTCGGGCACCGCTGCTGCGTTCCTGAGCAATGCCAACATGTTTTTTCATTGATTAATTCATTTCAACGAGAAGAAAAGACATGAAAGAATGAGAAGTTCATCAATCTCTGAGAAAGATTGAGATCAATTTCTTACTTTCAATGAGAAAGATTGAGATCGATTTCTTTCATTTCGATCTTCAAGGGACATAGTGTTGAGATCATCTTTTCAAACTTTCAAAATCTTCCATCTTTACATGCTTTCGACCTGGCCTTCACCAAGTAATGCGTGATGCCCGCGGGAATGAAGGACAAACAAAACGTGATGTACACCGACAGCATGAAGACCTGCAAGTTGCCACAGCAGTTCTGACTATGCAGTTGTCACGATGTCCGATGCAACTGGAAAACTACAACAGATTGAAGCTGATATCTACATGCACGACAAACATCAACAAACTACACTTGAAAACAAAATTAAAAAACAAACTACATGTGAAAACCATTTAAAACACGTAAACCATGGTAAAACATGGCTAGCCATTACTAGGTGCTGCCATTTTAGGGATGGGAAACCGAACGAAATCACGGGCTCTTAGCGGATTGAGATCTGAGGCTCCAGCGGCAAAGCGCTCCAAGATGATTTGCTCATCCTTGGAGGCGTGTCACAGGATGTCACAAGTACGAACATGGTATGAACAGGAATAACCGACGCTATAACCTCCTTAGAATCAAATTGAAAAGGAAAAAACAACAAAAAAATGAACCCCAGGTAAGGTATAAATGATTTACATCAGGTAAACAGGTTCTAGAAACATACGTGCATATACTTTCTGAGTTTTACGGCTTCGTCTCAACTACCTTGATCTGATTCGCCAGCTCCGGGTTTCATCAGAATAAGATTATCGAAAGGTCTGGAAATTTGAGACTCAGTGAGCTGGAAATATGTTGGCAAAGGGCTAGCCATTAGCTGAACAAGTCGAACCAGTTTGTCGAGGAAAAGTGCTGCCCCTCCATGACTTCACGGGCTTCTGAATCTTCCCAACCCCCCTGGCCTTCGTCTGGGGAAATGGGTGGACATTCACGGCGACAGTCCTTACAGCAGGAAAAGTGTAGCACGGTCGACTCAAGGCTTAGCAGCATGGCCTGCCTTCAACATCCTTCAGCGTTCAGAGCAGTTTTTGAAAACTTGGAGGTCACTGTTTCTTAAACTTGCCGAGAAGCTTTCCTTTCTTCTTGCGAGCCAGGCGTGCATTTGTCAATGCCGCCTGTGCCGGAACGTCAATGAAATAAGAAAGGCTGGTTGACAGCCAATCTGTATGCCTTCATCCTCCCAAGTTGCTGGTCTTCCCCTAAAGATGAACATGCTTGAATATTGGCACTTTGATTACAGCTGCCACGCCGGCTAGGTGGACAGCCACCCTTCATATACCTCGAAAATCGTTGAGAAAAACATGGAATTTCGAGAAGTTTCCAAGTCCTGGACATGGCACTGAACCCTTCGAAAGGTTGATGACAGCCCAAGGGCCTGGTAGACTGCGGCTGAATGTTTACTGCTGACATTGGCCTCAGTGGAAGCCGTGAAAAATACAGAAAAATCATCCAGTTTTTTAGGTCTGTAAAAAAGAGGTTTTACAGAAAAGATCGAATTTCCAGAGACAAAACGAGGGAAAATTGAAAATGTACTTGGAGCAAACTCAAAATCCGTACAGTGTCGCACTTGAACCCTTTTTGTGCCTTGACAATTCTCACTTGGCAACGGACAAAAACGATGGCATCAGATGCAGCCGCATATTCGTAGGTGTCAGCAGTCCTGGTTCAGGGCTCTAAAATCTGACATCCCTTCGTCGGAGTCTTTTTGGGTCCTGACTTCCGCAGCTTTGGATTTTACACCAACATCCTTTCAGACTCGTGTCATCTTCGAACATGAGGGAACTGGCCAAGACCACAACCAGACACTGTCCGTCTCAGCTAAAGCTACTTGATAGTTTATGGAAAGGTGGGACTGGAAAAAATCTGAAATTTTGCCTAGCATTCATTAAAGATTTGCCAAGCTGAACACTTCAACAGCTTGCGAATCCCCATGTGAAGAAATCTCAAGCTGAGAATCAGAGCATGTTTTGTTGGGACAAATACAACAACGGCAGTTCTCATGTCCGCTCCAACAGTGGCATTCAATCCATGTACGAAAATGAACAGCACCTGTAAGCAGCATTTCTCCCTATTTGAAATGCTGAGCTGTCCAAAAGTTGACAAAAATCCAGAAATGTAGCTGGGCGTGGGTTTGACTTCAACACCTATTCGATCTTGTGCGTGGATTTTGGGCGCGCTCCCATGATCCAAAGGCCATGGTTCATGAGCAATATCATATATAATCGTAGATAGTTCTAGTTCACTATATATAATCAAAATCAATCATATACAAACTACATCAAACTACCAATATATGGTTTGATAAATGGTACAATGAGGTTAGTAAATCATACGACCAGTATATGGCTTTGCATTTTCTTCACCATTTACCACTAGTATTTGCTCCTGGGCTCAGCCACAACATAGAAGGCACCATACCTGCGCTGACGTTCGCAGGGGCATGGAGTTAGACATGGCCACACTCCAGGCATCTACACGTCCGCGGGATCCCAGGCAGGCAGGTTGAAGTAGGTTTTGTTTAAAGACGAATTAGATATGCCTAATACAGCAATTTTACGTGGAAAACAGTGTAAGATAATGGAAGATAGTCTCTAAGATAGTGTAAGATGATGGAAGGTAATGGAAGATACTGGAAGAAGCCATGCGATTCTCCGGGGAACTGGAAGCGAAAGTGCCAGGCCTCGGACATACGCTGGAAGAGTCCAAGATGTCTTGGCTGAAGCTCTGCGCCAGATCCAAAAAGTGCTCTGCCTCGTGTGCCCGTGCTGTGGGCTGTTGTGGATCTCGTTGCAACTCCGTGGAGATCGTGACCCGGTGGATCTCGTTGCTATCTTCCAAGTTGTATCATGTTGCTTTCGTCGTGGTTAAAGATGTTTCACACTCGCCTAAGGACAACCCCAAAGTAATCAGATCTCTCAGATGTGTCTACGCTTTGCATATCCACCGTCATGTCACTGTTCAATCCAATTGTGTACAATTGTTTGTCTACCAGAGTTGCTTCTTGTTACAGGATGTCAAAATGTCTCTGGTACAATCGGACAACTAGTTGCACGCACTCGGAAGCAACAGATCAACATGGCACAGCTTGCAGTTGCCTTCCCTTTGAGGTCTGTCCCAAGCTCGCAGAAGTCCTCGCTTTGAGGTGGTGGCTTCATGTAACTTTCAACATTTTCCCTGCAACCCCCTGGTTCACCTACAACCATAAAGCGGCACTGCAATGGAGGACGCTGTGCAAAGTCAAGATGGCTTGGAGAAGTTGCAAAAACCACTGGCAATACAGGACTTTAGGCTTTAGGGGTTAGGGTTTTAGGGTCTATGGTTTTAGAGTTTGGGGTTTTAGGTTTTAGGGCTTAGGGTTTTAGGGTGTGCTTTTGAGGTTTATTAACTTAGAAGCTCAAAAATAACGGCCCTGCGCAAGAATTTGAACGGAGGGAAATGCTCCAAGTCAAGCGAGGGCAAACCTAGAGGTTGCAGTGAACATTTTTCAACCGAAGATGGTACAAGTGTTTGCGCTACAAAACAGCAAAGTGAATTAAAGTGAATCAAAGGGTAGGTGAGCGTAGGCGATTGCATCGCTCAGAGAATTCTCACAAATTTCGCAATCATTTGATCAGCCCTTCAAATGGTGGATGAGCGCACGAGTCCAGCTGCGGAGTAGAAACAACCAACAGCAAGTCGAGCAGAAAGCCGAGGGGATTTGACACCTTCCCTGCGTATCTTGTTTCTTCTGCTTCTGCTTCTCTAGACTTCGGAGTTTATCAGCCACACATTTGAAATGGACCAAACTTAGTATGGCCTTGGTTCGTGGCAATTAAGTGAAGCTTAAAAGATGCGACCAACCGGCAGCGAACTCCCCACCTCTATGCTAACGACACCATCACCATCTAAGTCCATGGTGACGATGGCCACTTCCTGGCACAGTCAGAGTTGACCAAAGCAATCTCCGGTTTTTGTTCTGACAAAACACAGAAATTCTGCGACATTGACTGGTACCTCTCGTTGGATCTGTACCGTCGATCAGCTCAAGGAGCAACATCACCCCCAACAACTCGACCGCCAACTTAGGCCATGTGGTTTGCCACATGCCAAGCGTCCTCGACTACCCAATCCATCAATTCTTCAATGTCTTTCTCCTTCCTGAAGCCGGAAGCTCTGGGAAATGAGTACTTGTACAACTTGAAATGGCCTAGTTTCATAGTGCAACTGATTGACCGATCTACTGCCGCCTTTGGCTTGCCTCACACTCTTCAAAGTCAGTGAATCTGAGGTGCCCTGACCCCGGGTCTCCAATGTCAAACCCGAGCTCTTGCCTGTCACAGAGTCACAGATCATCCAATGAACGTTCCTGAGTCATTGGTTAATGACTTCCACAGAAGTTCCTACGTTCGTTTCCGTTGCGTTGGTCCCTTGGTGCCCGGTGACCATCCTCCAGGTGGTGCTACAGGCAGCTGCGTGGCCTAGCTGGGGACACCAACCCATTTGTTGGTTCATTGCAGAGCCATTTCAATCTTCAAGTCCCCAGCTTTATCTTCAAGTCTTCCTGAAACGTCTGACCTCATTTGGGACCATTGATATCCATTGATCTAAACATCATATCAGCCACCCTTCTCAACCTGCGATGCTCAAGCCCGAGTCCAGGCGGTCACTACCGCCTGATTTCTTCCCTCGCCAAGCCATGCGTAAGCGTCTTCACCATCTTAGTCGGCACATGCATTGACAAAATGCCATGGCTTTGTGTCAGTTTTCCTTCACATTGCTCTTTCAGGAAACAGCCTCTGACAGATTGCATCCCATCAAAGGCATGCCTTCATCCTTTTATTCTACTCCTGCCTCGATCGCACCTCATTTTACACAAACAGCATCTGTAACTGTGAGTGCCGCTGTGGCAGTTGTGAGACTTACCAGCAGGATTTCGTTGCATGGCCATTGCCATGAACGTCTACAGACTCGACGGCGTTGAATCACGACCATCATGTCGCCACCATTGAGGCGTCCACCCTGTCCACCTTGTCTGTGCTGGGTCGTGCTCGACTTGTCGACGGTTTTGCCAGTTCTCTCTTGAGCTCAAAGCACTTAGCTTGACTCAGCTTGACTTAGACCAGTCACCTTGACTCAGCTTGACTCAGCTTGACGTTGACATACGTTGGCAGCCAAGCGAGGCTCGAATGATGTCCTCGCCTTCGGAAGGAATGCTGGAGATGTTCCGTGTAGGCGCTCAGTATGTTACAACTCAGCCTGAGCCGGAAAATGACACAAATACACAGTACCCAAATAACTAATCACATTAGTGTGAAATTGTAGAAAATGCTGAAATGATCTAGGAATGCAAATACTGCTCAAGAAAACATATCTTCGAAACTTTTCGGTAAATTGCTCAGGCTTTGTGCGATTCCAAGGTGTGACATTCCAAATGCTTCTACAGCCAGACCTTCTAAGAGCAACATCTGAGATTTTAGATTCCAAGCTCTAAATATTTTAGAATCTAATGTTACAAAATATCTAAAGCTTGGAATCATTAAATCTCAGATTGCACATGCCTTAGATTCTGTGTTTGATGGAAGGGCAGGCCTCCAAAGCAAAAGCAGCAGCGCTCTCTTTGCTTCGGCTCGCACTGACGCAGGAACCAGCGCCGCTTCACCTCCTGAAACATTGAATTTGCAAAGGACTTAGGAGACTCAAATTATCTCAAATTGAGACTTTGAAGAAATTATCTCAAATTGAGACTTTGAAGAAATTTTGTCATTCGAACTTTCGGAGACTTTGAAGAAAGACTCAAACTGAGTCTTTTTGTTTTGATTCGTCAAAAGAACTGAAAGGCATGACAACTCACTCTCCAAAATGTGAGATGGCATAGAGTTCTCCTTGGCCAAGGTGGCAAAGGCTTCTTCCACGTTCTGCGGCGTTTTCACGCTGGTCTCAAAGTAGAACATGTCGAACTGCTTCGCAAAGTCTCCAGCCTCCTGGGAAGAGACCACTCGCTGATGCTCCAGATCTGCCTTGTTGCCGATCAACATCACAACGACCTCCTGGTGGTGCATTGATTGGCTGCTCCCAAGTTTTGCTTCGACAAGTTGGAGATTTTCGGCATTTTTCCGTAGAATTCCACATCTCTGATTCACTCGACTAGGGGAGAGCAAAGCGGATCAAGACCATTCAAGACCTATTCTGTGAGACTGCTTTCTGACGATTTGACTGCGTCACACTGTGCGTTTCATGTGCTTTTCGATAGTTCTGCTTGCAGCTTGCCATCGCCAGCCTGTCCTGCGGAGACTTGGCTTGTGCTTCCTGGCCAGGTGATGCGCTGGTCTCTAAGCAATTGCTATGCTTCTCCTCCCCTGTCCCCGTCCATCCCTGCCCATCCCTGTCCTCTGCCCAGTGGACCACATTGTTGAAACTTTCCCTGTCAGTGATGTCGAAGACGATAGCAATACCTTGGATCTGTACGGATCTGTATCAACCGAAGATTCAAATCTTTGAAAACCACATTGTTCAAAAGCACACGTCACGTTCGCACCTCGAATACCCTGGTAGGTGGGGTGGCAGCCAACTCGAAAGCGCCGTTGCCCAGCCGTATCCCACACGTGAACTTTGGCAATCCTCATCTGAAGATCGCAGAAAGCATATATCAAACAAAAATAACAAGCCATTGAAAATGAGATTGATTGGCATTTAGCATGAATCTGTATGGCAAACTGAGTAAGACAAGGGAGAAATGATGAGACCATGCTCAGAATCCTTGGGATCAAGTGTGGCAAAGACATAGCTGGACAAACTTTGAAGGTCCAAGTTTCGTCCCATCCAAATTCATCCGTCGGATTTTGAAATCCACTCCAATGGTACCTAAGCAAGCAATTGCTAACGGATGAAAACCCAACGATTTTGATCAAAGCTTAAAGATGCTGAAAGTTCCTAGTTGATAACAATACAGCCGTGCAAAGACTATCACCAGCAAGTCCAAGCAGCTGATTCTGTTTGTCCCAAGCTGTTGCCCGAAGCCAAGTCACAAATGTAGCTGTCAGTGAAGGTGTCGTCGGCAAAGCGTAACAGAAGACACGATTTGCCCACGCCTCTGTCGTTAGGTCAAAACTGATGCCTACGGAGTGTAACCCTCAAACCCGCGGACCATCGGTCACTCGCAATCAGATCACAGGTCAACGCAATTCTGGGAGCATGACAACCTCTTTCGGAAGGCTACAATCAGCAACAGGTGAGCGCCATGGACTGACTATGTGACAGCCTCAAAACCCACGGACCTACCACCTGTACCATCCTGTACCCCTTTGGATGAGCAGCCACTACCAATGAGCAATGCATGCACTCGGTGTATTCGATTAAGTTTGGCAGCTACAGTGCCATCAGTGGAGCCATGTGTAGATAAGCACCGATGCCAAGGAACCTGTGTCGCCCAGCACCAGAATTCTAATCAGAATGTCATAGTCAGCGGTGTTATACGCCATGGGACAAGGCAGACAGGCACCCTTTGAATCCAGAAATTTAAGTTTACGGCTGAAAATTCGCATCTATGACCATATCCAGCTCTGACAAGAAGGCCCAGTGACCAGTGTTCCCAAGTTGAAGCACTGCGGTCAGGCTTTGTCTTTGATCCAAAAGACTTGAAGCGAAACATCCGCAGCTTCATGCCATCCACAAATCGCCACAAGAGTCTCCCGCTGCAGCGGTCTTTTTCAACGGTTGAACCTGCCCCAGGTCTGCACAAAGGGCAGAGCCCTTTGATCCCAACGCAGCTCAGGATCCACTCTGCACTGCACTGCAAAGATGGATACAAAATGGCACTCCTCAGGAACCTGTACAGAACTGAGGCACAGCCTTGGAAACAGTCCAAGAGACTTGAAGATCCTTCGGTTGATCTGCGATGATCTGAGAATGAGATCATCTCAAGGCCATTGGACACAAAACTACGGTTTGACGACATGTCAAGATCGCCCTGTCAGATCATCTGCAGCATTGGATTTGAGAAACACGTTCGCCGGCTGAAAGGATGGTCCTTGTTCAAAAGCATGGGGGAAGTTTATGGAAGAATGAGTTCTGAACTGGTGGAAAGGAGCCCAAAGCATCAGGCTGTGGAGCTCCTGGGTCCGGTAGAAGGGTCTGGACTTTGCCGCGCCACGCGTTCTTTGATCTCCTGGAAGAGGGACACGTTCAGTTCACAGATTGACAGCGGCGTTGTCCAACCAGCCTTCGCCATGGCATGAAATGCTTCGTCCACGTTGTGCCTTGGATGCAGAGATTGGAACAAACAGAAAGAGAAATAAGCAGAATAATAGAGAATAGATAAATGAATAGAAATGAATGGAAATGAATAGCTAAATGAATAGAAAATAGAATCTCGTTACACTTTTCATGGTTCATGGCGATCCACAGTGTTTTTAAGGCTCAGAACACTGCAGCACTGCAGCAAGGCACGCATGCTTCGCACTGGTCTCCAAGTATCGCAGGTTCAGCTCGTCTGCCAACTCCCTCGCTTCCTCCTCAGACACCTGGGTGGCCAATGATGGCCATAGCCACCCTAAGTTGTTTTGACTGTGCTCAGATAGGCATCTGAAAAACACACAAATGCTACATGATATAGTTACTTATTGCTTCTATCTTATCAATTCTGTAACATGGTGCTACATATTGCTGACATGATGACTCCAATCAAACTACTACAGTTGCACAACAAATCCCTGATGAATCTGATGAATCAGCTACTACACACAGTATTGGTTATCAACCTGCAAAGGTGGTTGTGACAGCTGTTCAATTGGAAATTTTGGAGACTTTCACTAGCAAATCACAAGGGCAAATTGGAGGTGGGCATGAGCCAGGAATGGATGTCAACGTACAGCATGGTCAAGCAAGCTATGAAAGATCACTGCTGCAGCCCACTTCGGTTCAAGGCACAACTCGCTTTGAGACCAAATCTGTTTTGGTTCCCACCAGCATCTTGTTCACAACAGCTGGCGCGTACTTGTCAATCTCCTGACTCTCACAGCAAGTCTGTGACCAAACGAGTGTTCCTTAAAATGGAGGGCTTTCCCGGACTTTCCCAAAAAAACGGACAACCGCAGGTTGCAAGATGTTGTAGCGTGTCAATGCAAACTGACCTGCATCCATTGGCGCACATTCCTGAAGGATTCTCGGTCCTGAAGTAGGGAAAAACAACCAAAAGTTCACTCCTGCACTCTCATTTCACTGCAGCAAAGTCTTATGCATGGCAAGAAATGTCATTTGTTGCCATTGCAATGGGTCATTTGAAATTGAAATGTCAATGTTCAACTAGTTTTCCACATCGAGTTGCTGTAACGTCAAATGCCACGATGATACCGTGGGCTCCACGGTAGTAGCTCGCTGCAATGGTCCTTCCCACGGAGGAAGCACTGTGGTGCATTGGATGACTCGCTGTAGTCACTGGCCAGGTGGGTTCCATGTGGTTCCCTCACAGTTCCCTTGCATTTTCTGATCCTCGAAACAACGCCGTTCAAAACAAATCAAACCCCGAAAAAAGACTCTAAACACTTCTTGTAAAAGGACTATGAAGACAGGATTTGACCTGCAAAGTCTTCTATCACGATTTCGTCCACTTCCCAACAGGAAAAATCGATGGTCCTGAACCGC
>VSDK01011265.1:233999-272998 GCA_009767595.1 Symbiodinium kawagutii | reverse complement strand
AGATTTGGGAGGAGAGAATCAGGGAAAAGAGTGTTGGAAAGGTCACAAAAGTTTGTCAAAGTTCCCGCCTAGACTCAGCTTTCGCTTCATTCCGCCACTTAGACGTCCTGCTTGTACTTTGCAAGCGCCCGCCTCAACGTTGAGAACCACGAGAAAGGAGAAGGAACCAAACGTCCAAGGGATTCGTGGATTTTTTAATTTTTGTTCACTTTGTTCCCTTCCTGTCTCTCAAAATGCCAAGTTCTGCGAGAACCATTGCTCCATATTGCCTGGTGATGAAAGGTTGCTGGATTGCATGTTGCATTAGGATCAGATCATCAGCACTAGCTATCCCGAGTCTCTGCCATGTTTAATGTATTAGTTTGTGGTTGACCATGTTTTTTCCAATACGGGTGATTCAAGGTGATGGCTTGATGGCTAATTGCTTGAGGATCATATTGATTGAAAGCTTCGGCGAGCTCCGCTGCCTGCCTTTTCCAGACCCACGCGTTCCAACATGTACGCAACCTCTCGAGAGACTGCCTGGAGGAAAGACTTGCATCCAACAGCATTCAGACAAGTCCAACTTTCAGAAACAAAGACTGCTTGGGTTTCAAAAAATCATCTTCCAAACATCTTGGTCTTTCTCAGAGCTCAAGATCCGAAGTAGGTCACAAGGTCAGTCACAAGGACGCTGCATTCGTTGCACCTCATTGGGTACTCCTTTGAAGCCAGCGAAGAGCTTCAGATGTTCCTCGCAGGTCATGGTCTCCCAGAGGACATCGTGCTGTGGGCACACGCCCAAGCAGTGCTGGACCTGGCGATGCACGGCCGCAGGTCATGGACCTCGTTGGGTGCTGTGCAGTACCCGCATTGGATGCTGTGTATACCTTTTTTCCAAAGGAAAGACTGCTGCAGTCCCTGTCAGCGCTCCCAAACCCTGGAAGTAGATCGGTGTCCAGTGGGTCAGTTGACATCAATCCATCATAGATCGTCATAGAAGTGGCTGCAAAGTGGTTGACATCACTGCTCTAAATGTGTCGTGCAGACAGCTGTGCCCGGCACTCGATAATAACGACGGCTCTGATTGAACAACAACCATGGCACAACTTAATGTCCGCTGGTTTAGTACGATTGCATCGGAAACAAAGATGTGGTTTCACATTGGGACATTCACAACAACAAACGAATCATGCATCACCAAACAGCAACCATCATTAACCATCATTGATCATGATTAACCGTCATCAAACCCGTAACCATCAACCATCTTTAAACTTAAACCATCATGTGGTAACCATCATTCAGCCCACATAGTTGATCTCTTTAAACCCACCATTAAACCCATCATTCGTCACCATGGATTCACCGATCATTCCACCCATCAGATCCCCACCACGCCCCCACCTCCTCCTGGCGATCCGAGCCAAAGACCAGGCAACGGCCACTGCTGGGCGGAATCAAACCACACAGCATGGCCAGCGTCGTGGTCTTTCCTGGTGAACCAACGATGAGTTCATCAGATCTGATATGACATAATGATTGCATATTTATATAGATTTAGACTTTTGATATGATTACTTTATGATTACATATGAGCATACCTGCCATCATCAAACATCAACCAGCTGACCTCAAAGATTACCTTGCCTGGTCTTATTGATGCAAGTACCTGCCATTCGCTAAAGACCGGCCATTCAAAGGTTGCACTGATAGGTTCTATTTCCCGAGCTGTGCATCTCGCAACACACTCCTGCTCCATTGTGACCAAGGAGAGCAAAGATCTCGCCCTGGTACATGACCTCAATGACTGCAGTGAATAGACCAAGTGACAAGAAAATACAGGACTCACATGGAAGCAACAACAAGATCAAAGAAACGACATGAAGTCAGCTGGCTCCAAGGCTCAACATGCCATACTTCCAACCCCACATTTCAAAACGCATAGTTCAAAACTCAGCGCTGCATCACTGAGACATGCACCAAGTCCAAGTTCTCCACTGCTTTCAACGGACCAAAGCGCTTCGACAGTTTGAGGATTTCCACCGTTTGGCCATTGCGAGACCTGCACAGCGCCACTCACAGCTCCTCAGGGGCGCTCCTCTGTCCTGGGTCTCCCGACATCATGGCAGCTGCCTCGCCAACGTCACGTTCCACGAGGGCACTGGCCTGGCAAACAAAGTTCTGTGGCAAACGGAAAAAGATGCAGATTTATATGTTATTTATATGTTATATATGTAGATTTATATACTAAGTCTTTAGATTCTTTACCAAGTTCTGTTTCAAAAGGTCCTACTCAGTATACTTAGTATTTGACATAGAAACAATTGACGTTCGACAAACAACCATAAACAAAAGATACACAAAGGTGGAAAAGGCAAAATGCAAAATTTCCTATCGGTGAACCATCAACGATCGCTCACGTTCAAGGGGATGGTCGAAGACTGATTGAGAACTGTGCCACGATTCTCCCTGAGTCCCCAAGAATGCTGCTTTATCCAAACGACCCGCACTGCATAGCACCGGCGAAAATTGTCAGCTTCTATCCACTTCTCATGGCTAGATTGGATCTAAATATCCACTTCTCGTGGTTCTCATGGCTCTCCACTTCTCATAGGTCCAAATTGTTGAGAACCCCAACCCTCCAGGACCCTCCACATGTGACTTCAACATCTGATCTCCATGGTGCACCCTGGCGCCTCAGGACTTGCCGTCGGTGCTTCCGCATCATGCTGCGCTTCCACCGGAGCTTTGCCAAGAAGGTCCTTGGGCGCAGGCCGCGGAGATCGTTCCAGATGGTTCAATCCGTTCAATCCACCGATCCTGAAGCATTTGACGCATCAGACTGAATCTGTTTTTGTTTTCTGAGTTTTTCTGATATCATTTTATGATGTTTTGATTCCAGTTTTTCTACTTGAAATTTGATCCAAGATACCGCCCAAAAGGAAGGCGAAACCGGAAAGTACCACGGTCTTTGGATTCCCACCTGCCAGCGTCGACTCTTTTGAGAAGAAATCCTCCCTCTTAACCATTCACAGTTGGAAGGCTCACAAGACTTGGATTTTCTATACAATCCATGTGCATCGCCATGCGCACCTCTCTTGGCATGACCTGATCCAGGTACATAAAGAGAAGGGACAGGAGCAGCGTATCCAGCAGGAGCATCAAACAGCTCTCCAGCAGGCTGTAGTTGTTGTAGCGAAGGTTTGCCTGGGACAGGGACCCCACAGGGAGCCCACAGGGAGCCCACAGGGAGCCCACCAGGAGCTGCCAGAAGCACTCTGCGACCAAGAGACATTGGACCAGGTCACTCCAACCTGCGAACAGTTTCAGCTGGCGGAAACCAACACGAGTCAAGAAACATGAGCTGCGACCTTCGATTGGCTAAAGCATGGTTGAACTGTCAACATTGTTGAAACTATCGCTGAACTATGATTACAGTCATCAAACTAAGGGTTCAAAAACCACATCAGGAAATTCAAGAGTGACAGTGATGCACCTGCTGACTCTCCAAAGCAGCCACCAAATCAGCGCCCATTTCGAAGGCCACAGGTGGCAACAAGGACAACAAACGCAAGGTCAAAGTGGAAGAGTTCGGATTGGCCAAATGTTTGAAGTAGCCTAAGGACGTCTAACAACGCTAAGGAAGTAACAACACAAGGGGAAATCATCAGGCGATGCATTTCGGAAGTCTGCACATGTGGGAAATCATCCAATGAATAGTACCTTTATTTTAATCGCGAGTATTCAACCATCTGACAAGTCAATCATATTGCCCTGACTCACAGACTCATAGGTATCGCTTCTGAAAGCAGCATCTCTGAGTTCGTTGCTTGAATTGGTTTTGAGGTCACAAGACATGTGGATCTACTGAAATTGACTTTGGATTGAAAGATTGGGATCGTCAATCTATTTGGAAAATCTCAGGTTTTGACGAAAAAAACATACACACACCGGAAAGGAAAAGATGACTCATTTTCTGCCAAGAGAACTGGTGGTGTAAAAAAGGATCGATCCCACCGTTGCAGCAGTCTTTGCCCTGGCGAAAAAGGTGGTGATAAGTAGGCCATAGGCAATCGCTGCCAATGAAAAGATCCTGAGTGGGTGGAGCATGTGCTGCAAGATCTACGATTTTCTGCCTCCAAGCTCTTCCAATTCTTTCCTGAAACTTGATTTCTGATTTTTATAGATTTCGGGGTGCTTTTCCCAACCCCTTCCTGATGTTACTTGGCTCTTTTGAAACATCATCCCAATATCCTCCACCAAGGGGCATCAGCCACACGAACAGCAGCGATGGACTGCTTCGTGGCAGTATCTCTCCCATGGATAACAGGATCACCACGCCGGTGACCACGAACAAATACAGTAAAACCTGAGATCCACCACCACGTTGAGACAGCGATACAATTTCTCAAAGTGCATCAAAACACCCATGCAATACCAGCAAGAGGGCGCCCAAAACACCCATGCAATATCCCAGCAAGAAGGGACCGCATTCCGAAAGCCAGCTGCCAACAGTGCTGGATGAAGCTGCGACAGATCAGACAAGACACATAAGTGACGACCCACGAAGCGTAGAACGCGCTGCTGCGCATTCCCATCATCCGCATCCCCTCACGAAGCCGTGCTTCGCGTTCCATGACCACTCCTGTGATCATGCGATTGACCTCACGGGTGCGCCACAGGTGCGCCACAGGTGCACCCTTTGCCAGGTGCACTTGGCTCGTTCCGCTGCGGTTTCTGCCAAGCTGCTGAGTATGCCAAGGAGATGAGCAGGAACGCAGACCTGTAGTTGCGCATTCGATGTCCAAAAAAGTCGTGTTTTATGAAGAGTTTGCGGCAGAGGAGAACGAGGAAGTTGCCATGGGATGGGCTCTCACTAAATCTCACGACAATAGCACTTTACAGCATGGAACAGACAGGACTACCATGGGCACCCCATGGGCACCAGCCGAGTCACAAAAGCTGCGGCATCAGCATGGCAAAAACGTCCAAGGACCATCCCGGTGTTGGGAAGGGCACCACCACATGGGGGCGGCCATCCTTAGAGCTGCAAGAGACAAGCAGAAAACACCAGGGAGAACTGGGAACTGAAGCAGTTTCCCATGGGTCAAAAGTCCCAAGGCACATGAACCATAACCAATGATAGACAATGATAGCAAGGGATAGCAAATGATGGCCGATAGCAAACAGACCTGAGTAGACCCCTTCATGATTGAAGCTGGGGCTCGGTGCCCTAATGGCTTGGCCTTGAATCGACGACCCTCCCAATGGCAGGGTCGCTGGGTCGGTTTCCACAATGGTAGCAAACACCCTGATCAACAAAGAAACGGCAAAGAAAAACTTGATACAAACAAATCAGTCGATCATATCAGTCAGTTATCAAAGTAGTGACTATCATTGTCAGATTAGCAACAGTAACATGCTGAACGATGATAGTGATGCAAAGCTCAAATCAATCGCAACACAATAATAATGATACTAATCAATGAACTGATCCTAGTTACTGATACTCACAATGATACGAACTAATCAGAATCATAATGGTAATCAAGATGATTATGATAATGATACTAATACTAACAATGATCATCATATATCATCATAGTGATTCAATGTTTCAATGATTGAAAGCCTCTGAAAGCTGAAAACGGGAACCCGCAACCGGAGAAGCTTCCCATCTGCAGCCCAGCAGCTTCTCCCAGCCACTGCGAGCTCACAGGTCCACTGACGTCCTGAGCCACAGCTGGGGGAACCAGATCGCCTTTTTTTGAACATATTAGGAAACTTTGAGTAGATATTTATAGAGAGAGAGAGAGGAAAAAAAACAAACAAACAAACAAACAAACAAACAACCAACCAAACAAACACACAAACAAAGATGCTCCATCAAACACCCATGTGCCACGCATGTGCCACGCCTGGCCGCGCTGTGAGATTCGCTCAATGAAGCTGTCCACGGTGCGCTGCAACGCCAAGAAGCCGCTCTGAGAGTACCTGGGAGTCGAGCTCAGGTCATAGATGGATTTCATTGGGATTCCACGGGAAATGCGATTTCCATTGAAAACGATGCGATTTCCATTGGAAACAAATCAACGACAAGACGTTGAAAACGACCGACACCCAGGGTCAGAAGGCATGCAACGACACCCGTCACTGAACTGGAAGGAATGGGAAGTCAGCGCACCAGACCAGACCTGCTTTGTGAAAGAGCTTGGGCTGTCCATCCTGACGAGTTCCCATCCCATCTCAGTCTCCACTGCAGCGGCATTGGAATGAAACGCACGTCATCCGGAACTGCTAGTTTCACCCATGAGTTTGGCTCACTGGTCGTTGGATCCAAGTCAAACTCCCATCCACTGGTTGAGATTTTCATCATGTTAATAGATGTTTTTTTCACAAAGAAATGATTGAAATCATGGGAATTGATCTCAATTGATCTCCCTACCCTACACTCCTCATCAGCTTGCTGTTCACTGTTAGCTTGCTGTTCAATTGATCTAACTCCCATCATCTCCCATCAACTGTCATCAACTCTCATCAACTCACATCAACTGCTTAAGATCTTCATCCCAATCTCCAACTGAGTTCTCTGCTTCAGATTTTCATCTCAATCTCCGAGCTCCTCCCAGGTCCGGTCCTTGTGCGGCTCCACCAATCCCTGAGTGGTCAACTTCGTCGCCTTGATCACGGCTGCGATGCTGGGCAGATTGGGGTCATAGCCTGTGACGCAGGTGCTGTTGCCAACTCAGTTGGAAGCAAGAAATCCATAGAAATCCATAGAAAGCCACAGAAATCCGTAGAAATTCATAGAAATCCGTAGAAATCCATGAAATCACATAAATATCACTACAATCATAATTGGTTTATATAGTGAATCTTAGTGAATATGAAGGAACAATCGAATGGTAATGATACCTCATGCTCAAAGTCAGAGTCATCGCTGTCATCGTCCCGGTCGGCCTAAGCTCTGGTTGAAGCGCAAGGTGTACTTCGCCTTTCACCGTTGTCACAAGCAAGGCCAGCACTTGCGACATGGCACTATTGGTTCGAGATCCATCATCCGTGCCGTTTTGTGCAGATGTTTTCAACATGTTCGGAAGATGCAATTGTTCTTCTGTATGTCATTCCTGTTTCTCATTTGTTCTTCTGTGATGCATTCCATGCAATGCATTCCTTGCAATTCTTCCGTACCCATTGCTTGTATCCTGTTTGCAATGAGATATCAACATGATTTAAGTATGTCTAAGTATGTCTAGTCTAAGTCTAAGTGTAAGTCTAAGTGAAGTATGACGATTTTTCAAAAATATTATATCATCTTGAAATAAGGATGATTTTCTTCTTCGAAGTTTCTCCGTTCGCCTCGTTGTTCCAGGGCTCGGTGTCGAAGATCACGGCGCCGCAGAGCAGCCCCGAGGAGTTCCGGTCGCGGCGCGGATAGGCGTCGTCGCGCAGGTGTCGATCCA
The DNA here is from genome assembly GCA_009767595.1 of Symbiodinium kawagutii. Lineage (NCBI taxonomy): Eukaryota > Dinophyceae > Suessiales > Symbiodiniaceae > Symbiodinium > Symbiodinium kawagutii. The sequence continues at coordinate 265,553 of VSDK01011265.1, read as the reverse complement.
CGTGCTCCGCGGAGTCGAAGACACGGACGCCTCGGGGAACGTCGCGCGGCGACACCACGGGGAGTCACGTCGTGTGGCGACGCGGTGGAAGTCTCAGGAGGTTCGCAGGAGAGTCCCATGGGGTGCCCTGGGGTGACTTGGGGTGACTTGGTTTCATGTCAAATTCATCGATGACCCAACCAGACTTGGGGTGGTGTGGTGTCGGGTTCTCTGAACCAACCTGACAGTGGACTTACCATGCGATGATCACCTCTAGCCCCAGACCTAAGGGATGTTCTGGAATGGGCTCACTAAAATTCATCAGGGCCAAAGGTGACCCATGATGCTGTTGGTTCGAGACATGAGTCACACACATAGCAGCACTGAAAGTTCCCCAAAAGTACATGGATTCTCAATGGATAAATCCAATGACTTATAAAGAACAACAAGTAGCACTATCCGCGATAGCACGAGCAAGTGGCTGGCTGCATGACTTTGAACCGTCTACTTTTGGGCAAGTGCATTCTGTCCATATCTGAGCCCAATATCGATAGATGATGTGCACTTGAACTTGTCCATATTTAGATGACAGCACAATGTTTACATAAACTCGTCAACGGAGCAGGAGCAGTGCGGTGGCAGGTACTGCAGTCTTTCCCCCGACAATAAAAGTTCCTTTAGCCTCGTCGCAAGTTCCCAGTTGCAATTCGAACCAGTTAGAGCTGCAGTTGGAACCAGTCGGTGGCAAGCGTTAATCATTCATCAACCATTGATTGTCATTAATGAACCAACAAATAACCATCGACTACCCGTTATTCAATATAATGACTCAATAATCGAGCATCGAATTCGCATGAATCCACTTGAACATACTTGAACCAATGATTCTAAGATATATTCTAACTAATCATGAATTACCATATTCTAACCATTCGAATTAGCCATTGGAACGTTGGCCAAGAGTCGATCAGCCCAAGGATGTCGCGTCGCCAGCAGCCAGGAACGGAACTCCTCGGCGCCCTTGCCCTTGGGGGCGACTGCGAAGGTAGCATCCAGGCGTCTCACACCGCCCTGGAGGATCAAAGCTGGGAAAAATATATCAAAAACTTCGTCTTCAAGTGGGTTTTACCATGATTTACCATGTTTTACCGTTGTTTGCCATGTTTTAACTGGTTTCAACCAGTGATTTCAACTGGAGAAATGGTGGTTGTTCTCGACACAAAAGAAGACAATCCGCATGGTGAGCGGGAAAACAAAATTGGAAGACAACAGACCAAAGCTGGTCACTGGTCACACTGCGCCTTGGGCAAAAACATATCCATCATAGCACTCGAGGAGAAGGATCCCTTGCGATCTTCAGTGTTCATCCCATCCCTCAGCGCAGCTCTTCGAAAAATGGACCTAAACCTTGGACATCCTCGGACCCATGGACCCGTGGCCATATCAAGAGCTGTTGGGTCGTGCAAGTTGCCACACACAGGGACACCCCAACGTGTTCCAAAAATCCACATGCAACTTTCATCATAGCATTTCATTTTGCGCAGTCGGGTTGTTATTTCCAAGCCTGCACCTCCTTTCCATCCCAGCAGTCTTAGGTTCGGCTTGCTGAGATTTTCACAATGCAATCCACTAGAAATATGTTTCCATTGCTGAAATTCCACGTCATTGTGCAGTTGAGCTGCATTTGCAACCGCCGTGGAGCTGACTTTGATTGATAGCACTGGTCTCTTTGAGGGTCGAAGCAGCAACCTGGAAACAACGCTCCGCAGGTCACGACTTCCCCAGGACCGTCCCAACGCCTCGTTGGAGGCACGTGCTCGGAGGCAACTCAAAGGTGTCGCCGCAGGGCTCCCTGTTCTGCTCCTCAGCTGCAATGCAAAGCGGTTCAAATGCAAAGATAAACTACATATATATATATATACAAATATATATACAAATATATATACAAAACTATCTCCTAAATGCAAAGCTGTTCAAATGTCTCCTTTGCAAATGATTCTCAGCCTAGGCTTGAAATGCTCACAGATTTTTCGAACTGAAAGCATGTGCTCCAGTCCTGTACATCGCACGGAGAGACTGCGCACGTTCTTGTACGACCATCCTCCCGGCCCTGCGCAGCGCATTGGAAACAATCTTGGCTACTTGAGAAAGCTGCAATGCATAGGGGAAATACTGAAAGGAGAATCAAACCAAAATATCTGGGGACTGCTACACCGCAAGCATCCTCCAGGGACCGGTTTTGGCTCTACCATTCGTGGATACCTGGTGGAACTTTTGCCTCGTGGGTGGTTGGATGGCTACCAGTGGCTGGCTATGGACACTGTCTCCCATGGATGTCACCTCGCAGCGCACGTAGTGTTCACCTGCACCGTCAGGGAGTCACAGTTCTGGAGCTAAGGAGACTGCGACCCGGCGGCAAGAAAATCAAAAACCATTTGATCGAGAAAAAAATGGAAAAAATGGAAAAAATGGAAAAAATATTATGCAGAAATATGCACAGTTGGATATTCCAAGTAATTTCTGCAAGAACTGGAGCTGGGTCAACAGGTCCCTGGAGCTTCGCCTGCACCTGCATGAGCCCTCACACGAAACACGCCATAGCAGCGCATCATCACCCAGACCTTCCCAGAGCTCAGGGCGGTCCACTCGACCAGGGAAGGGTGGGAAATAGGTGATAAATAAGTGGTGAATAAGTGATGAAAAGGTAATGAGTAAATGGGAAATACGTGGGAAGTATGCACAACATCAAGTAACCACATGTCTGTGCGATGCCAAACCCTTCACGCGGATGGTGCTAGATACCCTTCTGCCTAGCCGCAACACAAACGACAACACGTCACTCACCGTTCCTCAGAGCCAAGGCACTCCGGGTCGACCCGTGTGTTTCACATCTCCCTTGCAGCCGAATGTGATGCCTGAGAGCCACCAGTTGCAGTGCCCCCAAAAGACCAATGGAAATGCAAAACTAATCTGAGATATTAATCTGATATATTTGTATGCTAAGACTGATATATAATAGTGTATGTAGATTGACATATATATATATATAGGTATCAATATACAATAAAAATATATAAAGACTGATATAGAACTATCATATACAAAAAAGGTACTCAATGCTGATGCTAAATGAAGTTGTGCAGTATTTGTGCTTTCTGCTGACTCCAATCGGTTCAAAGGGGCATCAATGGTTGCTTCGCAGATCTATTTATGGCAAATATTGATACATAGACACTTGTGACCATACATACATTCTGACGATGTGCAAGAACTTGCGAGTGGTGAAGACATTTCTTTTCAGTACACGGGTTCCTGGAACAGTGCTGAGCAAATGCCAATCCCGGCACCTTCCACACAGGAAGCGCCATGCTCTTCAGACCGCACCAGCTCAACTGAGCAGTCTGGCAAGAACTCTGCACAGTCCTGGGAAGGCATAGATCCTTCGTCAGAAATCATTTTTGCATCTAACTTCTATCTGCGAAAGTAGCTCCAAACCAAACCTTGATTGTTTTTGCATGTCTTACAACAAGAGTCCTTAGCGGATTTTTAAAGCAACGACATGCTCCTCCCAATCCCATCATTTCCCATCCCTGTCCGGCAAACGCACCAACATGGATTGCATGACATGGTGCTCTGCCTGAAAGTCCTCCACCTCAGCTGAAAAGTTTCTCACCAAAGGCTTTCTGTCCCATGGCCGATTCCCAACCACCATCCAGGCATTTGTGGGGAACCTGCCAGGACTTACCACAAATGATCCTGTCTGTTTCGAAAAGAAGAAGCAGCCACTTCAAACTTCCGAAGATTCCACACTGATCAACTTTCAACGAGGAAACCAGTGCTGGCCGCTCTCGGTGTCTTGTGACCCTGGTTGTTCTTGCAATGTTGGATATTTTGGGGAATATTCTGCTGTACTGAAACTGAGTAGGTCAGAAAATTGCCGGATCAGAAACCGCTTCCCCAGCCCATCACTTCCAAATCCCATCAGGAGTTCCGGTGCCAAGTGACCTCGAGGTTGGAGGTTAAGTGTCTTGCCAGCACTAGTAATCCGATGGCCCCAATGGCCAGAAATAGCTCGGAAAGCAAGGAGCATAGGTTCCGACCTGGAACTCATGCATCCAACACCAGAGCTAGCCCGTGAGGGAGCATGGATAGACATGGTAATTAGAAAATAAGGTGGCACAAAATACATTTAGGACAGTGCTTGATCTGATCAGCTTGTCTACAACTTTCGCAGAAGAAGGGGGCTCTTGTACAGATCGACTCAACCATTCCCTGTGCAAAACACTTTGGAAACGTCTCCCCTGGTGAGACCAAGCCAGAAATGCCAATGGGTCACGTTTCAGCACGGAGTTCTTCCAGAGCAAAACGCTCAAGTGCCGTCGAAAGGTGCCCATGGCTAGCGGAAAAAACGCATGAAGTGGGTCGAACTCGAGTTTTGCTTCAAGTTTCTTCACTTCATCCAAAATAGTTTCCGAAAAAATACAAAATAACTCAAAAAAAGACTTTTACTCTTGCAAGCGGCCTCACAATGAATATCGAGCTCTCGAGTCTGTAAGCGGCCAAACAACAAATATCGAGTTCTTGCTGCGTTGAAATTTACCGCATACTTCAAGGATGATCTCCAGGATATCACCTACACATCCCATGCTGTTTAGCCGCAGTCGATTTCACAACTTCGTCATGAGTTTCAACCCGGACTGGTCGGGCCAAAAGCTTGGATACCAACTGAGCTGTGTATCCTGGGTCCAAACCTACTGTGTTTTTGTTGCATAGGGAGTCACTGTTGGTTTATTGACTCACTGGATCTCACTGGGCACAGTATTTCTTGTGAAAACGAGATGCTTTCGCAAACATCATAAGATTCTGAAGCCAATCAACAGCTTGCGTTTCAAAAGCTACCACCATGGCAGCTTTGAATCTAGAAATAAGCTCATCTTCCATAGCCGAAGATTTCATGGTTTCATCCACGCACATTTTCTCCGATGAATTGGTTGCATTGGGCAGAATTCCACAGCATGCTATCCCTCAGGTGAGATCGAGCAGGGCAGCTGGGGCCCCCTTGGCCCGTGGATCAAAAGGTGCAACTTCGATGACTTTTGTCATGGAGGTGTGACTGCTACATGAGAACTCCAAGAGTTCTTGAGTTCTTGGGTCAAGCCATGATCTCGATTTTGATCCAACAGCATGCCACAGCCAAGTTTTAAAAAACTGAGAAGCTATGGTTTGCATTTCGCCACGTTCGTCATGAAGCAGAAGCGCCTGGAAGTTTCGTGATTCCAAACGTCAAAAAGCAACTCTTTCAAGGAACAGTTGTAGGTTGTGAAAACTGTTTCAACTGAAAACATGTGAGTTTCTGTCAGAAAACATCCAGCTGTGATCTGCTCACGCACCTTCAAGCGCCTAAACTCATTCGCCGGCCTCGCTTCCGCATCCTCAGACGATCTGTTGCTGCGAGGATGTTGTTCCCAGTTTGGTATATGAATATTACGCAAATATATTGTATATATATTTTTTTACATATACATATACAGGTACATCAAAATGTCAAAGAGTGACTGACCCAAAGCCAAGGATGGAATCATTTACTGCATGACACGACAGCTCATGATGACAAGGTTTAGATACAATACTGGGTGCAAAAGGTCTTAAGACTTGCATTGTTTGCCTACATCGTGCCGTAGAATGGATCACAAGTTGGGCTCTTGGAGTCCCTTGTTTCCTGCAAAAACGAAGGCCAAATGTGTGGGCAATCCAACAGTTTCGCCATCCATTTCCTGCTCCCAACTCTTGGACTCCCGTGGGACTTCCCATGGACCCCCGCCGAGTAATTGCAGCCTTGGCCGAGACCAAGGACTGCCGGTGCCGGCGCTCGTGCTGCCAAGCCAGCTCCACCTCTTGCGCTGCCTTGGAACAACGCTCGGCGTCGGGTGATGTCATCTCTTAGGGCTAGCAGATCTCTTCAAAATGAGTTACACACGGGCATTGCTTGAGGCCAATGTTGATGTTAGTAGTTATTAATTACTTAAGTAATGAATTGAACAAATGAATTGCTAATGTTAATGGATTGTGTTTTGAGGCTTACTTGAGGCTTCGCGAATGAGTTAATTCGTGAAGTAATGGGCTTTCACGAGAATCGTCTAGTGATCGTTAGCACACACCTCCCTGCACTCCATCCTGCCTCCAACGCATGTTCCTCTGCTATCCTGGAGGGCATCTTCGTCAAAAAAGAAAAATGTAATTAGATGCAACTTTTACATACGTATGTGTATATATATATATATCTGTGTGTGTGTGTCATGTGTACATGTATCACAAGAGTCAGTGACCATTTCCAAGCGCCATTTCTCAATGATCATCCCACCTCTCAGTTGCTGCAATGTGCTGCAGGAGCAGTTCGCGTTTCTCGCTCTTGGCCAAAGGAAAGTCCCAAGCAATGCCCATTTCACACCTGGAGCGGAGCCCTGCAATCGGATTGACAATTCTTTTAAAATTGGACATTGAAACTACAAGTATCACAGTATGGACGCTTATGTAATAAAATTGTAGTGTAATGTAAAAATCATTGATAATATGTATAATTATAGTATAAAGAAACTGCATTGGCTTCAAAACAGTTCGTTTTGAAAAAACGAAGTCGTTGATGGGATCACTGCCAACAGGGGAAAAAACATGGCAGGCATTCAACATTCATCTGGCCCCAAAAGCGGCATAGAAATTGGACTTATTGGCCTCCAAGATAGGAAGCCTCATCCTTCCACGGTGTGAAGAATGAAGGAGGTGTTTGGATAGCACAGCTGCAGTTGAGTACAACCTCACCAAAAGTATGGACCAATCGGACCAGTTCTAAGCAAGTCAACTATACTGATGTGAGAGTGCCAACCATTCTGAATTATCAATGTTTTTTGCATCACATTCAGCAATTTCGCAACGCTTCAGCAACACTTTTGGCCATCTCCAGCCACTTGACCGACAATTCGTTGATTCAAGAAAAACACATTGCTACTAGACACATTGCTAACATCACTCATTGAAGAAAAACACATTGCTACCAGGCTACCCAGGCTACCTTGAACTTTCTGGTGACCAACAACCTGCCACCGCCGTCTCCAACAGCCCCCACCTGTCACCCAGAGAAAGGCGCATGGGCGGCTTCTGCTCCAACCAGGCTCGGAAGGTCTGGCCAGAGCCCTGACCACTGGTGTTTGGCATCACAGAGGCAGCGGGAGATCACCAAGGACTTGAAAAATGATATGATCCTAAGAGGAATTTAGGTATACATTCTGGGAATGTTCTATTGATGATATCCTAATAGGAATTAGAGAATCATAATTGCAGAATTCGTAATATCATGACATAGCTTGACTTGATAATGATGTTATAATATGCAACTATAGTGCTGTATTGTTTTTTGTGAATGGTGCTATCCCCAGTCGTTTCAATTTTTCATGATCCATTCTTGATCAACAACCACTGTACATCATTCATCAAGCCACCAAGAAAACACTGATTTGTACCGTGGAAATCCCTCGAATGGCTCTCACGGTCCAATCTTCAAGTCATATTGTTTCAGAACTCATTCCCATCGTCCGTTTCTCGAGAGGGGTACCCGCGTGACAGTCATCTATCTATCATAATGATGCCTGGTCTGCCTCCTGTGACTTGTCACTGGCTTCGTCAAATGCAAATAATTACCGACGAAAAAAAAAAAGATATTAGGCAGTCCCATGGTATAGCATGTCACTTTTATGCTTAGTACGGCAGGATCACAGAGCACTCGCCAAATGGATCTCAGTGGATAGAGCATGAGTTTTTGCAGGGTCACAAATTATCGATCACTACCATCATTGATGATTGATCGTGGGATATTACAATCAATTCATGTGAATCATACAGCACCAATCCGTATTCATAACCATTGATGATCAACAACTGTTGTAATATTTCGTGTCTCAATCACAATCCTTCACTGGATTCACTATTCTCGTATCAACTCTCATGTTGGATGATTGTCAACAAGCACGTCGCATAATCTTTAATGATCAAACCATAGGCTGGTCGGTAGTTCATAACAGCCAAATTCACAATCATCATGACTGTGTCATAACTCATCACAATCATTATCCACGAATGGCCGGAATAGTCCTTGACCATCATCACTACTTGTCATGCATCCTAACCATGGACCAGGGTTCATCCACTAGTCATCACTATTATATAACATGAATTACTCATCAGCCACTAACCACCAGTGGACCATCAGCGATAACTGTTCATCATACCGAGTTGATCACCCGTCCTCATCCATTGATGATCAGCACAAACACTGACCAGAATCATCACTATTCATCACCATCAAGCTTCCACCGGTCATTATCGCCATTAACATTATCATCATCATTATTTAATCATCATTAGTCATCCACCATCATCAACCGTCACTACTCATCCTCAATCACCATCAAGTAACAATTCATTAACCACTAGTGCTCATTCAACATATATCAACTGACCGCTATCATCAACCATCAATAACCACCACCGTTAAGCAACACAATTGATCAACCATCATCAATTATCAATGACACGATATATGTAAATCACATGATTTAGCATCAGCAACTAATGCTAAGCTGCTAATTCACCCGTGGAATTTGCCATCATCAATTCACTATTAAACCCTCATCATTAACGATTGATCATCATTAACGATTAACCATCATCAATAACCATCAACTATCCACAAGCGTTATTGGTGATTAACAATCCCATAACCATTCATAACCCGTCATCATCAATGATTAATCGTTAGAAATCAGCATCATGAACCAACCATTCATCAACCAATTCATTGGTAACTTCATTCACGAACAATAACCACTGAATAACCATATTTAATGAACCAATCAATCATCATTAACAATCATAATATAACCAACCAATGATTGGCCAGCAGGCAACCCAGGAACCCCAAGGGACCCCAAGGGACCCCAAGGAACCGCCCAGGGGACCCATCCATTGCTTCCCTTCGCCAATGGACCCACCTCCTTCTCCGACGCCGACGCCGGCGACATCGCCCGCACGGGGGGAGAAGCAGCGCGACCTCACGGAGGGGCTGGGATGCTGCAGTCCATGACTCAGGGTGGGTCATGACGAGTCATGACGAGTCATGACTAATGGTGAGATAATGCTTGGGAAATGGTTGGTGAATGGTTGGTGAATGGTGGGATGACTCGGATCACTGGTGGATGAATGGTTGGCTACTAATGGCTTGAGTGCTGGAATAAATTATGACTCATGACAATGGTTGAACCATGGTTGATGAACGACGAAAAATGGTGGATGAATGGTAATGGTTCATTGATTGTTGAGTAATCTCTGATTAATGCTGGAGTAATGGTTCAGGAATTGTTAATTGATGGTAGATGGTTAATGATTGGGAAAGGGCCAGTGGTTCGTTGAGTGGCGAATGATGAGTGTAAGTGGTTGGTGGGTTGATGAATCGCCAGTGGGTTCCTTGGCAAGTTGGAGTTTGTGGGTTGGATAGATCAAGATTTAGCTTAGCATAATCGTGTCTGACGACCAACCGACAAGTACATGCGCATGATGATCTTGTCCGAGCACTGACATAATCACTACTGGTTACCGATACTGATATATCATCTCCAATAGTCAATAGCTCAATCATCAACCAACAATAGCTATTCTTGCTGGTCACCTACCCATTCTTGGATCGTATACCGACATTTTAGCTATGTTACATCATGGCATGGGGTCACCTGCTCTTACCACCATCCCTGGTGATCACAGCTCACCATGCCTCCAGAGTCCCGTCGTGAGCGACGCTTCCTTCTGGCTCTCGACTGTGCCTCGGTCAGGGTCACCTCCCAACGTTGGATCCCTCGAGATCTTCAAAGCGCATTCTAAGCACCGGGCGCATCCTGAGCCTCGAGATCAACCGTGTCTTGCGAGACTTCTACGTTGTCCCCACGTGTTCCCCCTTGAGGATTGTGTCATGCACTGAGGACACGGAAGATTGATGTTTTTCGGGCAAGCAGCTTTTTTATTTGTATATACATAAACATATACAGCCAAAAAATGCAAAATGGATACAAAATGGATACAAATGGATTCTGCAAAAAGTATAGTAGAGTTTGAGCTTCCAAAAGAAGCGTTTGAAGACTTCGTGGGTGATGCAGTGGGTTAAAGCTCCAGGATGTGCTGATGCTTTGGGATGTCCAAATCTGTGCACTGGCCTTTGGATCTTCTCTCAGAGGACATTGGAGAGCTCCTCAGAAATTTCGAATGTGATTCTGTTGTACTCAGACTCTTGTCTTAGCTTCACAACCAGTGCACCCTGGTGACCCTAGTGGTAGACTCCTTGTAGATCACAACTGGATCATTGACAACGTTTCAAAGGCATGGCAGCACTGCATCAGCCAAGCTGCCGTCGAGGTGGAACCGACTTGGACCGAGCCTGGGCCTCCAGGAATGAACTCAAAACTTTTCCACAGAAGCAAAGCTTTAAGCAAAGCTTTAATCAATGCATGTTTTGAGGCAATGTTTGAAGCAAAGCTAAGCTTTTAGCCATCTTGCAAAAAAAATCTAAGCAATGATTATGCAATCCTTTGACTATCCTTTGACCTACATGTCAAATAAAGGAGCACTCAGACTCATTTCCTCCTTAGGATGTCTGGAGATCATGTTCTTCGATCATCCTCGCATGTTTCTGCACAACTTCAACGGAAACGGCGAGCACCTCTGCTTTGTCCAGCTGGCTCCAATCAAACCATGGATCCGCTGCATTGCTGCCGCAGTCCATGTGGACCGCATCGTCTCAGGGCAAAAACAACAGGAAAATAAGAAGAATGAAGAAGAAAAAACAAATTGATGAAGGGGAAGAAGAAGAGAAAAAGAGTTAAGAAGAAATCGATGACGAAATAACTACAACAACATACTCCTAGAACAAGAACAACAAGAAGAGAACCAGCAAGGAAGTGAAAGAAGAAGAAGAAGACGAAGAAGAAGAAGGGACTTTTCTTCAGAAGAAAACAAGCAAGGTTCTGAAGAAGAAAAAGAATAGGAAGAAGTTCTGAAAAACACACCGCTGCACCTGCGAAGGTCTCCACTTCGGCTTCGGAGAAGCGCAAGACAGACGGCTTCTCACCGCCTGCCACTGGAAGTGGCTGAGGATCTTTGACGTTGCCATCGGTGAGGATCTTTGATATCGATATGATCGATATGATCTCCTATTGGATCTCATTCTTAGATCATCTTTAACGATTCAAATATCTTCAGATCTTAGTTTGGTGTGGCCCTCTTAGCGTTTCTAGAATGATAATTGCAAATATGTTTCAGAATATTTCACGCTTGCTTTGCTCCCTGCATGCCGTTTCGATGCCTAAGGTGTCATGGGCTTGCCATCTCGCAGCCATCATGGCAGAGACACGGGGCATTGCAGGGCCAGCGTGGTGATGAATTGTGTTGACGTTCTTTGAATGCGAAAAAATAAGAATAAAGTGAGTGCTTTTCCATGCCAGAAAAAAAGAAAGACACAATTCCTGCATCTCCAGGAGGATGGGCTACTTGCAAGATATGCTCTGGTGCTTGGACTTCTTTGGGCAATCAGTTTTGTGGAGTTTGAATACATGGAATTCCAATGGAATACATGTTGACGCACATAGAAAACAAACATAGTTCTCCTGCACAGTCATATGCATGTGTGTGTACAGGGTCCATCTCCTGCACAAATTGGTCAAATATTTTGGCCAAACACGTGCTGCTTTGTCTGTCTCCTAATGAGCTCCATAGCTTGGGCTTCATACGCTATCGGAATTCAGCACAGTTCAGCCTTTGGTCGAAGCCAATCCCATTCTGTTGCAACTGGATCAGCTGCAGCTGCAGTTGGCTTCACTTGGCTTCACCTTTACCGAAAAGCCGCGGTTTCCTTTTGTTCCGCCGATGTCTTCACGAGCAACGACCTGATACTGCGAAGGCTCGTCGTTCGACTGCTGAGGTTGCGTTGGACTGCGAAACTTCAAGACATCAGAAACATGTTTAAACATGTTTAAACATCAACATCTTAGACCTTCTTGCAAGATCTCCAGCTCAAGAGAATTGACGGGAAGTGGGAGATGTCATCCTTAGCCCTCTCATGCCCTCGCCATACTCAGTGCCCCCACGAAGAAGCTGTGGTAGAGCCACAGTTGGACACCTATTTTTGCACCACCTTCCAAACTGCAATGAGTTCAAGCAGAAATGAAAGCTGTCGACCCAAAATGAATCGCACAAAGAGCTTTTCTTGATTGACCTTGGAATTGTTTTCATGGAAATCTTAAGCATCTGGAGTCATAAATCATCATAAATCTATGGTAGAGGATGAATCCTAAAAACAACCAGCTTGTGAGCTGTGTTTTCGCAACTGCAACCCACGTCACCAGCAACCCTCGTTGCCTTGGTACGTTCGTACGCAAAGCCTCACTATGGCACCGGTGCAAGTACGAGTATTTGGTTCGATATTTGTGCAGCTTGATCGACTGAGTTCTCTGGGCTGTTTCAACTGCGTAAACGGAAAAACACCAACACTTTGAAGGATATTCAGGCAGATCTAGTTATGGAAGCTTTATGACTTGAGCCACGATTTGGTCTGCCAAGATGCCAGCAGCGATACAAAGAAGGAGTCCAACATGGCCCATGAAATTCGAATGTTGCGTCCAAACCTCAGCTAAGAGAGCAGTTCACCAGGGAAGGGATGCCTAGTCACCGGTGCGTTTCAAAGCAACCAACAATCAGCATCATCAGATCTCTGGACACAGCAAGCTGTTCTAAGCTGTTATAGCTCTCGTCAAGTCACAATGTCGTTCAGCATTACGGTCATCAGTTTGCATAAGACGCCTCAAAGTTTCATAAATTCAAAGCACAAACATGTTTGTGAAACTTTGGCGAAAGCATGACACATCAGAGTTCACTATCAGATCCTCTCAAGATCTCTCAAGTCTTTCAGGACATCCACTGGACAAAGCTGCCTATGACTGTGAAGGTGGTGGCTGAGACCATCTTTCGTAGGTGAAACCTCAGTTTGTCATGCGCACCACATCTCCAGGTTGGTCTCGCCAACCATGACCCTCAACCAACAGCACCCATCATGATTCAACTTTTAACCCATTTCAAGCCTGTATGAAGCATCCACTTAGCCATTTCTGAAATAAACATGTGTTGAACCCTTTCACCGTGTTGTCCACTCTGCGAGCTTCAGACCCAGAATAAGAAATGGCCACTCCTTGCAGCGCGCCCAGAAGCCGGAGGATACAGCAGGCTTGTGAAGGGTCTTAAACCAAGCTGTTCCCCAACAGAGAGCAATGGCAAACGGGTTAGCACGTTAGTGAAATTCTCAGGCCATAGAAGAAATTTACTTCCCATTGAAGAACATTTCTGGACAGAAGCTTGAAGGTCAATCAGCATCAACAGCACTTCAAAAGGGGCTGCTGCCATAGAACCAGTCCGCGAGTGCATCGGCTGGTGCCGAAAGGGCTTTGGTCCAGCTTGGTTGACGATCAACCATGACTATCCACCTTGAACTGAGCTATGATTGACTATGACGAACCCATTCTTGACCCCAGATAGCTTCAATTCTCAATCATTTGTTGCCATTGTTGACAATAGTCATAGCTCTGTTAAATTGGGGATCATAGCATTGATTAACCATTATTATCAGTATTGACAAAGGCATTTCCATTTGTAAAGTTGCACGAGATCCATTGCAATCCGAAGATCCGACCACGCAAGACAGGCCCACGACTGCAAAGTGCGCAAATCCCCATGACACCTGGTGATGGCAAAGGTCGGATTCAGCCCCACTGTGTTCACTTTCAAAAAATGGCGGTTGACAATGACTCGACTATGGTTGACAATATGGTTGATGAAATGGTCCATAATATGATTGATAAGTGTTGATCATGCTTGGTGAATGGTTCGTTGTTGCAACTTCATCCGGCGCTCTGTGGAAAGCCATGCATGATGGAAGGTTCTCCCAAGGGAAATCGTCCGCAACCAGTACTCTTAGAGTCTCAGTGCTACGAGGTGAGGAGAAACTGAGCGACTGTCCTGACTTTGTAAAGGTAAGTATGATATTGTGATACTATAAGTGTAATGAAGTGTAAACGTTGATGTACGCTGATATTTTTGTGTTGTCAAACTGGTCTATGGCAAAGCTCTCAGATCCGCCTCCAAGAAGCCTCCAAAGCCCATCACTGCCGACGCAATCATGACCATCGGTATCGACCTCTGCAAGCGGCTGTCACCCGACGTGCTCCAAACGTGAACAGCAGTGGAATGGGGTAGAAGCAGAGCTTAGAAGATGAAGGTGACCGCAACTCTGATAGGAAACTGTTGTTGTTGTTGTTGTCGTCGTCGTCGTCGTCGTCGTTGTTGTTGTTGTTGTTGTTGTTGTGGTTGTTGTTGTTGTTGTTGTTGTTGTTGTTGTTGTTGTGGTTGTTGTTGTTGTCGTCCTCGTCGTTGTTGTTGTCGTCCTCGTTGTTGTTGTGATTGATGCATGGCATCATTTTGCATCTCTCTTTAAGCAAGGCGCAAGGTGTTGTTGTAGTAAACTCGTGTCCAGGTGGACATGGGTACTGTGTCGACGATGAACTTCACGAAAACCATCTCAGTGACGATAAACACCTCAGCAAAAGCTGTGGCGAGAAAGTGCGGACTCACAAAATCATGTTTGCACAATTGAAGCGACCAAAGGTATTGCACCAAACCATGGACTCCATGGACCCTTCCAAGCATTCCAAGCATTCCAAGGAGCAAAGTACAAAAGGAGCCACGTGTATCCTTCGATCTTAAAGCCTTCGTCGGAAATCACGTACAGCACAGCTCCCCCTGCAATGGCCTCTGCTTCGCAGCTTCAGAACTTGTATCACTTGCTGTTCACAGCACTGCCAGCACTGCCAGCACTGCCAGCGCTGCCAGCGCTGCCAGCACTGGGTAATGAAAAAGTTTCTTCTTGAAGCGCTTCACACTTTAGACTCCAAACATTCTAAACGCAGCAACATCCTGCAGTGGTGTGTGCAGTCTATTTCCACATCTTACCACACTTCTCAGATAAGAAAAGTGAAATGCTTTCCGAGGTGCCAAGAGAGCCATTGAGCCTTGGAGGCTCGGTAGGTTTCGACCCAAGGCGAAATGCTCCAGGATCGAAACCTCAGCTGCCGTAAGATGCTGCAGCCATGACGAGGCCAGAAAGCATTGGAGCCCCTGGCGTTGCCTATCCTGTGACATCCTATGACTTCGCTGCGACAAGGCACTGCGATTGGAGCACAGGAGCCTTGGGATCGGCACGTGGAGAGTCTATCGCTAGAGCTACTGCATGCTCTGCATGCTGCCCCTCGTTACAACACTCGGAAATCGCATGGAACGCGTCCATCAGTGACCAGTCACGTGCGACGATGACCGTCTCAACGTTCACAGACTTCAAGGCAGCTGTGTTGGCCTTGACGAATCTGAGGCAGTTTCTTTCAGGCTATCAAATACTCCCAGTCACTACCAGACTCGAAGTCGAAATGACATCATGATCGTAGCATATCCCTGCAAGGATTTCATCGTATCAAACCTGCACACGCATACCTTTGCCACTCAGATTCAGACCAAAAGGCACAAGAAGAAGATGAAACATGCCAGAAAGAAGGGCCGAGCTTTCTCCCAGCCTTGCCACAGCAAGACATTCAAGGCACGAGTGAAAATGAGTACTTCCAAGTCTTGCGCTTTCTGTTGCGCGTTACTTAGACCTTTCCCCATCCCCAAGAAACAACGGTTCCAAGAAACGAAGGAGTTCGATGTCCGACTCCGGCGAAACCAGCTTGATGGCTCGAACCTTGGCGCAGGAAACCTGTGCCTCAAAGGCGATGAGTCCAGTTGCTCTCTCCTTTCTTCTTCGATTTGTCAAGCCGATGCAAAAATGGATCGCTGTCCTATGCTGTCCTTCAAAGTCGTATTTGTTGGCAAGTGACGGCCAAAGATGAGGTAACAAATTGGCAGAAAAGGATGAACGAAGCATCAGGTACGAAGTGCATCGCCACCTCGCAACTCAGTGAGTTGCTGTGTCTCAACAGTCGACCACATGGCTGGTCAAGTAATCAAGCCTCGCTAAGTTGGCTGGTTCCACCATGTTCCACCAGTCACCAGTGATTCGTGGCCCAATGACTTTGACATCTTTGACACAGAAAGGCCTTGTTGATCAGCAGCAGAGTTGAAGAGCAGGCTGCGTAGAACAGCACGCTGACGGCCACCGTTCGCATTGGAAGGTCCGTCTGGCATCCACAAAGCCACTCTGCTCGGCTAATGATGGTGTATGATGCGCAAGAATACAGGTTGAATAGAGGGATAATGATGTTTAAATGAGCAGCTCATGATTTTTTGTAGTGAAAATCTCACTTCCAAGAGAGTGGGCAGTCTGATCAGAGTTCTAAGGCCAAAAAGGACAAGAAATGGAGCAAAGAAGTGTGATGAGGGACGAAGTGTGGATCGTCAAGCTTCAATCAACAGCTGTGGGGGAACTTTGGATGATGTGCCTCATCCACCTTTGCTGCAGGCTGTGGCACTGGTTGTTCCTGGCTTCAGCATTGGGACTTCCCCAGATCCCCATGGCCTGCGCTCACCTGGTATCAACCAAGCATCGCCACCAGCAACTGGGAACTGAAGCACTGGATTCAAACTGATTCAAACATGGATAGAGGATATATATTCAAATGTGGATAAGATTGGATACGGGATCCAATTGAGGCAAATCCCAGCTATTCGCATTAATTTCACTGCCGAGGTGAAGCTTTCCAAGCTTTCCAGCCTCCAGGTCCATGCTGTCGACAGTTTTGCTACCTCCCAGCCACAGCCAGTCGGACCCAAAAGTTTCGCAACACCGCCATCACCACCATATCATCCAAAACTAAGTATCAGCAAACACTTGGGCAAAGTCGTCCAAACTGCTTTGTGAAGCAATGCCTGCTGCATCAAGTCATGCCAGTAAAAGACATAATTCCTCAAGCATGACCAGATGTGCCTTATATCTCTCTCACCCCACAAGCCGTGCCTATGCTGGTTGTCGTTTCAGATTGGTCGACTGGATCCTCAGCTCGACTGGAATCCTGCACTCTCAAGTCCAGCAACAACACAGGTCGCTGAATTTGCCAAAGAATTGTACCTTCAAGGCTCAGAACACCACTGTTCTGTTGCAACTAAGCCATGAAAAAACAAGGAAATTGTGGTTTCGGTGAAGCCTGGTGGTGATCGTAGTCACTTCATGAGGCCAAGCTTCATATCCAGCGTGCTTCACCGCCATGACGCGTCCCACCCGGACTTCTTTGGTCAGAGTGGCTGGAAGTGGAAGCGATTTGATGATGCTAGTGGTGCTGGTAGTCTAGTGGTTCTGGTGGTTCTGTTGGTGTTGGTGGTGCTGGTGGTGCTGGTGGTGTTGGTGGTGCTGGTGGTGGATCATTATGGACTAACAAGCAAGACAAGACCATTGACAGCTGTTCATGTGAGATTGCCATAGGTCTGAGTGGTTTTCAGCATCCCATCAGTCGTGCTGGCTGTTCAGGATGTGTCTTCGGGCGTCGGCTAGTGGTGCCTTGCACGTTCTCATGTTGGCAGCTCATGTTGATTCAATTCCCACCGGTTGGCTTTGAGCCCGAAGCCAACACGGCCACAGCTACCAGTATCAAGCCATCTGCAGTTTCTAATTGGAAGCACCAGAACACCAGGAAGGGAGTGCTAAATCATCAAGTTACTAAGTTGATCTACATTCATGGCTAAGTTGACCAGTACTAAGTTAGTGGTAGATCTTCAAGCACGGCACTCTTTGACCAAAACCTATGACCCCAGCGCAACGTTGCTACGCTGTGTTTTGATCTCTTGCTGAGTATGGATCACCTTGGTGCCTCACCAGGCTGGCTTCAGAACTGGCTGCCTTGGAGATCACCAATAGGACATGAAGAGCAATCAGAATAGTGAAGAGCATAGTGAAGAGCATAGTGAATAGATGTCGGATAGATATAAGGATAGATAAGAATAGGTAAGAATAGAAGATAAGAATAGTGAATACGAATTCAGCAGTCATGTATCAGATCTGACTACCTTTGAAGAGCACATCCAACAGAAACAAGCTGAGCATCTGGTGGAATCGGCGGATGACAAGCGGCAAGCAGTGTGCTGAGTCCTGCACCTCACGCAATGAGGTCTCTTGGGCAGAATCACTTCCTTCGCAGTGAGGATTGCTACAGCTCGGAGATGACACTCGGAGTTTCAGAAGTCAACAACAAGAAAACTGTAACCAGAAAAAAAGATCATCACAACCGAAAAATGATATCATCCTTCATCGTGTAAGACAAACACATCAGTTGGAAATTGCCATTGCTTCAGCCATGAGGAGGTCTTTGATCGCCGTCCCAAGCGAAGATGCAGAACAGGCTCCCTGCACACAGCCTTCCCCAACGGATGGGTCCTCCAATTTGAAGAAGAAACCTCGATGCAAACTTCGAACTAGTAAAAGGTCTGGCCCCCATCCATGGAACGCTAAGGAAAAACAACGAGATCTCCAGGGAGATCAGATTTTGAGTGATGGCACATCTCTAGTGAAGATGAAGATGATGAAGGCAAAAAAGTAATCCAACTCAGACTTCCAGCACAGTGGATCCAATTCATCCAAGCAGCGTTTGCATTTTGGAATGCAAGAGACTCTTTGGAGGATCTCGGCATCCAGGGGGCTCCTTTGGCCCTCTACAGTCGTGGATTTTAGACCATGCTAAACCCTGCACAACAAAGATCAACTGCATTTGCAGATCCACATTACATATACTAATTACATAACCACTAGATATTCGCACATAGCAAACACACGCACATGTGTTCAAATACATGCATGTTCATAGAGTCTACATATACAAATACGTGCACGGATTTATACGTGTTCCAAATTACCCACACCAACATACATAATGCACACGCGTGATACTTGAGGGAAACCGCTAGAGATGTCTCCTTTACAAGCCATGTTGCCTGTCCCGGGGTGCTCTGAGAACCTGACGAAAGCGAGCACAGATAGCATCAGCAGGGCAAACAACAACCAGAGAATGCTCGACACCTGCGAGGGCGTGACAGTGCTTTCCTATCGAATGACTCGAATGACTTATGAGACTGTCAAACCAGGAAATCATCAAACATAGCCTCCAGCTGCAAATCACGTTCAAGTCTACATGGCTTGTTTGTCAGTACGTGGGTTATCCTGCAGTCTTGAATTCTTGCGAAATTCTCGGCAGAATCATTGAAGCTTTCTGCAATCACAACCTACCTTGTTGCATCCTGTTGCTGTGTCTCATCACTGTCTCCCTTCGCGTCCCATTCCGCCCTTTGTTTCTCGTCTGCTGGGGTCTCGGTGCGTGTCTTCTGTGCCAGATGGCGGCTTATCTCTTGCGCCGAGCGCCTGCATCTGGAGCATTGTGGTGCATCGTGGTGCATCGTTGCAGTTAACGAAGCATGTGACTTGAGTCTAAATGGAGCCCCAAAAACAGGATGTTGCCTGATGTTGCCTAGGGAATTCCCCAAAGGTCGACAACCTCAAGGAGAACACCCAACAGTGCTCCCACTTATACATTTGAAAATGAAGAAAATCGAAAAGTAGAAACAAGTTTTGAAACAAGTAGAACTGTTGGCCTGTTCAAAACTGCCCGTTTTGGGCATTGATTTTCTTAGCCCTGGCCGGGCGGCTTGACACCTCAGAGTCCTCGCTTGGCAAGTGGAGTTCAAACATCCAGCAACCAAAACCGAAGTGACCCGCCTGTCTTAGTCCTGCAGCACAAGATGAGATTTGCAGATCAGATCAAGACAGAAAGGGAAACCCAACAGAATATTGTATTTGTTCAAGAAAGTCAGTTGACTTTGCTCACGCCACCAACTCTCTTAGAATAAGCCGGAATAAGCTGTTGAAATTTCTTGCCCTTGGGAAACTTCCACGCTCAAAGTAGGGCGCCCAATGCAGTCCGAATCCGAATCATCGTCGTTGTCGTCGTCCGAATCATCGTCACCGGCTTCTTCCAACCACCTTTGGGCAGAGGGCAGCCCGTCATGGTCAGCCCCCCAGCCCTGGTTAATGGAGATACGTGGGATCTCCCGAAGCTTCCCATGAGAGAAATGGATACCCAGCTTGGGACCCACAGGGTGAGCGAAGATATCTGGGTCCCCACTGAAAGGCTTCCGCTTCTCGATGCCAAGAAGTGAACCCAGCAACGCTACTGTGCTTCTCTGTGTCGCACTCTGCTCACGCTGCCCCAGGTGCCCCAGGTGCCCCACTTCAAAAAGGGCGCCGCAGTCTTCTTCGCTGCCTCAAGGCTTCCGATTTCTCAGAGCTTCACAGAGCTTCACATCTTTCAAGCTTCATTTTCACATCATTTTTCAATTTCTGATTCAGTTTCTGAAAGTGATTTTTTGCGCTGAGGTCTTCGAAACTTGACTGAGGGTGTTTTTGAAACTTGACTTCTGACGGATCTGTTTGATGGTTTGTGTCAGCTTCAAATCTTCTACAAATTCCCTCAGAATCAGATGGATGATGGGTTTGCCTTAGAGTCTTGGAGACACCGAAAGATCAAGGTTCCAACCTCAAAGCCAGGTTCTCCCTTTCCCTCGTCGTCGTTGTAGTACCTGACACGAATTCCACGTCTCGAACTTCTGTGCCAAGGTCACTCGTTGACCATCTGAAGTCCAACAGCCAACAGGGCACTTGAGGATCTCCTTCTCTTCAGCCCAATCCTGTGGGGTCATCTGTCACTGCGTTGGCCGACAAAGTCAAATGATTCATGACATATCCTTAAAAATCAAAAAACGATTATCTTCAATATGTTAGCGTACCTTCAACCCCATGAACCAACTCTCTGACATCGCACATCAACCTGTGACCTTCATCAGATGTACCAAGCATGACCAAACGCTACGCGGCTACGAGGCGACGAAGGGGAAGGGCGAAGCGGCGAAGCGGCGAAGGGCTCGGTCCTGGTCGTAGGCGACCTTCAAGAGCATGGGGAAAGCCTTCGTGATGCCCTCGTGCAGATCGAGATAAGCATCCAGTGCCTGGCCCCACTGGAACTTGTCAGCAACTTGGCCAAGAAATCACTGCGGAACCACTGAAAAACGAAGTCCTTGCATTGAAGCGATGGCTTGAGAATCCATGTTTTTGCTTCAAGTTTTGCTGCTTAGGCAAAAAAACATTAGATTCTGATAAATGTCAATCCCATTCTATCTCTCCATACCTGCAGATTCACACGTAATACACACATACAGCATACACGCCATGTGCATCCATATATCATCTATCTATCTATCTATCTATCTATCTATTTATCTACTTACCTACTTACCTCCTTACCTATATTCTCCATCCATCCATTTCTGTCTCTAGTTGTACCTATGCAGCTGTCCGCAGACGCCACCATCCAACGGAACAAGTTTTGCTGAGCCCCCAGCCCAGAGGACATCGGATCCAGCCAACTTCCTGGCGTCCCAACCGAGATTTCCATGACAAGTCGTATGAAAAAAAGCAAAAAATATGGGGACATAGATTTTCAACGATTTTCATAGATATTCATAGATCTTCTATGTTCAGACTAAGTAGCGAAAAAGGGGACACTGTGGGACCTTCATCGCCGTCAGGCAGCAGTCACAAGACATGGTCGCGAGAGACCAGTGGTCACAAGTGTTCGTGACAAATCTGCAGGGCGCACGGACTGCTGATGACTTTGTCCTAAGCACGACTTGACTCTGATCTCATGTCCCTTGATGTCCCATCTAAACAAGAAAATTCTCATCCAGCTTCCAGGATCTTCCAGGTTCCATCAAGGCTGTGCTTGTGGATGCTTGTGGATGCGCGGCGCTAAGGCCCGGACAACCAGCTTTTTCTGTCCTTCCAAGGCCTTCGCATCCATGGCCTCTCCGCACAGCGCCTGCAGCAGCGCAACAGCTCGACGCCGGCAGTTACCTTCGAGGAGTGCGACGTGTCTCCCTGACGCTGAGGTCGTCGCTTCGAAAGCAATGTAGAGACGCACCTGGAAACGGACGACAAACAGGACGACAAACAGGACTCCTTGGACTCATTGGACTCTACATGACTCTACAACTCATTTTCTTCAGACTTCAACATTGCAAGTTCCATCTTCCAGCTTTGAGATTCATTTGCTTTGATGTGTCTGGTCAGGTCACGGATCAATCATGAAATCCATAACCTCGATGTTGGAATCGAGGCCCATTATTTTCTGTCCAGTTTCCATCAGCCCATGCGGAGCCCAGCAGCCCAAAGACTTCGCCCGATGGCCTTGTGGTCAAAGACTTTGGACAGCTGCTGCATCCGCAGCTCCTCATAGAAGTCAGCAGGTTTCGGCGAACCTCAGAGGAGGAGCGCAGATGCAGCTGCCGTCGCAGCGAGCTCCACAGGGCACACCCGCGCTTCGCAAGTGACGTTCGAAGCCGGTCGTTATAAATTCATACCGTAGAATCCGTTGGAAAAATCATTATCTTAATCTCCTAATAACGCATAATCTACTTGGCTTATTTTTCGATCCGTTGGAAAGTTGTAGTTTATCCGCACTGGTTGGTATTTCCAGCCATCAATACCGCCTCACCTCATTGGGTACCAACTATTGATCATGGACGATTCACCAAGTGGGTATAGAACAGTCCAGTCACCATGTCTAACCAGCCGGCGTAAGCTCCAGTTCGTGCCTGAGAAACACAACGACTTTTCGGTAAGTCGCTGTTTATGAATGATTTCTAACAGTATCTGCATAGATGTGTGGCGCTGGATGACACGTCTTTGCTTCTCACTATCCAACCATTGTGATTTTGCTTCACTATCACATTACCAAAAGTCTGCACCAGCATGGGCGATCAAAAAATCAGGAAGCTAACCAACTGGGAATGGCGGGAGGGATAACCCCCAACGGCCCCGCATGTTTGAAATGGTGGATTTTAATGTATAATATAATATACATCCATTTTATGTGGGGCGGATATTTATGTAACTTAGCAACAGTGATCCTGCAGTGAAAATCACATATCAAACCCACCACCGAGGGATGCCACAAGTGCAATTCAGCCACTTTGTCAGTCTTGCTGAGCCTCCAGGCTCTTACCTGCAAGCCACTCTTTGAGGACGCCAACCACTGCTTTGGTCTGTTCCTCATCGTGCCTGGGCTACACGGCTGTCAACAGCAGAAAGCACTGACCTACGATATCTTTGTCTCGATTTGGGAGCCCCGCTTGAGGTTCTTGACATCTTTGTCGTCCTCATCTTCGTCCTTGGATGCAGGCCATCTTCGCAACTTTTCTACAAAGTGCCCCGAATCATGCACAAGCGCTTGCCAATGGCAATGGCCAGTGCAGCAGGTTTGGAGCAGTCCATGCCGGTGGAAGATGCGGTGCTTACCATGGCCATGGTGCAGTATGGAATTCTTGGCGAGATGCCGAATCTTTGGCTGCCTTCTTTTCCTCAGGATGCATCACAGAGAGAGACAGAGAGAGACATTGTAGGACCAGGTCACAATGAAAAGGTAGCAGTTGGCCGTCCATCGGGCACTGGCTGATTTGTGGCATAATTGCAGTGATGATATTCGACTAGTCCCGAAACTTTGGTGAGACCCAGTTCCGAATGCTAAGAATATGGGAAGCCAAAGCCTGGTAAGAGTAAATCAATCTTTTCTCCGGGAGCCGGGGGCCTTTTTCTCTTTCTTCTCCTTTTTCTCGGACTTCTCCTGATTTCCCAAGATGGCAGCCAGATGCAGCCAGTGACGCTGAAATTCCCAAGAGCCAAATTCCCAAGTGCCACACTACTGGAATTGGAATCAGTGGAAATCTCGGAAAGCGAAACGACAGTGCGCTCGTTCACTCCCAATGCAAGGGATCGCCATGCGCAACCAGCATCTTTGAGCATCTTCGAGCCTTCTTGTCCTTTTTTTCTTTCTTTTCGCTCTTGTCTTTTTTCTCCTTCTTTTCTTTCTTCTCCTTCAAGAACCCGGGTGTCAAGGCTGTTGTTGCTTCAACTTGCTGTCCCTGCCTTTTTCTCCTTCTCTTCATCACTATCGTCGTCATCCTTCTTCTTCTTTTTCTCCTTGCCGCAAGCAGGCACTGCCCTTCCCAAAATAGCCAGAGCAAAGTAGAGAACAAATGCTCAGAATTCGTCCGAAGCTGCTTCACATGAGACCACTGACTGCTCTGTAGTGGCTGATATTCAGCAGACTTGTCACAACTGTCCTTCTTTTCTTTTTTCTCCTTTTTCTCCTTCTTTTCCTTCTTGTCATCCTGGGAGAAGAAGAGGAAGATGGAGGAAAAGCAGAGGAAAAAGAGAAGTGGGAAGAATTTCGGTGGTGACAAAATAGAAGCAGTGACAAGTGACAGTTGTGGGCAGCAGACCCGCTGTGCCTTCGCACTGCGCCCTGAGGCAGAAAGATCATCCTCGCTGTCATCATCATCTTGCTTGTCCTGGATGGTGAGACGCATGTACAGCTGCCTTGCACCCACTGAAAGTGTGGCCTGGAGCTCTCACATTGAATCTTTATCTTAGCCCACTTCTACGTAGCATGTTTTTTAAGGTCTACTTGGAGCGGCCATTTGTCCTCACATTTTACGCATCTCAACCTGGAAAATGTAGCCCGTTTGAATCAAATCCAAGACCTCAAAGCTCTCCTTGGCCTTCTGCGCCCTCAGTTTCTGTCGTTCGCGCTTATCCAGTTTTTCGCCTGCAGCTGTGATAACCAGGAGTTCGTCAGAAGAAGAAGAAATAGTCATTTAAAAAGATAACTGACATGAATATCAATAGCAATACTAGCACTCGTAAGAATAATAACAGTAGTAAGAATAGTAATAACTAAGCAAAGTACGCAGCAAACAAAATCCGTGTCATTCATTGATTCATACTGGCTGCTGCACAGCTCTGATGATTCTGACCCTCAGGTAGGTTCATTGCTGGGAACAAGCAAATATAGATCATGATGATGATAAACAACCAATTTCAGCCGCAAATGATTGGCAAACTGCTGAAGTATTCCTGCAGCTCTGTGTCTGCAGGTCAAAGCCCTCCCTCGTACTCATCCCACAAGCAAAACCCAAAGCTCTTCGTTGGGATATTCCTTCCCACTTTGACTTGATGGCGACCCACAAGGTTCGTATCCTCTGGTTATTTGATTCTATCCATGTTTCACTTCATTCCACTATCAAATAGATCTAATATGATCTAATCATCATGAATCATCTATCTAAATACATCTATATAATGTAACTATCCATCTAATCGAGATCTCTGATCTCTATATAGCTCTCCCTTCCCCAAGGCTGCGCGAACTGGCCCCGGCTGGCCATGCCTCCTTGGTCAACGGTGCCAAGGCTGAGTCCGGACTCATCAGGCCTAGCTGACATCCCAGCACAGAAGTTTAAGGTCGCTGGTTAGTTGGGGTTGATGGTGGTTCATGGTGGTTGATGGCGGTTATTAGCTGCTATTAGTAATGGTTACTGGTCATGTTAATAGTGGTTAGTAGTGGTTATTGGTGGTTCATAGTGCTTGTTGTAATGGTAAATAGTGATTCATAACTCAAGCTGTTAGCATGTTCACGATGAAGTTCATGAAGTTAGAATTCTTCTGGGAATCACTTTGATGAAGACCGCTGTGAGGCTGCGGGGTTTTGGGGTCTTGGTGATATGGATAGTCTGAAACAGGCCGCAATGAAGGAGCGCTTTGATTCTAGTCAGTGAATATTTGGTAAAAGTCAATGGTGCTCAATGATGGTTCGTGACCATGATCATACGTCAGAAGTTATATATAGTGAGTGGTGATCGTAGATGATACAATTCTAGACCTTGTATGTGTATGTACTTTGTCATGCATTTCTACTTGTGCACATATTGGGAGCCCATGTAGATCTGAGAAACTTTTAAGTACTGTCAACAAGGAGGTTTCATTTTCAATGGGTGTCGCTTAATCATTTGAAAAACTAGGAGTTGTGTGGTAGGATCGTGAGACCCTGGTCAAACACAAACATTGGAGTCATAGCTATGACTTGCAATGCCAAGCCAACCTGCCAACACGACCTTTGGTTCGGTCTGTGTAGGATTGTGCAGGTGTGTATTGCTCAAACGTAGCCCTATATGTGTATGATGTATATGTATATGACGTATATGTATATGTCTTACAAAGCCGCTTTTTTCTCCAATCATCTCGGACCTCAGGAAGACCAGAGCCCTCCCCTCCTAAGTGGAGACTCAGTAGACCAACCATGTGGTGCGAATGTGTCCAATGCACGTGCTTGGTTCGGCCGGTTCGCCTCCTTTAGCGGTGCAATGTTTCCAGAAAATCACTTCAGCAAAACAAATAAACACTAAATGTTTCGGCAAAACAAAAGTTACCCTCCGGTAAACTAACCTGGCAATGGATTTTGACCATATTTTATAGTAAAACCCTGGGAAAACACCAATGAATCATGGATTTTCCATTGCCATGTTAGTTTACCAGAGTGTACAGAAACCTTCGCAACACCTGATCTCAAGCCCTTCCACGGTCACAGCTTGGCTTTCCCAGCGGATTCTTGATGATAAACGCGGCCAACCTCACCACGTGGAGCCAACGAAGGACATCATCCCTCCGCAGTCGATGTACCATCCCTTTGGCAAATCCCTTGGGTGTTACCACTGTGAAGTACAGTATCAACTATCGATCTCGTTACGCATCATGAGCATCTTTTTTGCAACTAATCGCCAGTATGGAATCGTCTCTATTGTCATCCCTGCGAAATGAATGACCTCCTTTCCATTTCCATTTCTGCTGCGAATGGCTTCACAGCTTTGTGATTTCAGCACAAGTGTGAGGATCTTTCAAAAGATATGGGTCAATCGTGATCGACTGCTTGCCATCAACAGAGTCTGATCATTTTTCAAACGTTTTCATCCAGACCTCCTGGTCTGGCTTTTTTGGTTTACTACCTGGAAATGATCGGTCATGCCATTGTGGTTGTCGCAATGATTGGTAGATTTGTTGTTTCTTCTTACCCCTTCGTGATGATGCCACTAAATTAGGATTAGCTCCAAAACAGTGCCCCTGATTTCAGGTAGTGACTACATCAGCCAACGATTCTTGCTATGATCGATTGGGTTGTAAGTTACAACGGATTCAAAAAACTCTCCAAAACCAGCTTGTGCAACCCCATATCAA
The DNA here is from genome assembly GCA_009767595.1 of Symbiodinium kawagutii. Taxonomy (NCBI): domain Eukaryota; class Dinophyceae; order Suessiales; family Symbiodiniaceae; genus Symbiodinium; species Symbiodinium kawagutii. The sequence goes on along the minus strand of VSDK01011265.1, from coordinate 238,345 downwards.
CAATTGTCCTGGGTAAGAGCAACACAGATATGGAAAACACTGCCTTTTGAATGTTTCTCTGCATAGAAATTGTGGTCTTCCACACCAAACTGTCAGTTTAACCCAGGGCAACTAGAACACAATGACAACCCATAAATGTGATCGAACTCGCTGATACTTGTCGCGCACATAAATCAGTTGAATAGGCGTAGCAGGTAGTAACAGTAGTATAATTATAGTACTGTCTTAGAACACCAGTGAGTTAGACTACTGTCTTAGTATACCAGTGAGATTTAGTGAGCACTTAGTGTATACCAGATTATATTGTCATTATATTGTCTTAGTATACTAGTGAGCACAAGTCAGCACGAGTATCAAGATCAACGAATGGCGGTGGCTCGGTGCTCCGCCCAGGCCCCCGGACTTGTCGGTGTTATCCAACTCACCGGCCCAACCGCAAGCGTTGCAACGGCCCTGGCTGAGGAAAATGCTGGTTGCCAACGGGAGCGACCAAGCCCAAGCGAAGCTGAACCCAAGCCGAACCCCCAACATACCAGTCGTCAACTCGAGAGTCTAGGTATGTTGTGTGATTTTTTGGTGTCAATGGGTGGCACCATGTCTTCCAATGCCACACTCGCTCAAACACCATGCTCTTGAAGATCGTTAAAACATTAAGATACATGGCGTGGCACTTGAGAATCCAACCCTGAAAGCAATCAAGGCGGATCCCATGCAGAGTGCTTCCTGTCAAAACCAATGATTTGTACCGACTCAAACTCAACAGCATCGTGACGGATCCAAAGACAAGGAGAGCCACGTAGATGATGCCCTTCTTGACATACATGTCAATCTCAGGAAGGTGACCTGAAAGTCCCCAATCCCCAAGCAGTGAGAAGTCATTTGGAACCCACATGCGGGAGGGGGGTAACTTCATGTACCTCTTCAGGTACCTCTTCGTGTATCTCTTCCGGTCCATTTTCAGGTACTTCATGGTACTTCTATGGTACTTCTATCTGAGAAAGGATGACTACCACCATTTGGAAACGCTGCCATGGGGCAATTCTCGCAGCACACGTACTTCTCGATGAATTTGTCTAGCGATGTTCTCAGGTCCTGGAGGTGGAGAAGTTGTCAGCTCAGCGACCCTTGGAGAAGTCATCAACCATGGCGGCTGCAAAATGTCACTATTCACCATTAACCAGCACAAAATGTCCCAGAAAGTTTCTTCCCAGTGTCTGTCTCTCAGGAATATGTGGAGGTCTACTGAAATTGCTGAAACTTTGCAAGAAAAATCAGGAAAAAATGCATCAAAATGCGGATGCGATGTCCACTCAACTCGTCGCTCCTCCACTTGATGTGCTCCGCGGACAATGGAACGTTCGCCTTCACCCTCCTGGCGAGCGCTGCGCAGCGCTGGCACTGCTTTTTCAGCACCGAACCAGCGAGCAAAGGCAACGCGGCAACGTGCGCAGCCGTGCACTTCGCTGAGGTGAAGGCCTTGTTGGTGTAGTTGGCTTGGGCACCCAAATCCTGAAGGATGCAATCAGGATGCAATGATGAATGATGGTATAGCAATCTGTAGTTGTTGATCCGAGTGATGCAATGATGCAATTCGTCAAAGCATTCGTGATCCACTGAAGTTTTCACCAGATTCTGAGCGGATTCGGAGCTCAAGCTGAGGGTGACACCATCCTCAAAAGCAAAGCTAAGCTCGGGACGTTTCCAAAGAACTTGGTCACATATTGCCTGAGCAAAGGTGATCCCTTTCTCTCAGTTGGCTCACCCCCAAAGGCAGACCCTCTCGGAATCAGAAGGAGAAAGAAAATATAAGAGCCATGTGGTCCATGAAGGAACAGATTTTACTCTATGGTATAAAAACGGTTGCAAATACCCCCACGAAATAGCAAAAATTGCAATCAGCCTGATACTACCAGACCACGAGTTAGAATTGGACATGATCTCAGCCCTTGGGACGGTGTATCAAGTATATCCACAAGAGGTACGGATTAGGGGTACCCCCAAGTTATGGTTGGTTTACTGCTATAAATGATTGATGTTGGATGATTTAGAGATATCCCTATAACCTGAGAAGCCATCGTATGATCTATCACTCTCGCACGCTCGTCTCTGGTCTGTGCTCCGTGAGACCAGTTTCGTGGCACCGGTGTGGGCCAGGACACTGACAAGATAGCCATCATTTGATTCATCCATCATTCAGATTCATTAAGCATAACATTTACTACTGATTATTGGATATTGGTGTTTCTCAAGTCATAGGGGAGCCCTAAATCATTCAATGTTGGTCAATAAACCAACCATAACTGGGGGGTCCCCTATATTCAGAAACCCCCAGGTATCATATTATATATCCGAAAGCTACACTACAGCAGCTGTAGATCCACTATGTTTGCTCAAGCTCAGAGCTGCACGGGGGACGTTTGATGGCGCGCGCCACCTGTGGCAAACACCAGGGATCCACGAGCCAACTGGATCCAGTAGAACTATGTGGAACTATGAACTTCGGAACACCTTGGGAGACCACTGAAGAATCAGAAACCACTTCGGTTGCCGAGTCATGTAGCAGTTTCACGGAATTTTTTGTCGCATCCTTGATGGTGGCAGCTGATCAGATTTAGGACCTGGCATATCTGTAGACTTGACATGACAGTCATGTCATGACTCTCTATTCAAATCTGAATGACGATAGACTTGACACTCTGCAATCTCTGCAAACTGCAGGACATCCTGAAGGTCGCCTCACCCATGTTGACAATGCAGGTCTTGATTCCTTGGAACGACGAACTTAGCAGAACTGAGTTCACAACACAAAGCGTAGGATGCGTAGGATGCATAGGCAACCAGAACTTCTCGCTCTGAATCAAAGCCCAGGCTCCATTGCCGCGACCCTCAATTTTCGCCATCAAGCGAGGCATCTTGTAGCCTTAAAGGTCACATGGAAGTCAGAACGGAGGCGGAACAGTCCACAAACATCACCGAACATGCGGTAGCTGTCCCACCTATAGCCTCAATCATCACTCCCAAAAGCACCAGCTATCGATTCCACGGACTGGGCTCCTACTGAGGCGCATGCGGTACTGAGGGTCGGTGTTCGTCGACGGAATGTTGCACATCGCCATGGTTGCAAGCTAGATGCGATGGGATGGGACGTCCTGCCAGAGCAGCCTTTAACCAGCACAGGAAACCAAGCTTTGAAGCCACTCAACCACAACTAATTAGGCCTTTTTAACCAGTGGCTTTAACCATTTGAAGCATCCAATCTCCACAACAAAGAGCAACCATCTCAACAAAGCGAGGCATTGGCCCCTCCTGGGCCTTGCTTTAAAGCCTCAGCTGATCCCTACTGATGATGGTAAGTCCTTGCGATCAATGGGATGCCTCGGGAGGCATGCAGTGTCCTGAGAGGGGCAAAACGTTCGAGAAGCAAAACGATGAGTTCTGCACAATGTAAAACTATGCATATAGTTTATGAGAATTCAAATTTATTGATAAATAGTTTTGAAACTACCGGACGTATAGCAGAATTCAATATATGGTGTATAGACATGCGACTATGCATATCATATTGTATACTCATATAGTATCCGCACGTGTTCATCACCACATATCTTTTCTTTTTTTTCAAGGTGCCTTGGGAACGTGTCAATGAATTAGCCAAGCCTGTGTTTCTGTCACAAGCTTAGTGTTGGAGGATTGTGCCGGATCGCAAGAATCGAGCACTTTCGGAAGACACCTCCAACTTTGGAAATGCACAAAATCTGGCCTGAGAACTGTGCCCGACTTTCTGTGCACCCCAAGCTCTTGTGAAATAACCTTGATGAAGCAATGTTCGACTGACCATACAAGTTATGGAGTCAAGACTAATTATCGAGGGTAAATAGAAATAGGGACACCGTTGTCGCTAAGCTGGCTACCGGCGACGGCGACCTGAACAAGCCCAAAAGTCACGCCAAACAAGCCAGCGGCAAGAACTGAACCCACGGCTGTTTTAACACCTTCGCTAAAGCCTTTGGAGGCAGCTTCTCCACAGGTTTCAGTTCCAGTTTCAGATTGGCTGCCAGCGATCCATCCTATGAACGTTGAAGTTGCCTCCAGTCCCAGTGCAGCCGGAAGACCGAAGGTAGGGAAAAGAAGCACAGCAGGCGCAAGACCGGCAGCAAATCCACCGAGACTTCCAGTCTTGTCCGGGGTTTGGTAATTTAGGCATCTTGGCGCTTCATTGAAAGTCAGGGTAAATGACGACGCCCTTGCACTTTGCACTGGCGCAAGGACCAGGTATACTCCAACCATGCCTGCAAGGACGAATGTACCAAGCCGACGGAGCGGATCATCGTCGAGAGGCTTGGCTT
>VSDK01011265.1:211961-224120 GCA_009767595.1 Symbiodinium kawagutii | reverse complement strand
GTCGTGGTCGTTGCGCTGCCACTTGGCGTGGCGGTGCTTGTGGCACTTGTCGCCTGCAGAGCTTGGCTCCAGCGATTTCTTCGCTTCGGTTGGATAACTGCGCAGCAGTGACTACAAAACTCACTGGAAAATAAACATTTTTGTGGCATTTCATGTCATTTTTTCTTGGAGCATCTTGGAGCATCTTGGAGCATTTTATGTCATTTGTATTGTTTGAGCTTGTATCCAAAAATGATGTGCTTCTATCTGGATTGATCGCACGGCACACAGTCCCTTTTTCACAGCTTGCTCTCCCAGGCTTCACAAATTTGTGGAAGCAACTCGGAAATGGAGCCTGGACATCCAGAGAACGACAAAAAATTGTCAAATATAGAGTCATGTCTTGGATGGGCAGCTCATCAATTCCAAAGTTAGTGACAAAAAGATGTCTAAATGCCTCTCCCAACCACCACGATTCCTTCAAAACCTCCAGAAATAACCAGAGATATCTGTTTTTGTCGTACTTGAGAAGCTGATCAATTATTTATAATACCAGTACTTGATGATAAGCTGATCAATTATAATACTTGATATTTCCGTCCTTGTATCAAGACAACTTTGCCTTTCTGCCTTCCAATCGCAGATCTGCCAGTTCGTCGTAATCCGTCGGGCCTTTGTTCAGGATCCTGGGCTATCTGCCACAGCGACAGCATGTGACCTTGACAACGTCTCTCACCGCTAGGCCCCAGACACGAGTTTTGCACCACACTCTTTGGCTTCTGGTACAATGGATGCCACCTGAAGTGATCACGAATTTATCGATTGTGATGACCTCTTTGATGGGCCATTCTGACCAACTGTCTTTGAAGAACAACTTAGAGATTGAACGAAAAATTGCCAGTTTCCTTCAGTTTCCTTTGGTTTCCCTCAGTTCCTTCCATGTCTTCCCAAAGATCCATGACACCAGGGCACCGGGTACACGGATAGCGTGCTGCCCACGCACAGGATGAGGTCGCAGCTCTGTGCCGCTTCCATGGCCCTGGATCCACCAGGCAACAGCAAGAGATCTGCCTTCGGAAAACCAGCAAACTATCTGCCTTTGGAGAACAAAGTGTCAACAGTTAATGAGCCCACTGATAGGGGGACATCTGAATGTTGAGATGTTTTGGTCTCTTGGGTTTAGTCTCTTGGTTTCTGGAGATGTCAATCATGTCAACCACGAAAGCGCCATGCCACCAAGCTGCAATGGCATCGCAGTTGGTGGCAGAGCCTCGCCGAAGAGAACCACGTTGGCTTTCCTCAACAAGATGGACTTGTCAAAGAAAACACGAAAGAGTATGGGTTGAGAAAGTGTGAGTTTAGACATTGAAAAAATTGTCTAAACATGTCTAAACATGTCTAAACTAAGTTTTTTCTCAAGACCTTCAGAATAAACTTTGCAATTTACGGCACCGCTCGACAACTTTCGGGTTGGATCAAGGCACAACAAGCCGCCACAGCTATCGCACGAGGGCGAAAGGTCCCCCTTTTCGACAGCAGCCAGGGCATAGGCAATGGGCTGGAGCTCAGAACATTGTAAGCAGCAGCTCTCCTGCCACGTGTCACTGCAACCAGCTGCGTTTCTGTTGGTTTGTTGCGATGTCATAGATGATTTCGAACAGTTGTAGGTCATGAGAAGCACAGAATCTAAGTCGGTGTGATGTTGGATGATGTTGGTAGCTACAATGCCTGAATCGCTGATAGCAAGCTCAATGAACCTGACGGCACGGCACCTGGGTGTTGCCGTGTACCTCGACCACCAAATCTTCCGAAACACCAGCAGCTTGATGCAAACCATCCACGTTCCTCATCAGTTGGGGTGCTCATTGGGAACTGCAAATCCTCAGCAGCTTCCCCGTGTAACAAATCGTCAACGCTCCTGTCCAAAGGGAAGCACCGTCAGCCGAGTTTCTGGGTCACCAGCAACAGCAACTTGCCACGTTCCTGACATCAACCGGAACATTCCACAGTGGGACGTGGCAAGGGCAATGCGGCAAGGGCGTTGGTCATCTGTTCAGCGAGTTGAGCCTCCAGCTGAACCAGCGCACGGTGTCCCCTGTTGGGTCTCAAGTTGGCGTCGTGCATCATCCGCATCATACCCCAAAACCTCACACTTTGGAGAGACAGAAATGGTGCCCAAGATGCAACAAAAACACCTGGGACATCTAGACCATGCAGGCACAAGCCAGTATGCAGATCGAACCCATAAACCATGCGATGCCAATGTTTGGAGCAAGACCCCGAACCTAGACTCCCTAGACCCAGGGACGGCTCAGCAGCTCAGAAGCTGTATAAACTTCTAAGCTGCGCCGTTTGAACCGGCATCTTCTTGTTCAGTAAATACACCAACATAGGAATCCCATGAAATCTCATAAAATCGCATGGAATTAGAATCCCATAGAATCCCCCTAAAAATCCCAATGGAATCCCACAGAATCTCCTTCTCCGTTCATCTCTAAGCCTCCAAGGCACCCAGCTCGTGCTTTCTCATCGGTCAGAAACACCAAGATGTCCGAGGCCTCCTCGGCCCCGGGGTTCTTGGTCCAAAGGCCATCTGGGCCGCGGAAGTCCGGGATACCGGAGTCTGTGCCTCGGCTCCCAGGCTCCCCTTGGGATAGAAATGTTAGTCAACAACCAAATGGTTTGCAATAATACTAGTTAATACTTGGTTCATACTAGCTAGCAATGGCTACTTGTCGGTTGATCTTGTTGATGGTAATGGCCAATAATGATTGATACTGCTTAATACTAAAAGACCAGCAACAATAAGATTAAGAACACGAACCGAAAGAACTGGGATATACCAACAATGACAAACAACAATTGGGGATTGAGTTCTCAAATCGATCAACTCCAATTAGTAGGTGCAGCATTGCAGCATTACCCAAGGCATCGTGCGCCAACAAAACCAAGCAAAGACACACTTCTAGCTTGCTATCTGAAAAAAGAACCCTCTTCTTCGAGCATGGGGAGGTTGCTACCCAAATGACATTGTGGCTGGAATCCAACTTGTCTCTCCACTTGGCCTCAGGATGCCTTAGGTCACTCAAATCTGACACGTCAGAAGCGAAAGCAGGCGACAAGGCTTGCAAGTTGCTGATCCCGGCCCCAGTGAGAACCAAAATCCGCGAAGACTCGCTGATGAGCCTTGCGAAGCTGTGCCATGGCTAGTGTCAAATCCGACATGGCAACACATTGGTCGAAGGCCTAAAATCTGCAGATCCATGTGCCCAAAGACACCCCGAAAATCCCTGCTGCCATCACTGATTCTCAACCATCATGAATCCTTATCCATTGACGATTGTCAATCATTGCTAATCGCTGCAGGACCACAGGCCCCTGAAACATGGCCTCTGCGCATGCTCCAGTTGCTCAAACTGCTCCAGACAGCTCGCCATGCACACTCGCTTGAGGCAAAGAGATAGTTACTCTCACAGAATCTAGATTTGTAATCATGCATGTATTGTACGGGGTGATCATGTGGTCACTATATGGAGATAGCTACTCCACACCCACCAAACATGTACAGATAGAAAACTAAAACTACACACACCAAAGCCAACAGTCTCCATGAGGCTGTCCAAAAATGTACCTTGCATCAGCCAACAATGTAGCAGTTTTTGCAGGGAATCCACTGGCATTTGAGACAAAACCATCCGTCCATATTGAGCTTTGACGAGCGTCCTCTGCAATAGATTAAACTACACGCAATATCAATAAATACCAAACGTTTCACAGAAGGTTGGAATGTCTGAAACCATCTGGAAAGCCAAGAATTCTTTGAGTCTTGTAAGACAGCTGCTTCTCTTGTCTTCGTATCCATTTGTTATTTTTTGAGTTGCCACTGATGCAGCGATGCATTTCATGACATTTTTTACAGCTCAAAATTGCGCTGTCTACCAGGCACGGGCGAACTTGCCATTTAGTGGTCCGAATGGCCTGGTTCCACTTACCTCAATGCTACTCCGACATCAAAATCCATACCTTCACTGAGAATGCCAACAAGTTCCAACATGTCTCTACCATCGAGATGGTGTTTTGAAATGACTCGAGTCACAATCCTCGAGATGGGAGCCCTCCACCAGTCCCTGCCTGAAGTAATCCAATGGAACGACCTTGGGGCTCAAAGGCAGGAGGCGAAGCTCCTTGTTGGCTTTAGCACCAGAAGAGTCCAAATGAAGACACTACTTACGTAAGCCTTACATCTCCTAAGACATCTCCTAAGACATCTCCTAAGACATCTCCTAAGACATCTCCTAAGACATCTCCTTGCATCACCTTACTGGCCACACGATCTTCATATGAACTTCGTTGGAGTGTTGGTCTTGTTCCATGCTCTTCAGAGCACCCCTTCGGCATTAGAAATCAACTCTTGAATTCAAACATCTGTCAGGACTGTCTATGGAGCATGGGCAAATTTTGGCCTGATGTCCTCATTAAAATGATCCTTGGCCATGACTTCAGCATATTTCTGTGGGCCTTGTGTTCATTAAACCCGTAGCATCCCGTTTGGAAGCAATGGCTACTAACCCAGGGAGGGGATCAACATGGGTCCCTCAGAAAACTGCCACCTGACTTGGAACTCCCACGCTGTCGAAGGGAGCTGGCTGACACTGAACATGGAAGGACCTGAGCTGAAAGCAGTTTCTCAGCAGCACCGGTCTCGGCACAATCTCCACACAGCATCTCACCGTAAGGAGCACGGACCCATAGGAAAGAAAATGACAGCATGAAAAGTTAAAGACACATTTTTGAGCCCTCCTCAAACCCCAAGTTGAGAGGACAAAGAATTCAAAACGATTCAATCGAAAGCTTCTATCACTGCGCTCTCTTGGCTCGGGACAATCAAAAGTCGGAAGATCCATGACTGGGCCGATGGAATTGGACAGCCCCAGATGGCCAACACTGCTCACCGCCCCACACTGAAGAGTTGCGTGCCCGGAAATGACACGTATCCATGTCCCAAAATCTACAAATCATTGTCCCCCAAAAGTGAAATGTGCTTAAAATGTGCTTAAACACACAACGTGTTCATCCACTCCTTTAGAACAACATTCCACAAGCCATGGAGCCAACCAATCTTCGGAAACCATCCCGGCACCTTGGCCAGGGGCCGTCCAATCGGGGCCTGCCGGGCAGCAATGCCCACAGAAAGGCGGCTGTGGAAGACATCGACATTTCAACAGGTCCAAAAGACCACGACTCTGCCCATGACATGGTAGACATTACATGAAGCTGCTGCATTCTGCTGGAGTCTAACGCTGAAATTAAGTGGAACTTCACTGGACTTTTTCTAAATCATCTACATAAATGAATTGAATAAATTCAGAGATAAATTTATCAATTTCTGATGTCTGAATTTCTGCTGTTTCATTGAGACTTCGATGTTCGTCCCGTGCCTTGCGTTCGATACCGGTCATGGGATCTGGGCTCACGTGCGCATGGCCATCGCACGTGCGCCTCCAGAGCCCAACGTGGCAACACGGGGTGAAAACCACCGGAGATCTCGGGGCCACCAATGAAATACTTGAGAAATGGCAAACAGTGGCAAACTCTATTGGGAGTCTAGGAGTCTAGGAGTCCAGGATGTGTTGTTTTGCAGCGGTGTGTGTTTTACCGACTTCTGCGTCAAAATCATCACACCAGGGGCAAAAGAAATAGCTGCTGCCTTCTTTAGACATGGTGCTGCATGGGCTTAGCATTACAGGAGTCGAGGTTGCCACTAAGTCAGGGCAATTAGGACAAGTTCAAGTGATCCTTTGTTTAAGGAAACCACCAGCTTTTACGGGGTTGATCTGGTACCCCCGAGGGGTTAAGCTCCTGTATGTTGCCCGCGAATAACAAACAAGGATCCACAATACCTCCAGGGACCCAACAGCCACTGAGACAATGACCACTGCACGATTCGTGCTGCCCTGGCCCAGTGAGCCCAAACGGCAGCATCCAGGTCTCGATGGAGATGAAAGCTGAAAATTCATCGTTTGAGCCACACCCAACAAATTGACTTTGGAATTAAGATTTTGTCCTGCCATGTTTCCCTTGTAACAGAAAATAAAACCTCAAATCTGTGTCCTGTGGTTCATGATCAAGCTTGATTCGGTCATCCAGTGTCATGCGGATGATTCACATCAAAAAAGCAAAAGCAACCAATGGATTGATTGTAATCCCCACGGACTGTTTGACAACACCCAAGCTTTGGCCATGGCATAGGTCTGCTTGTGAAACTGGGGTATCAAATACTATGAGTCAAGACTCTGACACTGGTAGGCACTAATGGTTTTGTAGTCTCCTTAGGAGCACAAGGGTCAAGCTCAATTCAGGTCTACGTGCTGACTGGGTGTTACCTTTCAATATGCAGCCTGTGCAAGAGCCGTTGCTTGTTGACCGAAACTGATTTCGTTATTTCGCCCAACACCTTTGCAAAGCAGGCATGTGCGTATCCCTTTGTCAAAGAGAAACCTACGACAAAAGTTTCTTCGGAAGTGTCTATTCGGGGTAGACATTGACAGGGCCCCTTGCTTACAAATTGGTTCATGGATGCCAGGTCTATGAATCCACCCATCAGTGGTCTGTGAGTTCAAAAGCACCATGTTTCGTTATATCATCCGTCATGGCTCTTAAGATGGACTCGCATACTGAAACAGTTTGTGACCTTGAAACAACCAGGGATTGAATCCACGAGAGATTGTACACCTGACATGGAAAATGACTGCAAGCCAGCATTCACGCTGCTTTCTTGTCGCTGCAGAATCCAACATCCTGTGGCAGATCTCTCTGCGTTTAGACTCTGGAAGATCCAACGTAGGCACGACTGCACGCGAATGCACGTGCGCTTAGCTAGATCAAGAGACCTGTGAGATCTGCATGTTGATCTGCGCAAGCCACCCTGAGGGCAACAAAATTGTTGAGGTCTATCCTCTAATACTGACTGGTCATCACTGACTGTCTCAGGCTGGCTTTGAAAAGCTGGAATGCATCCTAGGCACAACCGCTGGCGTGCGCTCTGAGGCATCCCAGAAGAACTTTCTGCAACGAAAACTAGGCGATGTCTGTGAAACCATCGTCACGACTGGCGCACTAGTTTCGGGAACATGAAGCCAGATGCGCATCCGTCACTTGCCAGCAACCTCGACGAGTTCGTAGAAAATGATCGACTATGGTCGAAGATTCGCTCTAATAGCATTGAACTCCTTACAACTAGATTGGTCCAAAAATGGCAAAAACATGACCATCCTAATTGTCTCTGGGAAGTAGCGTTTCTGTTCTGCTGGTCATGCACGCAGCAGGTTGATCCAGGTAAATGGGCGTTCTAAAAATGTGGTGTCTAAAAAAATCTTATTTTCCAAGCCTCGAAATGACCATGGACTGGCAAATGACTTGGAATGTCCAGCCACCTATGGAAACACCCAAAACGCACAAAAGGCATGGGCTCTGGCCAGATGTTGACGGTTCACACTTGACCGGCATTGAATTTTCCACACTGCTTCTGTGTAATCCTTCTGCGCTGCAAACATTCCACAATCTCGTCAAAATTATTGGGAATCAATATCTTATGCAGGGTTCATATTGTTTACCCGAACAGTGTTCAAAGAACGTAAGAGCTTCGGGTTTTGATGTCTTGGTGTGGACCTGCTTGCTACACGCTTCTGAAGTGCAGCCGCGTGCTTTGATCTGAGACACAGCTGGTCGAGGTTGGTTTGATTTGCTAGGATTCTCTGCTAAAAGCAGGCGTTTTCAAATTCTCTGCAGCTGCTAGCTGCATGTCACTGGTCAGATTTCTATGATCAAAGCCATTCCAAGTTGACGTGTTGCAACTATCAGGCACCAAAAAAGTCGAACGTGACATGGGTGTTCAAAATAGGGATAGTCCCCAAATCATCCAATATTAATCAGTATTAGCAATAAAACCAACCATTTTGGGGGGGTTCCGGATTCAAGAAACCTACATAAGGAAGCTCCATGCACTTTTGCGAAAGATGTTTTTGGGTTGTACTTCACAGAAGCTCCAGCTTGCGATGCCTGGCTGAAAGTGGTCAGAGAATGTACCGCTGCCATTACAACCTATGATCTCCTACTATCAGCTACTATTCTATTGCGGTTCATATTATCTGGTTCATAGGTTGATACAATTTAAACAAAAATACGTCACCCCAGGTGGTAGATTTGCCATCTCAACTGGGACATATATGTGTGAGTCTGGCCTTGTGGCAGAAATTGATTAGATCCGGAAAAACATCACTTTTATTAGGTACGTCATATACATATGAAGGATTGTCCAGAAAGGATTTTGAACCACTGGTCGTTTTTTCTGGGAGAAAAAAGAAAGATCACAACTTGGTGCCATTACAAAGTAATCGTTATGTTAGCACTTTGATGACTTCGTTCACCACAGCAACGGTATGTCGACAAGCTTGGCATTTGGCAGCTGTGGCTTGAGCTATGGATCTCTTCCAGCCATGGGATTGGAAAAGCGTAGATTTTTGCTGGAAACTAGAACCATCTTCGGAGAGGTAACGGCCCGACCCATATCGCTTTGAATCTACTGTGGTGCTTTGAAGCTACGACATATGTCCCACTATATGTTTCAACATGTTTCAGAAAATTTAAGAAATCATTGGAATCATTTCACGCGAGGTCAGAGCTGAGGTTCTCAGATTTCATCGTCAGAGCAGGGCAGGATCTCTTGCGACCGGAGGTCGTTTGAAATCATTGGACACGAGATGAAGGCGGAGCAAACACAACTGTCAGCACCCAGGGTACAGTTTTTGAACATATTGATTGTCCGAAAAAGGCGGACCTAAAAAAGCGAAAAGGGGTCAAAATGTTCAACTGTGCATCTCTCCACTCTGTACTGACAGCACCCACGTGGGGACCAGGTCGAAATAAGGCATGAATAGTTTGGAACCTGACCAAGACGATGGCTTTGGGTCAAGCAGTTACCAAATCCATTTCAACTTGGTAGGCGAATATCTAAAATTTCAGACTGTCTTACATAGTGATGTACAAGGACCTGTTCCCATTATTAGGATGCCATTGAATGGTCGTCAGTACACATCCTATATGACTACAAAATGAAAAGTGCTCCTTCACAAAGGGGTAATTACCAGAAAATACTGCCAGTAGGCTAGATTGACAAATTGACAACCACCGTTTCAGCAATTGGATGAAAGCCGGCATCTAGGGTTGGCTACCAAACGAACAGCTACGTTTGAGCATCCTGCTTCTTACTGAACGCTCGCAAAGTGAAGGATCAAAACAGAACCAGCACTGGGGGAATCAGGTCATGACCATGTAATTGCTTGACTATAACTGACCAACCATTGATATATGAACATTGCTATCAGGTCATGACCACCAAAGCTTCCGCCACCCACTGTCAAAAGATTATACTGACACATATCAAATTTGGGTTCATCATAGGCGCTGGAAACACCTCCCTCCGTATCACTCATTTATCATTGACCATCCCGCAGGAACAAACAAAACATGTCAGCACCGCGTGGCACAGTGCATTTCAACCATCTTTTGTCCATCTGTACCAAGTACACGCTTGCAATCTGCCCATCCAAACCGATACCACTTGTGCACCATAGTTTGTACATCAACATCATCATCATCATCATCATCATCATCATCATCATCATCATCATCATCATCATCATCATCATCATCACTACTTGTGATATATTGGGATGGTTCCAAATCTCCATTAAAATCCAAAAATTGAACAGAACACGCGGTTTTGCGAAATGATCATCGACTCTGGTGGCTGTTCGGTCCACTCCAGGCGCCAACAGTTTGCACCCCATTTCACATCCGGAGGCCGGCCGGCTCACGAACAAGCCTTCCAGGGCTTACGCGTTGCCTGCCCAAGGCATAGGGCAAAACTGACAAGCGATGGACTGCTTTGATACGAGCCGGTATCATAAGATCTCTACACGCCGGTCCTGATAAATAATCAAACTTATTGGCTCTCATACCGGCCAAAGGACAACATGCAGTGGCTCCTAACGAATTGGACGACCATCCTCTACATAGGGTTATCATAAAGACCAGTCTTGACTATGGCGACTATGGCTCATCTGAAATACCGTCAAGCCATTTCTCAAGTGAAAGGTGGTTCTGGATCCCTTATCAGAATTTGCAGAGTCATGGTCATCAGCATCCCCGATTTCAATAGACGACAGTCCCCCACTCATGCAACGGAAACCATGGCCGTGGCTCACTTGAGCCCAACAGGTACGATGATCAACGTACTGAGTGAAGGCAGTAATGGTTCACTGTGGTTTCAATATCATCCTGTACAGATATAGACTAGATGTAAATACTCGATCAATAGCCCTCATGGATAAGACTCCTGACGCTGACTAGGTCATCAACCAGACATTTTTGGATATACCAGCTGTATGTCCACCGGTAAAGCTGGGAAAGGTATGTGATTGTCGTGTTTAGAAGATCCCCCATGGAAACCGTGATTTAAGAGTCTAGAGATAACGATGTCGGTTGCAGCTTAGCAGGTACATATCACTGTATATCAAAAGCATTCATTTACGCAAGAGGAATCCCTCAATTGATTTCAACCCACACAACACTATGTGTTGGTCAGTCTTGATTTGCAATGATCACTACTGCTCTTCCTGCCATATAACTCTATCCATGACTGTCCTACGTGAAGAATCAATTCCCCTTCCTGAGAAATATGGTGGGTGCCCTTCAAATCGCACACCTGTCCCCGAATCGTCCAGCTGCTGCCGCGTGAACACCTACCCTAAGTTTGATGACAAACCCTTGTCCACAAGCTGAGATTGCTAGTGAATCCCTTATCCAAGATGCAAGATGTGACCGCATCGCGCCTTGCAGGCATCTTCTTGATGTCATATGGCCGGTGGAGCGCGGCGTTGACTGTAGGATGATTGTCGTCATCGTTGACCACGAAGACACTCACCATGACCTTTTGTGGAGCTGCAGCATCCATAGCTTCCCAGTCATAGCCGTCATATTCCTTGACCAAGGAAACGAATTCATCCTCGTTGCCCAGAACGGGTTGCAGTTTCACACCAAACCAATCGTAGTATGGATCGCTCTCTTTCACAATGGCATACTTGACCTGCACAGGAACAAGATAGTGGGCCCGTTGCCACAATTCTGTAAAATTGGGTCTATGATTGGACTCGAAAATACTAGACTAAATTCTGGGACCCACCAACGCATGACAAACTGCTGTTGCGGCCTCATAAAACTTCCGGGGAAGTCCATCTGGAGTGGAATGGAAAAAGGAGCAGACCTGGAACTCCTTGAACATTCTGCACAGCGTCTACACACCAAGGAACACCATTGGCAAACATGTCCTAATTTGTCAAAGCTACCGCCCTGGAAGCATACCTGTACCCTCCAACACTTTGCAGCCCAGAATTCCCGACCTGCACATAGGTACGAGGTATTTCTGATACCTTGAACAGCTGATAGTTCTCGGTGGCATCCAACAGGTCGCAAGGTCTGAAAGCCAAACCTTTAACAGTGGGGGTGTTGACCCGTTCCGGATACGGCGTCACGGTGATGGTGCCTCCCAGGGTTGGGCCAGCTGCACATTCTTGATTGGATTCCAATGTCAATGATTCCTGCCTGGCATAGCCAATTCTTTATGGATAGATGTGTTGAGACACAGTGTATTGATCTCTATTCCGATAGTGCAATCACAATTCAATCATTGACTTTCGTATTTGATTGAATTCAATTCAACTATTGAATATAATCGAATAGTAATATAATTGATACATGTGTTGAATAAAAGTCAATAATCAATTCAGAATAAACCAACTATTGACTTCTGAATGGACTTGTGTACCTGGGAGGCCCAGCTTTTGGACTGCCCAGCACCTCCACGATAGTTGTTGGCATTGAACCAGGTCCCGCGAGGAGCCCCTTCTTCACAGAGAATCCCATCGAAGAATGCGTCCTTGCAATGATTGCCCTTGAGGTACCCATCTTGGAGAATGGACCTGGGCATGGGCCATCACACATATTTGGATCATGTTCATGAGCGATGGATTGTGGTGGCATGATGATGATGATGATGATGATGATGATGATGATGATGATGATGATGATGATGATGATGATGATGATGATGATGATGATGAT
>VSDK01011265.1:171260-187700 GCA_009767595.1 Symbiodinium kawagutii | reverse complement strand
CATAGACGTCTTCAAGGGGTTCAGTGTCAGCTCTAGCCAGGAGGGCAATGATTTCGTCCATCAGAATAAGCAGCATGATTTGCTGCATATTGGTAAGAACACGTTCATGCGGTGGTAAGGCAAGGAAAGTGTCCAAAGCCATCGAACTATGTTCATCGTGGCAAAGTAAGGTGAGGAGGTTGTACGTCGAGGCACGAGCCGGATCCAGGGCATCAAGGTCGACGAATTTGTTGACCACCGCAGGATGTTGTCGTGCCCGAGGGAGCAGATCCACCTGGAGACTTTGTCTGACTGAGCTGTGGATACTGCTCATACATTCCGACAGAGCCTCCTGCATTTCTTCATCATCTGTGGGGACATCCTGGATTTCTTCAGCGTCCGAAGCAGTATCGATGGCCATAGGGATTGGGTGGTCGCTGACTTCACCAACATTGGGCAGGAGTTGCGGAGCAGGAGACGCTTCGACCGGGCCTGCACTGGGCAGGGTATCTCTGAAATAGTGCGCTACGCTGCTTGGATGCTGCACGACGAAAGGAAGATGGCGGAAGAGGTCAGGCGCAGCAGAAGTGCTGCACGAATGCGAGGAGTTAGCAGGCCGCGGTGCACGGACCCTTGCCACAGCATGCCTCCAGCAGATTGCCATTTTCGGGTGTGGAAGGCTGCCTGCAAGTATCTGGAACCATCTTGCACTCCGTGCAAACACACCGCAAGGGGTTCCCACCGGTTGGACGCCTGGGTTTCCAGACTTTTGGCTGCGTCGGCCTTGGCTGTCCCATAACTATGAAGTATGGCGGGTCGTAGGAAACCCTGTTGACATCGAGGCTCTTGGAACATGCCTCTGCCCGGGAGAGACAAAGATTTGACAGTACCTTCCAGTTGCAGGATGAGCGAAAGGGCTCCTTGCTCGAAGGTGGCTCGTGCCCATCGAGTGAGAGATGGCTGTCGATGCTGTCCAAGTGGGCTAAGGTTTGCAGGATGTGCGAATTTCCGCCATCGACAGTCGTTGCCACTGTGTCTAATAGCGGTGCGAGAAAGGAGACCGCTTTGGAGGGCTTTAGTGGGATCAGGGTGGGCGGGAACTTTGTAGGAAAGTGCGCCGCCGGGCATGAAGGGCCCCTGAGAGCTCATGAGCCGATGCCTGAGGTCCAGCTCGGGTCTGTTGGTCTCCAATCAAGACTACCATACCCGCATTGAATTCATAATGGCTTTCAGTAACCAGAAGCATGGTGAGCCTGCGCGTGTCGGATCGCCCCGCTAGCCTGTCGGCAGAGGGTTGTTGCTCAGCGAGGATGACGTTGATGTCGAATAAGGAAAAGCGGGACACAGTCATTGTCGACAAGTGCTATATTTGGACCTAAGCACAAAAAGCAAGCCGCTTCAAGCACAAAGGTACCGGCCCAAATTTGAGGAACTTCGGCTAGGCCACTGCCATCATCCGCTGTAATCCAGAGCAGGTCCATCGTTTCTCCTGCTGGGCTGACTTGCCACCATGGTGCGAAGTACCTCTAATGCGGCACTTGCGAGGGGTGTCGATTGTCCTGGTCAACCTTAGGCAGTGTAGCTGTGGCTGGATAAGTATCAGGAGGGGCCGACGGCCGGCTAATGACATCACCCTGTACCGTATCATAGGCAGGTGTGTGACAGGCAGTCTGATCAAAGCCTAAAGCCGGCAAGACTAACTCTTGATGGACCATGGACATGTTATAGGCCCCTAGGTCATTATGAGTTCATGCTGCTCCCGGCAGTCCTGTCGGGGCACGGAAGGGTGCCTAGTCCCATGCAAGCTGAACGGACTGGTTCTAAATCGCGGTTAGTGGAAACACCTGGACAGCGAGGCAGGAGATACTCCAAGCGGAGGAAGCTTCCGCGTCAGCAGCATCAGAGCGGCCTAGTGGTGCGGTGGTAGGGTAACACCGTAAGAGGGACTCCAAGCGGAGAAACTCACACAGTGATTACCTGAGGTTGCAAAGTGTGGAACTGAGTGTGTAGGGCAGAGAGATCTGGATCACAAACAAAGCGTCCACCAATGCAGTGAATGACAGGCAGTGAAGTGAGGCAGGAGATCCTCCAAAAGCGGAGGAAGTCCAGCGTCAGCTTCCGAGGGTTGCAATGGTGCAAAGCGGTGAGCGTGGCACCAAAGGTGATCTAAAGGCCACTGCACAACTTTCGCTAGGGGACAGTGCGGAGTGGTCAGGTATGTGGGGTAGAGTGGGCAAAGCAAACGGAGCAGTGGGTGCCACAAGTGCAGCACCCCCGCACCAGTTGCAGGAGGCGAGAAAGTCTGAAAAGGGAAGAGACAGAGAAGAGTCCGAAGCAGAAGGTCTCTCAAGCAAGAGGCCTGAGCTGCAGGACTGAGGCGAAGAGGGGGGTAGGGAAGGCGAAGGGAATTGATACGTCCCACGTTCTTAGGGTGGGAGCTGGCACCGGCAGCATCATACAATTCCCCTGCCTGTGCAATGGTACTGGCGACAACCAGGAGCCTTTGGCTGAGGTGTTCCAAAACATAGCCACGCGTGGTAGTTGCAGTCTCAAAACGGTCAGCATGGCGTGGTGCAGCCAGTCCTGGGGAGGGTTCTTCTGATTCTGTGGCAGGCGTTTCCTCAGGAATGGTCATCATCTCTGGGAGTAGGATTGGTGTAGTGGGGAAGTTCGCGTCCTCGTAGGCGGTTTGGTTTTCAAAGATCTGTCGAAGATTTGTGAACCAAGGCTGCTTAGTGACTTGCCGGGCAAGGGCAGCTCGAATGGGTCCGTCGCCATTTGGCTCAAGCTGCCACTCTGGTTCAAATTGGTGAGTAGAAACATTGTTGCAAAAAGTCCGTTTGCCAGCGTTGTGATGCCGGATATGTAAGGTTGGGTTGCGCAGGAACATCCCAAGGCAATTGCGAAGCCTGTGAGTATGAGCCTGGCTACTACTTTCTAGCCGATGATGGATTTGGCGAGCGAAACTTGACTTGTCCAAGGAGCCCGTGCTCAGAGTGCCCTGCTGGCTATTACAAGCATGCCTGTGGTGTGGATGTCGACCATACCAGCCCGGGTGTTTGTGCGGAGTGCCCAGCTGGAAAGTATCAAAGCCAAGCATACCAAGAGAGTTGCCTCGAAGCTCCAGCTGGCTGTTTCGCCACCCAAGGCGCTCGAGTACCTAGCGAATGTCCTGAGGGGCGCTATCAAAGTAGCGCTGGCATGGCCAGTTGCGATTCTTGTCTTGGCGGGGAAACAAGGCGAAGGCGGGCGGTGACTTGCACCCCTTGCCCAGTGGGACAATACAATGATGGATCACAGGACTCATGTCAACAGTGTGTGGGCAATGTCATCAAGTATGACTCGCTTCGAGCTGGGTGTACACCGTGTCCTTCAGACAGTTTCAACGATGGAAGTTCAGATGTATGTCAAACTTGTCCCGGAGGCTATGTCGCTGTTAACCCTGAGACAGGGGCAACAACTTGTATCAGTTGCCCGGCTGGGTACTATTCTGCATCCAACCAATGCACATTGTGCCCTTCAGATACAACATCATATGCTGGTAGCACTTCCTGCTTTGAGTGCTCAGCTGGATACCGACCAGAAGGTGGGGTTTGCACACCGGAACCATGCCCAGTCGGGAGCTCTGGATCCAATGTGCCAGCGGGGTGCACATGCGATAGTAGAGAAGGATGGGCCGGGAGTGTTGAACCTACGAAGCGTGCGCCCTATTGGCAGTCACCCGGCTGTGTCCCACTACAGATCCGTGTGCATGCTGGCACCTCCATTGAAGTTCACGGGTTTGCGCAGGGAATCACATCAAGCTGGTACAGATATCCATGTTCTGGAAACACCTGTGAAACCAGCACGGGGTCTGAGACCTCCAGCTCGGATGCGGCTTGCTCCGCCCTCATTACATACGCAACAGAAAAGAACTGGTGCAATGGAAATCGGTGAGAGATCTGAACATTGCGCTGCAGAGGCAGAACCTCTGCCACAATTGATTTCAGGAAAAATGTGAAATTAATGAAAGCACACTGTTGAAATCGATATAAATTATCAATGTAGCTTAAATTATCACCGCTTTAAATTAAATCATTATAGATTCATTTTCGCTTTGGAATGAAAGAATCTTTTAATAAGCTCGAGCTTGCTCCGCTGCAGGTGCCAGGTCCAGGTTCCGGACCATTCCGGAAGGTTCCGAAAATTCCGCGAGGTTCGGTTGCAGTTGGCGCGGTTCCGCAACGGTTGGAAAGTCCCGAAGCAGTTTGAGGGTTCCACAAGGTTCCGAGAAGTTGCGGAGCAGTTCCCAGGACAAGATTCCTGAAGGTTCCTGGAAGTTGCGGAGCAGTTGTGCAGCCAAGGTTCGGGAAGGTTCCGCGGTGAATGCGGTGCAGGTTCCGAGAGCAAGGTCTCAGAAAGTTCCTGGAGGTTGTGGTGTGGGTTAAGCTAAGTCGTCCCTGCTGTTGAAACTTCTTTAGAATAGATAAACTTTGGATGTATAATAGAATAGAATAGAATAGATGACAAATGACAAACTCGTGTTTTTAAGCATTTATCAGAAAACATGGGTGTCTGAATATAATATATTTGAAATATATACTTTTATTTTGTTAATTTGACTTTTTGAAGTGTATTTGGATGCTGTGCGCTCACAGCGGCGCTGGGCAACGTGGTCTGCAGTCACTTCATTGAAGGCCAAGATGCTGGCTGTCTGCGGTTTGTCCACGAATGGTGGATCCAATCATCGCCGTTATTGATGGGAAAAACTACCATGTTTTGGGGGCACGCCGTTTTTGGACGAACCTACATGTTGATATACAAAGAAATGCAGTATGCTCGATCCGTCAACTGATGCAGGTTCCTACCTGCAGATGCCTTGACCTCAAAAATTTGTCGCCAAACCAAACAGGTCACACCTGGTGCGTGGGCAACATGTTGATCTTTGTACCAGGCTCAGCATTCGTCTCGAAAGGCTTCAATGCCCGAAGGGTCTCTTGGCGCAGACATTCCTTCGGCTCAGAAGTCCAGTGTATTCAGTGTATTCTTGTATCTTTCCAGATATTTGTCAGAGCGCACCTTTTGGACCCCTTAGACTGAAGCCACTTTTCGTTTTTTGTCACTTCTCAACCAATGCCCTCATGAAGAGTGTTGCCATGCCTAATTCCCGAGGACCAGCTTGTGTGCCACCTGGATTGCATGATGTCCTCACTGTGTGCATCTAAGGTAGCGCCAACCAGGGAGAAGACTGGGGCATGAGGCATAGCTGTTCATGCAATGTGGCAGAAGACCTTCCTCTTGAGTGAATTTCTTTCTGAACTGACCAGGTTGTGTCCTAGGAAATATTGGATTGCACTGGCTGTTTGAACTCTTTCTGCCTCATCACGGAAATCCCTAGCCACCAAACAGTATGTGTGACTAGTTCAGCTGTGTCGGATCAGGCGCAAGAGACCTTTCTTTGCATTCCTGAAGGGCAGATGAGGCCAGATGTGGTGTTTTCTGTAAAGGGTTTTGGTGCATCTCTGACTCAACCTCGTTCATTCCATTCTCAGGATTTGAAGCTTTTGAAGAGCCGAATCTTCGAGAGGCACATGCACAAAATAGGACAATTTCAAGCAGCACCCGAAAGAATGCCAAAACAACATTTATGAAACATTTTCGAAGAGCATCAAACAAATGAAACATGAAGGGATGCAAACCTGACATGCCTGGCCTCAACGTCGCTAGCATCAGAACATGATTTTCCTTTTGAAATGGCGCTCTTCCAGAGTGTTGACTTCAAGTGAGGTTGGAAGTTGCAGGGTCATCCATTACATCTTGAGGATATAACAGGCATTCTACTGAATTGGCAAAGAGAATCAATGACCAGCTCATCCACAGCAGATCCTGTGGCATTGAGCCATAATCATCCACAGTAGCCAATGACCTTGGCCCAGTGATGCCAGGCATTTCTTCGTTACCGACATCTGCAGAGGCAGAATCTGGCAGATCTGCTGGCAGGTGCCTGTGGCCATGCCTGTGACATCTGCCAGGTGCTTAGTAGATTTCCTAAATGAGTGACATGAATCATCATGAACATATTTGTTAACTATTTCTTGCCCTTCAAGGTGCTGTCTGACATGTTCAGCCAAGGTGCTGGTAGCTTTGTGACTTCGAAAGATGCGACTGCAGCTTTGGCTCTGACGGCATTCCAGCGGACTGCCTTGCCTGCCCTGACTGCCCCTGGCCCTACCTTGAGACATGCCTTTGCTCGGACTGTTTGGGCTGTGGACAGCTCTCTTTGTGGCTGACGGCAAGGTCTGCTTCGAGGGAGTGCAAGCACCAACTGACAGCAACCCCGATTTTGTGGCTGCGCATGTCAAGTTTGACGTTTCGACGTGGGCTGGTCGTGGGGCCGAGTTTCAGCTGGCATTTGAGGCACATGGTTGCAACATGGAAGCAATTGTTCTTCGCCCCCCGGAAGGGGAAACGAAATGCGAATACGTAGACCAAAAATGTAGCAACAATGTGCCTGAAAGGCTCACAGGCACGGTCACGTGTCCTTACTGCCTCCTCCCCCTCGGATCTGAACTTCGAACTTATGTGACTATTCAACCGATCTCAGATGCCTCTTGTGCCCTACGGGTTTGCAACGTGAAATACAATGGACATCCGCACCTTGATGAGCTTGTGCCTGCCCTGGGCAACAGAGTTGTGATCACCACAACCACAACCACAACCACTACCACTTACAAAGAGTGTGAGGACTGGTCTCCCAGCTCTGTGCCCAGTGACAAGACGCAATTCGTCACAAAACTCCGAAAGGGCATCAGTTTGATTACCGGAATGACTTCTGGCTCTGCTTTCGTAGACCAACCAGTGGACCTGCAAGAGAGTTGTTGGCATTCCTTTGATGCTTGCAGTTGGCCCTTCCGCATGGAGACCAGCAACATGATGTTTGACCGGGGCTCGCTGCAGTTTTCTTCAAACTTTGCAGAAGTCAACCAGGAGGTACGCAGAAGCCACGGGGTAGATTTATCAGCTGCAGGGCAGTACAAAGGAGTTGAAGGCGCAGTCACCTTCTCCCATACGAAAACAATGACCGAAGCCAGAAACATGATGAGATACTCCACGGATTCGCTCTCATGGCAGCGTTTTGAGAAGGAGGTGAAGAGGATCTATTCAGTCTTTGGAGATGACATCACCAATGTAACAGAGGTCTTCGAACAGGGCTTCATTAATCAAGTCAAACACCTGAAGAACGCCATGGACAGCAACTCCGCCACTTTCAAGGACATGCTTGAAGGTTTCTTCAGAGCATATGGGACCCACTTCATCTCAAAGGCTGCAGTGGGAGGAGCCGCAACCATCATGATTCGCACCGACACGAAAGGCTTTCGGCAGTCTCATTCCACCTCTATTGAGGACTGTGCAAGTGCCTCTGTCAGTGCCAAAGCAGCGTGGGCCAGCTTTCTGCCATCAGTGGATGCCTCTTACGAACACTGTTCGAGTTCAGGAACAAGCAATACTCGCAGTCAGTTTGAGCAATTCTCGGAGCAAAGATTGTTCCTCGAAGGAGGAGAGCATGACAGGTTCCGCTGCGGTCCTCAAGAAGATCGGAAGTTCCAATTCCTGGACTCCATCATCTTGGGAAACTCCGAGATGTGGCCTTTGGAGGTGCTGCCAATACCGCAGCTTTTCCTTCACATTGTCCATGACCCACTCCTTGTGAAGGAAGCAGAGGACTACATCTATGAGATGCTTGCGAATGCACCCCAGGCCGCCGACCTTCCAGAGAGACCATCAATTCCAGATGCTTTCGAAGAGGAATCTTCGGCATTGAAAGAAGGCCCCTGGGCTGTCTGGATCTGTCTGATCTGGGCGGGCTTGATGCCAAGCCTGGGAAGCTTTTGAACTGCTGAGGCTGCAAAGCCGCAGACCGCTTTTGAACTGCTAAGGCTGCTAAGCCGTAGACCGCGCTAGCTTTTTGCTTCGACTCCAAAGGAGTGACATAGATTCATCAAGGCTTGACATGTCATGCTCCAAGGTATGATGATTGATCGGCTATGCGCCACAAGGGCCCTTTGAAATCTTTGGCAACGCTGGGGTTGATCCTGGAGGAGGTGGGTGTTGCCCGCCGATCCCAGGATGAAATTTTGGACGCCCCAGAAACAGGCTACGGGATGGGTCAAGTCAATGCCTGCTGAGCATGATGCCCCAACAGAAAAAGAATCAGCTTTTAGTAATTAATTTCATGACCGAAAAAATCGTTTGAATTAGCGCCCGGGGTCTTGACCCATAGCCACGTCGCCTCATTGTACAGAACTCACAACACGCCAGCTGATATGAATTCGTCCAGAAGCTTGTCAAATGACAAGCCAGCTGTACGTGCCCCAATTGTGCGTTGAACCGTACAGGCAACTGGACAAACATGTTCGCTGTGATTAAATTTTCCTTGCCCATCCCTGATCATCATTTTTCCTTTCTTTATATGTTCAGTCTTTTGTTCATTGTTTTGATATGCTTCCATTGCTTTCAAGCAAATCAGTGAGGTCATGTGCTCACCATCTCTGGGTTTGATGGCAAATCGGGACCCCTCAGGTGGACAGGATGAGTATGACGGCATTGCTGCGGCGAAGTCGAGTGAATCACCAAGCCAAGTGCGCCGACCTGTTTTGATCTGTTGCAGTCTGAGATGTCGCAAATTTTCCCAGTTTTTTTTTGTCGAAGAGATGTGTTGGGGTTCGGCATTGAGAATGATGAAATTCTTTTGGTTCATTGCACGCTGCCCAAAACTAGCGGTGGAATATGAAACTAATCTAATTTCTCTTAATTTGCTCATACTTTCTGCAGCTGATAAGATTTCACAGATGCCCAGCGCTGTTTTCAGTTTGCTGGTGGGTCCATGTGCTTGTCAGGTACCAGTGGACCACACCTGCGAAGTTGGGCGTGCTGAGGCAAATTGGTCATAGTGTCAAGTAGGATGCTAAATGAGACACCACAGCTTCAATTGGTATGTCGTTCTGACATCATTTCATTTTTCTGAAAACGGCTGATCCTTTGATGTCACTCTTCAGAGGTAGCAATGTCAAGCTCTCAACTTGCGTCCAGATCCTTTGAGTCATGGCTTCTTGCTGATGACACGTTCTGACACCTGAAAGATTTGCAGATTTGGAGAAATTGTGCAACATGAATCACATGAGTTTGAAGGACTTGGTCTCTGCTTCTTGCCAGGGGGTTGCCCACAATGGTATTGCTGAAAAAAACCAAGGATGCACGGCACTGATGTTTTCGACAGTCCATTCTGATGCCCTTCTGCTTCCATCAAAACTTTGGGATCAAAATGTGAACACTGGGTGCTCTACTCCGGGGTCACTGCTTTGGACATGCGGTCACATGGTTGATCAGCTGCATGACCTCATCTTTATGGAAATTGATGGTACGACTTCTATATGACTGTGGACACTCACCACTGAGTCTTTCAGAAGGGAAATTTGCGACCAAGGCTGGCGCTTTCACCTGAAAAAGTTCAGGTGGCGATTCAGCCAAGTGCGATGAGAGCAAAACAAGGCCGACATCCAGTGGTCCTACGTGTCGCGAGAACCACGTGAGTGACTGGCTGGTTGCTTCAGTGTTTCTTGCATTGCTATTGAAATCCTCCCTGCAGCTGGCACCGAAGAACGGGACCTTCGCTTTTTGCACCTCCCCCTCAAACTTTCACTGGAATAGAGACACCGGTAGTTTTGGACAGGGCTCCAATATTTGGTCATTTTTTTAGCTTGAAGAATGCCGTCTTGGCTCTAGGCCACGATCATGTTGGACCAGACATCTTCAATGTTTGGTGGTGTTTGGCACTGTCGGAAACTATCAGTGATAGGGTCTCTACAGTAACGACATTTCTGTGAAATCAACAACCATGCAGGCAAGTATTCAACTCACGGAACATTCACTGAGGAGGTTCGTATCAATGAATCACGGAAAATCATCAGTCACTTTTCAAAAGCTGCGCTTGCAAGACCGTTTGACTTCGCTGTGCATGGGCAATAGTGTGCTTGCCCCCACGCGGTGCAAGTGGTTTGAGAATGGCAATGCAGCGTGTCTCGTCCGAAAGGAGACTAAGCTACTTGTTCAAATCCCTTTCAAACTCATTCCTTTTGGCCTGTAGGTCTTCTGGCTTGTAGATTGATCCAGAGTGGTGGCGTCATGATTAATTCTCAAAGCCCTGTAGAAACATGTAGTTGTTGAATGTTGTTGACAACTTTTCTGTTTCCAAGTTCTGATTTGAAGCTTTCAACCCAGTTCCTTGGTCCTTTTTGTGTGCCTTAGCAGTGGAACTGAGTTGAAACTTGCTGTGAGGTCAGCCTAACCCAGTAAGGCACCATGCTGCGGGAATGCAACTTGACTGCAGATCTTAGACATTTTGAGAGAGAACAGCCTTTTACCATCTCTTACCCTTATTTTTTGTGACAAATCACCAGCTATACTTATGGTTGGACTAGAGTAGTGGTTGGTTTGGGAATATAAATCGGTCTCTATGGATCTCTGAGCTCAAGTGCAAGCGAACATGTGTCAACACACGTCCTACCATTTGTACGCATGCTTCGTATCACCCATCATAGATTGATACCTGCAATCAATTTGTCTATGTGAACATGGCATTATTGGTAAAGTCTGTTTCAATACCAGTCCCCGCATTCGCAAACGGGAGGGAAAGACATCCAAACCCATTGAAGAAGAGGGTACCAGAACCTTAAAAGGAAAGTACAGGACTGCCCTTGAAGGACGAAAAAGCATGACATTTCAAAATCACTGAAATGACTTCGACTTTCACCCAGAAGAAAAAGGAGCTTTCACTCATTGATAAACAATTGATTGAAAGACTTGTCAGGGATAAGCAGCTGATAAGCATGATAAATTCGAAGAAGCACAATGTCCTCACGAAAATCTGGTCGTTTTTCAGGTCGAGCCTCAGGCTGGGACAAGCGCCTCTGCGTTCACAGATGGCCATCCGTCTGGGACCTGAAACAAGGAGTACGTTCAACTGCCCATTGGCGAGTTGGGTCAAGCAGTTAACCAACCAATTTCATGGGGGATAATAACCAACAAATTTATGCGGAAAACAATTCGCCAATTCACCATCCTGAATTGATTGTTTTAGGCTTAGAAATCATGATTTTATTTTGGAGACAAAGCCATTTCAACATATTTCAACCGCAAAACCACCGGCAGTTGTCACTGAATCAACCTTTCCGGTTGCTGTCGCCAGGGAAACCCAGCGAAACTTGGAGATTGCGCGGGGCATCAACACCAACGGTTTGGCCTGGAACTTGGAAGCGTTTGTACAAGACTCGAAAATCTCAGCCACCTTGAACAAACAGTGACATCATCCCATCATCAACCGTCATGAATGGGCGTCAGGAATAACCATCAGGAACACCATCAGGAATTACCATCAAGCCAAAGTTCCTTTGTTTTCTTGTGCAGCTCCGAAGAACTTGATAGAATTCTTGTTGGATGTTCGTCACCTCGAGTGCGATGGTCCTTGCAACAGTTGAGCCATGAAAAGCTCGTTGATTGATTCGCAATCTAAGGGTATAATCAACGAAGTCAATCATACTAGGTGTTGATTGATATATGGTTCAAAACAACCTCATAATCATGTAGACATGTTCAAGTTATAAGCAAATAGTGTTAAGCATACTAGGTTCTGAATTCTATTCAACGTTTATGGATGTTTATAGTTCATTGTACATACTTAAATTCAGTTTAAGGTCATTTATGGTAATTATGTCGTATTCATGGTATATATGATAAGCCCTAATTTTAGATAACCCTTTCTGGTATATAGTATAGTAGTTCACCCTTTCTGGTATATATATATATATATTGTTTCTGGTATGTATTTATATATATATATGTCGTATTCATGGTATATATGATAAGCCCTAATTTTAGATAACCCTTTCTGGTATATAGTATAGTAGTTCACCCTTTCTGGTATATATATATATATTGTTTCTGGTATGTATTTATATATATATGTCGTATTCATGGTATATATGATAAGCCCTAATTTTAGATAACCCTTTCTGGTATATAGTATAGTAGTTCACCCTTTCTGGTATATATATATATTGTTTCTGGTATGTATATATATATAATTATATATATAATTATGTATATATTGGTAGTTATGATAAGCCCATCCCAGAACAGCTGCTCCTTCGTCCATCTTCGGATCTCATTTTCGCTGCCATGTCGTCCTGAGGTGAGCAATGACAGCTACGAGGTGCTGCGCTTCACCAAGTCATTGGGGTACCAAACTGGGACCGAAATTAATCCTTTGAAAACTGGTCAACCTTGGTGGATGAAAGACATTCAATTTTATGGATATTATTTGGTGAAAGATCAAGTGGCCAGTCATCTTATAGATATTATATAGTAATCGTAGTTGGGTGATTCACGACTGGCCACTCGTAGGATGCACTTCATTGAAGGTGGAGGCACCCTAATGATGGACCCTTGACTTTTCAGGCATTTTCCTTCCGTTTTGAGTTTCATGTATCTTGATTATCATAACCCATTGCCGGAATATACCATTTCTAGAAGTAGCCATGAGAACAGGGTGCCTCCCTTGTTTTCCACTTGAGCCACCCTTTGGTGTTCAGTTTCTCAGCACGTTCGGCCGACGCTCCAGACGCATCGGACGCTTGCGGCGCATTGCTTGATGGGGACTCGCCGGCTCCCAAGGAGAGTAGAAGCCTGTCCACCATAAGATTACCATCACTTGTCCTATGATTCTAATATTGGTATCATATTGATACTCATAAGAGTATCACTAACATATTAGTATACTTTTTGGAAGATTCACTGAGACCATTCAGTTTCTGGGGGAGCTGTCCTTGAAAGCCATGCAGCAACTTCTGCTCGCTACCTGTGGCCCCCCATGCTGAGGAAAGAATGACGGACACCATAGGAGGTATTCCCACAGCACAGGCTGAAACATCATATTGCAATATGTTGGAACAAGGGTTGGGACTGTTTCAACATGTACGGAAACCGTTCACATACTATATGGATCTATATGGTGCCATATGCTATTTGCACTGGTTGGACCCAACAGGACAAATCATTGCTTCTACTACATCTAAGAAGATATCAATTCAGCATGCTACACATGATAGTATTTAGGAAACTACATCCCTTCATCTTGTCCGCATTACGGATCCGATTGGAGCCATCTTGGAATCCCCTCGTCATCCCCCAGTGCTGCTGAAGTCCTTGGCGTTCTGAGGCGATCAGACCATCCACTACGGCATCGCTCGCGGTCACGATCTGCGACACCTCCAAGTGGCCGAGGTTTGGCCACCAATGGAAGCTGAAGCAAAGTGTTGTGAAATCCACATTTGGAGATTGCATATAACATATCATGATTGTTATATTGATATATCTCATGAATCATGATTGTTTCTATTTGGATTCTGTTTTTGAAAATTGGATTTATGTAATTGGATAACAACATACTACTGCAGAGCCATTGACAGAGAGTTTTTGACAATGGCTATATCGGAGATACAATATACAGACCATGGCTAATCGTTGATGATGATGCAGACTGGTGGTAAATAGTGGTCAACCCCATGGGTATGTACTCTTTCCACCGGTGATTTCAATTTTTGCGCAGACTTCGCAGCTCCTCTTTGATCCAGGGCTCTTTGTCAAAGCAGAGCAGTCCATCTGTGAACCGCTCAAGGTCAAGAGTTTTCCATCTTTCATGCAACGCTCCCTTTCAGACTCTTGGCAGATACTTGCTGTTGGTGGTGGCTGGCCATTGACAGGCAAGAGAAGTACACAGATGCTGCGGAAGATTGATCTGTTCATTCAAGGAATCGATTCACTCAAAGTACTCAACTTTCGCTAAACCTTGGTTCACCAAACCACATTCAATCCATTTCAATCACCAGATTTGTCTTTTCTGATGAGCTGCATTTGAGTGGAGCTGCTTATGCTTCAGCAGAGACTTGGCGCCAAGGAGAGTATGTTGCGGCGCTGGCCCGAGGCATCGGGGACAGGGTGGCAACGGTGGTAACGAGTTGTACTCTACGCAGGTACCTGTTCTATGCATTGAGGCACCAGGGTGCCAAGTTTTTGATCATCAAAAAAGTGAACAGTGCCTGGTTTATCCATGCAATTTTTGTTTTGTTATGCCTGGAGTTTCTGTTTTATTATGATTGGAGTTGGCGTTGTTGCGTTTACATTTGCGAAGACACCTCCGGTCCAGGCACATCAAGGTTATGAGTGATTTTCGATTGTTCAGGCTCCACCCAAGAGCACAACGTTGAGGCCGCCAGAGGTGGTGGAATCTGGCGAAACTTGGCGAAAATGCTTGAAGGGGCAGGTGATATTTGTCAGGATCTGCCCTTATTCCGCATGGGCTACAGTAGTTGTGGCAACCAAGTGTCGTTGTTTTCGCAAAATCGAAGATCTAATCCAGAGCGATGTCCTTGGAAGGGCTTGCAGAGCAATCTGGAAATCAATGGAAAGACGCTCATTGATGCAGACGATGCCAAGCAGGGAACTCTTGTTTTCATAGTCTTTTAAGCATAGAAACCTGAATTGGATATCAATCTGCCACACCTTCTGACTTGTGACGTGTTCTCTGGAAGTCGCAGCGCTGCCTTTGGGAATTAGGACGCAGCTAAGGACATCCGCTTGAGAACTGCCCTGCCTCCGGCTGGTGTGAAATCTGAGGCAGGTGGAGCTGGAGATCCCGAGACCTCTAAGGCTCTAAGGTTGATCCCCACCAGTGAGTCGGGTAGGGTTGGTCGTGAAAACCTAGGTACAGGACATGGTGACTTGGGGTGTTTCCTTGGTTTTACCATGGGCAGACCCAAATATGTTGTAGCTGAGAAACACAACACTGTGCAGTCCCTTTGTTTGCATGTTTGACGAAGCAGCATTCCCTCTTCCCAAGTCTTTTCCCAAGTTAAACAGCTTTTGTTTCCACTATTTTTGGACAAATCTGTGTCACACTTTCGCCTGAAGACTTCTCATGGATCTGCTGTCAGACCTGGGACCACCCCAAGATTTGCAACTGGTCGGCAGTGAAGTGCCACTGCCATGTTTGCCTCGGGGTCCATGCTGTTGTGCAGTCGGCTGAAGTGTTCTTTCGCTACACCAAGACACACTGATGAATCAAAGACAATCAGAATGTGTTTTCCAGGGTCAAGAGAGCTTGAGCAATGTTTTGAAACATGGGAAGTAGAGAGCTTTGGAGATTGCTGTTTCTGGTTGCACTCTCCTGTGGAACCGCCAGGTACAACCTGGTTGCAGAGCAAGCGACACCCATCAGATCGTGGGACAAGACCGTCCGGAGCCACAACAAGCTGCTCTCGACCCTCTGGATGCTCAAAACTGGGAGCCTTTCCAACGGGCAAGAAACAGAGCACGTAAGGAAAACATGTTCAGGAATGAAGCTTAGAAATGTATATATATATGCTACCCCCCCCCTGAAAAGTCTACCGTTTTGGGTCTGTGGATTGCATTCTCTCCTTATTCTCTACATTTAGGAGACCTTATTCTCTCCCCACTGTCTTCTTATTATTGTTCCCTTTTTCTATCCTTATGGTATCCCTATCTTTTATTCTTCCCATATTCCCCCCTTATTCCCTCGTTCCTCTAAAGAGATCAGAAGAAAATCACAAACAACAAAGGGGATCATTTAAGAGACCTTATTCTCTCCCCATTTTGCTCTTATCATTGTCTCCCTCATTCTCTCCTTGTGTTCTCCCTAGCTTTTCCTTAGTCTCTCCTTATTCTCTCCTTATTTTCCCCTTATCCTCCCATATTTTCCCCTTATTCCCTGCTCAATGCTAAAGAAAGAATAAGGAGTGAATAGGGAGGGAATAAGGATAGAATAGGGCAATATTTAAGAGAGAAGGAGAGAGAGAGAGAGAGAGAGAGAATAGAGGGAGCATAGGAAAAGAGTAAGGAGATTCCCTCCTTAATGCTCAAGAGAGAACAAGGAGGGAATAAGGATAGAATCAAGGGATATTTAAGAGAGAAAAAGAGAGAGAGAAAATAGGGGGAGCATAGAAGAAGAGCAAGGAGACAATCAAAAAATATGAAAGGTTGTAAGGAGAGAATGAGGAGATAATAAGGTAATATTAAGGAGACCTCATTCTCTCTCCATGTTCTTTTATTATTATTCTCTTATTCTCTCCTTTTGTTCTCTCTATGTTTCCCTCATTCTCTCCTTATTCTCTCCTTACTATTTTCTTATATCTTCTTTATGAAGGAGAACATAGGGAGAACACAAGGAGAGACTAAAGGAATAACAAAAAAGAGGAAATAGGCAGAGAATGAGGTCTCCTTAATTCTCTCCTTATTCTCTCCTTATTTTTTCCTTACTGTCTTCATATGTTTTTTTTGTTTCCTTGCTCTTCTCCTATGCTCCCCCTATTCTCTCTCTCTCTCTCTTTTTCTCTCTTGAATATCCCCTGG
>VSDK01011265.1:103482-171116 GCA_009767595.1 Symbiodinium kawagutii | reverse complement strand
CTCTTTTTTGTTATTCCTTTAGTCTCTCCTTGTGTTCTCCCTAGGTTCTCCTTCATAAAGAAAAAATAAGAAAATAGTAAGGAGAGAATAAGGAGAGAATTAAGGTGATCTCATTCTCTCCCTATTTGCTCTTTTTATTATTCCTTTACTTTCTCCTTGTGTTCTCCATATTTCCTCCTTAATAAAGAAAAAAAAAGAAAATAGTAAGGAGAGAATAAGGAGAGAATTAAGGTGATCTCATTCTCTCCCTATTTGCTCTTTTTATTATTCCTTTACTTTCTCCTTGTGTTCTCCATATTTCCTCCTTAATAAAGAAAAAAAAAGAAAATAGTAAGGAGAGAATAAGGAGAGAATTAAGGTGACCTCATTCTCTCCCTATTTGCTCTTTTTATTATTCCTTTACTTTCTCCTTGTGTTCTCCATATTTTCTCCTTAATAAAGGAAAAATAAGAAGATAGTAAGGAAAGAATAAGGAGATAATAAGGGAATATTAAGGAGACCTTATTCTCCCCATTTGCTCTTTTATTAGTCTCTTATTCTCTCCTTGTGTTCTCCCTATTTTTGCCTTAGTCTCTCCTTATTCTCTTGTCTGCACCCTTGAATCCCCAAAAAAATTGCAAAGTTTGCAAATTTTCCTGGATTGAAGATTGAGGATTGAAAGTACCTGGATTCAAAGATTCAAAGATGCAAAGATAGTTCTTTGAATCCAAGCTCCCAATTCAAAGATTCAAAGATTCAAAGATTCAAAGATTGAAAAGTAGTTCTTTGAATCTTTGAACCTTTGACTTGGGGGCTTGGATTCAAAGAACTACTTTTCAATCTTTGAATCTTTGAATCTTTGAATCTTTGAATTGGGGGCTTGGAATCCTGGGACTTGGAAATTGCAAAAATTGCAATTTTTCACTACGTGATTTTCGCCTAAGTACACAAATGAACAAACACAGACTTCCACATGATGCCATGTATGTATATGGTACCACCCCCATCGACTAAAGGCTATCAACAACTTTTGGGGGGTTTCAGTGATCATTCCCAAATCTATTCATCAATCAATGGAAAAAAGGTAGACTTTTGGGGGGGGGGGTACCATATATATATATTTCTTAGGAATGTATTAAACAATGCTTAGAAATATACACACAACTAACAGATATATAGAAAAGTCGGGAATGCTTTGGAATTTTAAGGATCAAGTCTTTTCTTGATCATGATGCTGAATGGTCAACGATGCTGAATCATGGCTACTGTTGCTGCTGATCGTTTCGTGGCCCAATTGTGATTGCTCTTGATAGTGTTTTGTGCTATTGTGGTTAACCACTAATCTAATGATGCTTACTTAGTGGTTAGCAGTGGTTACTGATCAATTAGCAAAGATCAAAAACATCCTTCCTGACATCCAGAGCCATCATTAATGGCGGTTCAGAAACAAAAAAAATCTTTTGCAGCCATGACGTGTTGAGCAGTAACCTATATTGTTAATGATCAACCAGAAATGAGTGATCATGGATATTGTGAATGATCATCAGCTGATTAGTGCCTTGAAGGTTAAAGGTAGTAACTGTCATCACGAACCGCTATGTAGCGATCATATCGAGCACGAATCAAGCATCATTATGATTTGGTCAATTTATATTTTGCATTACTTCTGAGTAATTATTCTCCAATTATTGCTGGTTGCGACAGTTGTTGATCCCCTTGATCATTACTTTCTTCGTGCTTGATTAATCAGCATCTATAACCATCAGGAATGGTGGTTTACCAATCTATAGCCAACATCATCATTAGCTAATCAGTAGTTTTTGTCTTGTCAACATTCATTGATTAGCATAGGAATTGAGGACTTTTCGTGGTTTGAAATTACTGGTTTATCATTGGCTTTCATTGCAAATTAGCAGTTGCAAATGGCGGCATTGTTTGTTATTGTTAGCACCAGTAGTAGCCATTATTATCCTTTCTTGTAAATTATCATTTACAGTTGTCAATCACTGTTCACCACTACGAAGCAATATCAGCCACTGATGATTAACCACTCAAACAATCCCACACCATTTTCAATCATTCTTTGTGATGACGAAGCACCAATTGAACACGAACACCCGACCATTACTGCGCGATATTGGCCGTTATCAATCATTAATCAATTGTTGGCAACGAAATCATCATCATCATCATCATCATCATCATCATCGTCATCGTCATCGTCATCGTCATCGTCATCCTCATCATCATCATCATCATCATCATCATCATCATCATCAAAGACAAAACTACTGGATGGAACTGTTCATCAATCATTTCCAAACAAGTTTCATCACCATTAGATAACCATTAGGATTGATGGCACAGTTCATCACCATTAATAGCTTCATGATCCTTCCTCAGCGTGATCCTTTCTGCCATTTTTTTCGCCATCCCTAGTGTTCACACCATTAAGTGCAACCATTCTGAACCACTCAGGCCATCCCTAGGGCCATGATGGGTCACCACATGAGGTCCCCCCCTACCCCGGAGCCCTGTTGGCCCTGGTGGTAGGCCTTCATGGCTCTGGGATATCGAGATCCCACAGCGCCTGGTGTGTGCGAAGCCAAGGGGCACAGTTCCGATGAATTTTGGGAGGCGAACTTCCAAGGGCCACAAGGGCAGGATGCGATGAAGCAGCAGGAAGATCCGTTTGGGTAGAGATTTCAGAGCAAAACTGCGGAATCAGGCCACACTCATCAGAACTCAAAGTGCGGTTCGAGTGCAAGTGATGCTATAAGTTGATAAGGTACTGATTCGAATCAGATCTCTCCACAGATTGAACAGACGAAAGGGTCGAACGCAGCGACATGTTCGAAGCGTTGCATGGCAGGGGAGTCTGGGTGTCACGAGGTGGCTGCCGAAGCCAACAAGCTAGATGCAGTCATGCTCTCACCCAAGGCATGGGACTTCCCGCCATGTCATGTTTTGTTTTGGTCGTGAAAAGGTAAGTGCGACGAAGTTGTTGGTTCTCAATTCGTAAGAGTGTTATGTACATCCCTTGGTCAATAGCCACAATTCCAACGGTCGTTGTAAAGAATCTGTAGAGATTCTGATCTTAGGGTTATTGTTAGACATATTTTTTAGGAATTCAAAAGAGCAGGCCTCTGAGCTATTTGTCCTGCTATCCTTCCTTGACACCATCAGAACTGACGACTCGTAGCAACCCTGCCCTTGGTGTAACTGACAGCAGCGACGTTGCGACGTTGCAGGTGAGCCGGGACAGGCTTGCCGGGCTGGTTGCTCGCCTCAAGGGCTGCAGCCGAACGCTCCAAAACAAAAAGCTGTGGAGCGTTGCTCGCTGGACTTCTCCGTCGTATTGTGACTTTGGAACTTCAGAAATTCGTTGCTGAGAGTTTAGTAGTTGTTTCCAGGTAGTTGCAGAATAGGTCCAAAAGTAGTTCCTACTAAGTGTTCAGTTGTGTAGAATGGAATTGTTTTGTCCAGATAGTTGTTGTCTCCACGAGAGTGACATGGCTTGACAGGTCAGAGTTTGAAGTTGCTGTGAGCGGACTCTCAGTTCGTCAGATTTCACGTTGAAGAACTTTCCGCAGCTCTTTCCGATGCACGGTGGCATGCTGACACATGCCAAAAGTCGCTGAAGGCTGGAGCGGTTGGGGGTCACCATGGGTCACCTTTCCAGTCTTTTCATGTCTCCTACAAATTGCTGTGGTGAGACTGTTAAAGATGTAAAGTCATGGAAATGGCTTCCAGCCGTGAGGCCAATTGATACAGAGAGTCAAGGTTGAACTTTGGTCATTTTAAAGGGCGACTTGCGTTCGGCAATGGATTGGCTCCACTATAGCACCAACTGCGCTAGTTGTGGTGACATGTGGTGCTCGGTGATCCTTTGGGCCGCCCACAATTCTACAGCTGTTTGCATCTTTGGTTGTCAAGCAGTGCTCGCCACCATTAGCCACCATCAACTGATTATCGTAAATCACCACGAATCATTGACCACTGTAGTTCATCACCATGAATTGATCATTTCATCAGCTTCCACACCCAAGCACTTGCAACTACCAATGGCCATCAATGACCATCAATGACCACTAGGCGCCACCCCCAACCATCACCACCCACTCAGCACATCTAAGCACAGCACCACCATCCCCAAGCACTGAACCACCAAACGCAGCACGACTCGCAGCACAGCTCTGCACTTCGCCAGGCCAGCGCCATGGCGGCGGAGCGCGAGGAGCCCGGGGAGCGTCGCCCGGAGAAGCCAGGCGCAGCCTGTGGCCTTCACCGACAAAGCACAGCCACGACGAAGTACTGGGACTGTGAGCCATTCCTGAACTTATTAATTCAATTTAACTTATAATTATTACCTATTCTCCTTATTTTCTTCTTATTTTCTCCTTATTTTCTTCTTATTTTCTCCTTATTTTCTTCTTATTTTCTTCTTATTTTCTCCTTATTTTCTTCTTATTTTCTCCTTATTTTCTTCTTATTTTCTCCTTATTTTCTTCTTATTTTCTTATTCATGCTGAATGATTGACTTAAGTTAGAGCTTGTTATTGATGTTTCTTAACTCAACTTTTAACTGTCGAACTAAAGAAAGAAAATCATGGATAAGAAACGTCTGGATGTTCTGTTTTTGAGTTTACATCACCAGCTTTACTGTAGCCATTAATTGAGAGGAAGAAACAAAATCTACGGTAACAATGCACATGCATTCGGCAACAGTGTTGGTCATCATTTTATACAGCGGAGACGCCCGCAGCAGGAAGCTTTAGCATGCTCCAAATGGTTCCTGGTTGGGTACAGCTTGGGCAAATGCTTCCGACTTGTTCGCTATCCGATGCCCATGTCTCAGGTGAGGTGAAACCCATGGGCTCGGCGAACACCAAAGGTGTGGAGATCGGTGACGCCTTTGTGTTGTTCCAAAACTCTCCCACTTCCAAGGGAATTTCACCAGGAGTTGTGACTTGGTTGCCATCTGTGATCTCCAAAATCAGTGAGTGGTTCTCAGTGGTTTCTGTCTTGGCTTCACACATTTTTTTCGTTTTCATCTCCAGTGGTGGGGACTTTGTTGAATCTCAAACTGCCTGCAAGAACTCTCGCGGGACCAGGTCGCCGGGTGTCCAAAGTACAACCCAAGAAACCTGGAGAGGACCGCTACGACTGGGGTGAACAATGTTTGATTGGTGTCCTTTTCATCGTGGACAGTGAAATTCAATGGTGTGCTATCTTTTTTTGACTTGAACACTGCTGGCAGTTCAAAATCAATTCAAGGGAAGCGTCATCATCTCGGACATTTTCAAGGGAAGCAAGTAGCATCATCATTTTTCAACGTTTTTGTTGTATTTTTTGCCTTCACTTTCCACGACGAGACCTGGTTCGATGCTACTCCAAACTTTCCACGTGTAGGTGAAGCCAACGGATCGTTCAGAGAATGCTGTGACTGCAAGGCTTTTGAAAACGTGCGCCTCTCAGTTCACACAGATGCTGGGGAGTTGAAGAAGACAAGTTTGCTTTGAGCAGATTGGAAGTTGCAGACTTTGGATCACTTTGGGGCAATCAGCTAGACACATCAGGGGTTAAATAATGTGAGGTTCAGCTCTCTAATTTGATCATCCGTTTGTTTCAGCTTGCACATTTTGCACACCGCCAGGAAGATGTGCTATTTCTTTGAGCGAGGAAAGTGCGCAAGTGGCATCCTCAAAGCCACTGCGCAGCCGCAACCAATTGCAACAGTTCCGGTTTTGGTGCATGTATTCTGAGAGTAAAGGCAACCTGTTTTGTCCCCAATGGATTAGCCCTGCGATGAAAGGCTTCACATCCTCTATCTTTCATTGTCCCTCCCGGAAGTGGCCCGGTGTTGTCACATTTTGTTTTCTCAGTTCTGTTTCTTTTGCTGGATCCTGCTTCATTATCTCACACGGACACTCAGTGACCATGACTGTTGTTAAGCTATTGTTTGTTTGCCGTGGCCATAATGGTTAAGTCCCTGTCATGCACGTTGCGATTGTTGTTTGTTGATGAGTGCCAGTCCCTGGGATACACAGCCAGTGCTGATAAACTACGCGAAGTCATGATCAAGGGAAACCACAGCCATTGGGGTTCAGACACCAATTTGCAAAAGTAGCAGTCTGTTTGACTTCTACATGAGCAATGGCCATTATCATGGGTGATCATGTTGGCCATCAGCGTTTGTCACTATTAGCATTCATTCGTGGCCACCATCACCAAAACTTAGCATTGTTGACCAGGTCAAACCACTGTCAATTGACTTCTATCAATCATGGTGAACCGCCACTGATCATCATTGTGATCACTACTGGTTATCTTCATCTTCCATGAGCCACTATCAGCCAGTATTTCAGTCAAACATCTCCATCATCTCCCATCTTCACTTTTCTTCACTAGT
Source organism: Symbiodinium kawagutii (assembly GCA_009767595.1). Taxonomy (NCBI): domain Eukaryota; class Dinophyceae; order Suessiales; family Symbiodiniaceae; genus Symbiodinium; species Symbiodinium kawagutii. The sequence continues at coordinate 164,725 of VSDK01011265.1, read as the reverse complement.
TCCCATTATTATTGTTGGATATCCAACAAAATCATGGCTGTGCTTTGGCCATTATCAACCAGCAAAGTGTTGAATGCTGCTATTAACCATTAGCCACGATTGACCACTACAAGCCCTGTTAGTCATGATGAATCATCATCAAGCCACTACTATGCAGATAAATCATAAGCGATTTGTCAATTTCTATCAACAACCTTGATCAGTGGCCACTGTTCCGTCACAAGTATCAGTAACCATCACTTTAAGCAAGAATCACAATTACGAAACATGAATCATCACCTGGCTACATTAATCAACCATTTCTCATTCTTTATTGATCATTAATTCGCCACAATTTCCGATTGCATCATATTCTGTAATTGGATGGTTTCGCCAAGAGGTGTACTATCCCAACAATGCCAATCCAATACCACCCACAACAAAGAGTATTAATACATCATAATTAACCCCCATCAACAACCATGATTGTTGTTAGTGTTTTCAATGATGTCATCATTAGCGCTATGATTGTTTTGATCATGATGATGATGATGATCAACAGCTATGGCTTATTAATGGTTGCTTATAGGGGTTAATAAGCAACCATAGGGATGATGATGATGATGATCATGATGATGATGATGATCATGATGATGATGATGATCATGATGATGATGATGATCATGATGATGATGATGATCATGATGATGATGATGATCATGATGATGATGATGATGATGATGATGATGATGATGATGATTTTCATTCTCGTTGTGCATCCCTTTTCATCGGCTTCGCCCAAGGCGCCACGTGCCGCTATGCACACAGTGCTTCGGAGCTGCGCAGTGCGCCTGACCTCCAGAAGACGCCGCAGCCTAAGCCCAGGGTGCACGACCAAGCAGCATCCTATAGGGTGATAGGTCACTGATATAAGGGGATACAGTGGGATGCAATAGATCTAACAGGCTGGGATGCTAGAAAAAGGGGGATGGCTATGTGATGCTACGTGCAATCAATATGTTATAGTAGCAATACTCTTGTACATGGTATAGAGGGGCTACACTAAGAAATGTATCTGTATCACTGGTATATTTACAGAATATGCACTAATGTTTGGGACAAAACAAACCATAATCCATGGCTATGATGGTTGATGTTGGTGTACCACACCGGTATGATCAAACACCCGTGCGATTTCCACGGAGTGGCTACCAAAGCGCCGGAGAGCGTTTTTCTCAAATGAGGGTTCAGGTCCACATTTTTTTTTTTTGAGTTCATCATCGATGGACATTTTTGTATCAGTGGTGGAACTGGGGTCCTATCTAGGTTTACGCAAATGCCAACCACTGCAACAGCATTCATCCCATGGGATAAGCGTTTGTCCATGGCTTGACACCACCAGGGTGGAGATCAGCCCAGTCAAGCTGAGGAAGTTGTGCAAAGCCTATGCGGAGGGACGCTGCTTTGCAGGCCGGGACGAGCAAACGGGGTATCAAGGGATTGTCAGAGTGTGTTGTTCCATTTTTCAATAAACGGTAATAAACCCTCTACTCCGCTTACTCGATCCATCCTGTTTGATTGTATAACACCATTGACTACCCCCACTAGGAACAGCTTGACGAACCATTTCCAACCATCGATTGGCCAACAGCTCGATTGACCACATACTTACAGCAAGGTTCACCAAGTACCAAGATTTCTACAATCAAAATTACTAATCACATTTTCTAACAATTACAAACCACTTAGAATCACTTGTTGGAAATTTGATTCATGGGACAATGTTCTATCTATATTTTTTTCATAATCATCTACCAATAGATATGAATTTCGTTTTTTAACAGCTACGAAGCATTCCTGGCTCCAGGTGACAACTGCGTTTACGCCCACGGTGAAGTGCTCGCCTCAGCTGTGTCAGCGCCGGCGCCGACGGGGTGCCTAGTCCCAGGGTCCAGCCGGCAGCCGCCCAGGTGCAGCTGCGCGTCACCGATGGGATCTACAAAACCCAGCAGGGCTCCACAGATGGCGACGTGTTGGGACCTGACCTGGTGACCACCTGACGTGGGTTTGGGGGACTCAGGGTGCAGCTATGGCTTGGCTTAGAGATCCAGTGGAGCTAGTTGGAGCCATGGCTTGGCTTTGATCACGAGATCCATTGGAGTTATAGCTTGTCCCCGCACAGAAATCCAGCGTTCGAGCGTTCAGCTGGGAAGCGTGTGAAGCTTACTGGGAAAGCATGGGAGATCAGCAGACGTGCCTCAGGATGTGCCACTTCTTTGAACGTGGCCGATGTTTGAAGGTCTGCTGTCGCTGATGTCTTTGACGTGATCACTTCGTGCGTTCAGTGTGATTGGATGGCATCAATCTACATCTACAAAAGATTTGTAAGATTACTTTCATTTGAATTCTGATCTGTAAGAAAACACCAGTAGACTGTTGACCAGGTTTACTTTATGTGTGATCAATGAATGATTTACATCAATGAGTCAAATCCAATAGTTTTTGAACATGGATTTGGTAGTTGCCATGGTGATTCTATATGTGATTCTATATGATTCACTAAATCCCCACTCCAATGGTCCCATCGTTTTGTAGTCCCGAAATTTGGCGCTTGCAGCTTCAGCTTCAGTGACTGCCAGGGAGATCGGTGCAATCACGCACATGGGCCAGAAGACTTGAGGGAACCCAAATCGAAGGCGAGAAACAAAGAAATGGGAAAAGGTTTGAATACTCTAAAGAGTAGAGAGTAGAGAGGAGAGAGTAGAAAGTAGAAAGTAGAAAGTAGAAAATAGAGAGTGGAGGAGATGGGAAGGAAGAGGCTTGAAATTAGCTGAAGATGTGGTGGAAAACTCTAGAGGCCACATTGGATGAGCATACCGTGTGTAGATCTATGAATTGGACTGGCAACTCAACATCTGACCTTCCTTTTGAGAGCCTTGGCAGTGGATTTGAGCCAGTTTCATGCTAGAATTGACTTGAAAGGAGTGAGGAGGCTTGGAATTTTCCTACCGTACATGTGTTTTTGCAGTGCCCAGGACGTTCTTGGCAACCATGTCCTGCAGGCAAAGTTGTACGAGGCCGCAGAGAAACCAGATTAAACCTCTCAGAAATGTGTGTTTTGACGGTACATTTCGCGTGGTCTTAGAAAGCTGATGTCAGAAACAATTCAGAAGTGGGATGTCACCGGGGATGTTTGGCAGGATCCTTGGAAAAACGACTCTCCAGAGGCAGGAGTGGTAGATCAGATCGTCACTGCGAAGCCGCAGGGGCAAAGTGCCAAGTGGCAGCACTTTGGTGGACGGGCAAAGTGCAAGTAGCTTAAGAGAATTCCAAGTATGTTCAAGTACCTGTTAAGATGGACACCATACTAGTTCCTGTTCAAGTACAAGTAGTTAAGATATGTTAAGATGCGTATTTCTAGGAGGATCCGCTCCTTGAAAGACATCTCTGATGATTTTGGGATAGGCCTTCCAGAAGGTGTTCCACTGATCATTTTGGATGCCAGGTGACCACTCCAGGCGGGGGCCCCTGTCAACGTTGACGATGGCCATGGTGGCTGTGCATGTCTCCCGCCATGGCAATTTCTCTTGAACACATTTATGACACACTTTATACACATCAATGACTTAGCGAAGACAAAGACACTTCGGTTGCAACTCGGGCTTCTACTACGTGGTCTATCAATGTCTTTCAGTTGTCAGAGCAGTTGGAAGTTCCTATGATGGTACAGAAGACCCACCAGGGATACCTTGGAAAGCTCAGTGCCACTCCAACAGTTCCTGTGGTAGGCCGTGCGACAAGTGGCAGGCTCAGCATTCTCCCAAGGGCGAAGAAATCAGCAGTGGCTGGGGATTGGTTCTTGGTGGTTGCCACGGTTGCCACGGTTGCCACGGTTGCCACGGTTGCCACGGTTGCCACGGTTGCCACGGTTCGTTGGTGCTTTGTTGGCTCATTCATGAGACCTGTCCACTGAAACGTAGCCCAGGCAATCCGCTGCTGGATGTGTTTGCGGCATGTTTTGGGAAGAGGAATAAAGGACTGTTCCAAATGATGCACTGCCATCCATCTGACATGTTAGGGAAAGCGGCAGTCTTTCTTTCAAGGATGGGGAAGGAGTGAGAAGTCAGATGTCAGCCTCCAGAATTTGCAGTTGCAGCAAGTCTCCTGTGTTTTTGTACCTTTTTGCACCTGCCTTTTGAAATGACAGCCGTCCTTTGGAGCGTTTGAAGGGGGGTCGCCAGGCACAAGCGGGAGCTTTTCCTTATGCTCCACAGACTCCTCCGCACTGAGCTAAGAACGCAGAGAGTCAAAGTGATCCCATGTGCTACACCATGGGATCCCTCCACGATCAACCGAACCCTGAACAACGAAAACAGCGAACAGTTTCTTTCGCTTGCTGATTGCTGTCGTCAGAACTTTGGGGAAGTTCTCTGCAAGAGAATGTAAAGAATTGCAGGGAGCTATGGCAGATGAAGAACAAGTGTGCTTGCCGTGTTTCCGCTAAGGCACGATTTGGCAATGCCGTGGTTGCTAACTTAGGGGCGGAGTGGAAAGAAACCGGACGCGAAACATGTGAAAATGGGTGCAAAGCAAAAGTAGACTGCACATAGAAGACACCAGAAGCGGAGCAAATTTCAAATGTTTGCTGTTTGCGCCAAGGATGTGGTACGGACAAGGTTTCGTTTTCTCTGTGTGTTGTGTCACAGCTGTGTTTCACACAGGGCATCGGCATTTGTCACATGTAGAGGCTTGGCGACCCCGGAGTCCTACTACTTTGGTCCTTCCCCACAGCTCCATCCGTCAGCAACTGAAGGTGAAGGGATGCGGGTCCTTCAGTCAATCTGAATTTCTACCAGGTGAAAGCTGAGCTTGTGAAGTGAGAGAGTTTGCATGCAGAAGATGGGCCACAGTCTGAGGTTACCCCCAGAAGCAGTGCAAGAGGCATGGGGCTCATGCAACATCCTGCAACCATGCCCTTCCATGTGTGAAGTCTCAAGGGTCTCAAGGACGCTCCCGAATTGCAAAGTGCAAAGTTTAGCAGCTTTTAATTCAGAGTCCGGGTTTCAAAAACGTTGTTCCTTGCAGGCAATTTGGACAGAGGCTGGCACGGACAGAGAGCCGCTCTTCATTTCAACCGACAAATCGCAGAGCTGCACAGTTGGAAGTAGCTGGAAGTAGTTCAAAGTAGCTGGAAGTAGCTGGAAGTAGCTGAAGACGTAGCTGGAAAGCACCAAGAGTTCTCCCCCAGAAGCAGTGGTGGCGAACTTGGAAGCCCCAGGATGCCACCCAGATGGAGATCCAAGGGGATCAGGGGCGGTGTGGAGCTCCTGTTGAGGAGCTTCAAGTGGAGCCCTGCGACCTCACCAAGCGATTGGCGAGTTTGGATGCAGCCATGGCCTTGAAGATGGTGGATGGGTTGGGTGGGTTGGTTGGGTTGGTTGGTTGGTTCGGTTGGTGAGGATACAACATATTACAACAATTTACAACATATATAACTTAATACGACCAAGCATGATGAAGATACAACTCCGAAAATGTTCTGACTTCGAAGTGGAAGCCAGGGCATGGGAATGATTCTTAGAATATTTTGCTTTGGATGTACTATGGCAGCACATGACATGAAGGCTGTCGTCAAACCATGAAGGATCGTTCACCGACAAATCGCTTCGTGGTTTGCGCGCGGCTTTGCTTGCTTGGCTCTGCGGCGAGACAATTCTGAATCACTCCTCAGGATAGGATGCATACCTCACCCTCAGCGCACAATGCAGCGGTGCCACCATGGGTGTTTCTCAAAATAGGATCCCCCCAAATCATCCTTGATGAATCTTAATCAATCATTTGTAGGAATAACCACCTTTCACGACTAAACTGCCACATGCGCAGCCATGACGAATTCGTTTGGCATGTACCATTGGTGCCTGCATCAGCCAGAGCTGTACTGTCAGTACAGCCCTGTATGGCCAAACCCATGGGCACCGGAGTTTCAACCCACACATTATGGATCTTCACATGATCGAACAACAGGTGCTTCGACGACTTGTTCTGAAACGTCGTCGTTGGAGTCGTCTCTAAGAGCCGCGCTTCAAGCCCGGCTGGAGGAAACCACAGTACTTGCAGAACAGGTTCTGCAGTTGAAAAAGATGTTGGCCGACGTGGAGGTCGAGCTTGAGGAGGAGCGCCATGCGAGAGGCTACCTCCAAAATAAGCTCGAAGATATGAAGATTGAGAAGGTCGAATGGCAGAGGTTGGCTCGAGGAAGTTTGATGCGGATTAGTGTCCTGGAGGAACAGCTCTGGTGGAGTGAGGCTGCGACTGAAGATGTGCTCCAGGAAGTTGAAGATTCGAAGATAGAACTTGACGAGGAGCGGCATTTGAGAGGGTACCTGGAAAACGAGCTCGCTCAAAAAGATGGCGGTCTAAAAACACTGTGTCATTGGGACAAGGACAACACCTGGAGGCGCTCTTTGGGTGGAAATTCTGTGGAACCTACGCGCGCTGGGACACCATCTGGGACAAAGAGACAGGCTGCAACGCCAGAAGTGTTTGACATCGCAGATTCGGAGGATGAGGCCGAGGTAGACATTTTTACAACTCTCCTTGAGTTGTGCAAGCAGGACTTGGAACGTACGCTCCCTGGGACACCAACTGGGACAAAGAGCCCAACTGTTGGCAAACAGATTGAAAGGCACCGCATGTCAGATGCTTCAACAAGACTGCCAGATATGGAGGATGACCTTGAGGAACAGGATGCAAGCGATGCAAGCAATGCAAGCAGTCCTGAAGAGGGCCCTGATCGTACTTCTTTACAGACGGACTTCCTCAGCGAAGAAGTTGCAGACGAGATGATGGAGGTGCCGCAGATCGAGCATCAGGACCAGGTCCAGGTGGTCCAGGAGGATGGATGGAATCTGCCACAAGAGCTGTGGCCTCGGTTGCTCGCGTTCCTTCCGGTAAATGAAGTGATGAAGATGCAGACGCGTGCTGTGTCACATTTTTTCTCAGATTCGATTGCGTGGGTGGCCCATCTGGTCGAGCTGATGGACCTTCATGCATTGCCGACAAACTACCCCACCCATTCGAAAGACCCTGCGTGGAAACATCCTGTCAGTCTATGGTTGAAATATTGCTCCTTCATCGTGATGGGTGAAGTTGAACGTGCCACGGAAATGAAACGTGATGCGTCCGAAGGTTTTCAAGGGTATCGCATTTGGTTCCATGGCCTCTACACATGGCATACACTTTGTCCTGAGATGATCCTTGATTCCGTGGAGGTCATCATGCAGCACTATGTCTCGACAGTTGGAGAAGTACCAAGCAACTTATTCTGGAATTTGATGGCATCTGGCGTCCGACAGATAAGACTCCTGATGACCAATTGCCTTTTGCCTGTGCTTTGTTCAAAAGACTGGGAGCTTCACGCTTACAAACACGCCTTAGACGCCCTTGACAACTGCCGGTCAGTCTTCCATCATCTCACCCCCTACTTTGCGGCGGAGCTCTTGGAGAGTGTGGCAAGCTGGACAGACAAGGAGTTGCAGTTCTCTGGTGTAAAACAGATCATTTACATGATGGATGTGATGTTGGATGATAGGGACCTCTGCAGAGCACATCTCTACATAGACGCCATGCTAACTGCCAGCAAGGCCGGGAGAACGGACGCAGTAGCGGTGAACAAGCAGAAGGTGCTTGATTTGCTGATGCAGAGCAAGCAATGCAGCTGAGAGAAGACGTTCGACGACTAAGGTTCTCAGACAGGAGTCATGAAGGTGGGTGTGCGTGACGGGAATGATCCAGCCAAAGTAGAGTTTGCTGGCGCCCACGGACATGAGGATTTGAGTAGTTTCACATGTCAGAACGCATGAACAAAAAAAATCATTTGTAATAATAACCCAACCATAACTTGGGGGTTCCCGACTTGAAGAAACCACCATATGTGGAGTTTTGCCCATGATTCTTGTCCCAAGATTGTCGTTTGTTTCCCGACAACAAACGGTCTCAGTAGACAGGTTCCTGAAAGTCATTGATCTCAGTGTTAAGACCAGGTAGTCTAACTTTCACTAAGCATGGTCATGAGTAATCCAATGAAGTACCATGATTCACAAATGATTCAAAACTGCTTCACCATTGCAAGTAGTGATTGTCAACCATCATGACGCATTTGTTGGTCATGGACTCCTGGACCTTGATGGTCAAGCCATTTCCAACAGCGAATCCAAGTCATCAGTGGGATCTCCTCTTGGAACTTCACCGGCGGTTGGTCCGTTGTGACTGGGCCCCGAGGTGTGCACGGACTTCTCAGCGGATGTGCGGAGCATCACAGAGGAGCGGAGCACCAGCTGTGGTGACAGTGGTGGTGCCATCCGTGGTGCCATCCACTGTAGTGGTTGATGGTTACATGGTCCTATGGTGGTTAATGCTGGTTATGAATGGTTATGTAATCGTTGTAATTGTCATGTTTAGCAAGCCATGGGAGCTACTTGCATCATTTTGCATCAGCGGATAGCTATGGATCTTCCATCGGTGTCGGACACTTGACATCCTGTTGAGGCAGTGCCGAGCCAGCCGGGACCCAAGATTCTTCCAGCACAGCTCCACTTCCGACGCGCAGTAACAGGTTTGCTCGATGCCAGCTAACATCAGCTGAGCAGCCGTGCCATTTTTGACAAATGCTTGATTTGACTATCAGTAGCCATCATTGACCATCGGCTAGAATCGACTCGTATCAGCTAATATCAACCACTAGCACATTCGAATTAACCATCCTTATTATAGCAATTACTGTAACCATTATTCATTATAGTAGTTAATGATCAGCCAATGATGGTGAATTAGCTGATGCTAAACCCATCAGTGATTAGTAACCATATACTTAGTAATCAACCATTCTTCAGTAAATAGTGATTAGGCATAATTATAGTAATGAACCAGATTTCATGATAGTAATTCACCATTCTTCATTATAGTAACCATCAGCCAATATCAACCACAGTCACCAACCCATCAGCCCACCAGATGCTGTGCGCATCTGAGGCGCCGGATCCACCGCATTTGAGGCGGTCCGTTCCGTCCATTGGGGGTGGGGATGAGCTCGGAAGAACACTGGGCTCTACAGCAATGACTGCTGCTTAGCTAATGGTAAGTAGGTGGCTGATAATGATTGCTGGTGATCGTTGACTAATGGCTAACACTTATCTGATGGTCAATAAGTGGGTGATAGTAGTGGCTGAGAACAATGGCTGACAATAATGGCTGATGATTCATTGATGGTTAATTGATGATGAAGTCATGGTAACTAATTGTTCATGGTGGTTGTCCATGGCTGTCAATGTCATTCAATGGATAATAAAGATAAGTCATGATGAGATCAATTAAGATGGTTGATGATGGTGTGTATCTGTTTCTGTCGATTTCATGGTGGTTAAAGCTTAGTGAAATACCGGGCTCAGTCAAGGACCGTGAAAGATTCATGATGATGATTCGGATGGTGATGACGTTTCAAATGATGACGGATGATGCTTCATGATGCGTAGGAGTTCAAGCTATTGAATGATGACAGTTGATGCTTTATGATGCTCAGGAATGCTGCTTTTGTCGTTGGTAGTACCGAGTCCAGCCAGGATATGTTTGGTGAATTCTTTGATGCAGGAAGTACCCAAGGCGCCCCACTAGGTGTCCCGACTCCTTGGAATGCCAGGTGAAGCGTGAAAAACGTGGAAACCGCTGCAGGTGAAATGTGTAAAATTCGGAAACCGCCGCTGCGTGCGGCGTTGATCCTTAGCAGACCCGATTCATCCGACCAGCCGGAAATGTGGCCCATCAAGGGCAGAATTCTCATTCAACAAGATAAATATGAACATTTAGATGAATTTAGAATGATAAAACTCTGCAAGATCCTGATCTTCCAAGTCACGAAAATCTTCGAAGGGTAAAAGTCTGAAAGATCATCCAACAGGCGGACATGTGAACTTTGCTTGCGCGGTCGGACCCCACACAGCTGGGGGCACAGCTTACCCATGAGCAGAGATAGCGGTGCCTCTGACACGCTTCAGTAGTTACTTGACTAATCATCATAGCCATAGTAGATCATACTAGTTGCTTGACTAATCACTCATAAAATGACAAACCCTCATTTGCCACCATGAACACACATATGAACACCAACTGAACCTAGACCATGGATGAATTCGCCACTGATCAAAGAGCTCCATTGGTACCTCCACGTACCACGGACGACTACCAACAATGACAAGGTCTGTTGAGCTTTTTCAGGCCGACAGGTGGATTACAACGGTGACCCTTCCCCCTAGGCTCAATCATGACTGACATGACCGCTGAAGCCATAAACCTCTATCAGCAACGAGTGTTCACAACGAAAGAACCATGTTGAACCATTAATCATTATGAACGCCCATTAGTCGATTGAACGATAGATAATCATTGGATCCATTGAAATCATTGAACCCATTGAACCCATTGGACCACTATCAACCATTGAAACATATTATTCGCCACCAGCCAACTGTGCAACCCGTTATGAACCAGTCAACAGCTAATGATAACCACAAGACCCAACGGCCAAGTATGTTTATAATTGGCTGTTGCCTCAGAACCACTGCTGTTAATCATCATCAACCACCATGTGTTGCTTTAGGAGCCACTATGAACTATTGACTCTTGACAATATTGACCACCATCACTAGTTAAACATAGTAGCCATTATGGGTTGTCAACCATCATCAACCATCATTAACCACCCTAAAACCTTACGCATTACAACCCTTAAGCTTACCCTGCTATGTGTCATGCGTTGCCCAGCGCCATCTCTGCTCGTGGGAGATGCGCCTTTGCCCGGGCACCAGAGCCCGCCCAGGGCGCGCTTTGCGTCGAGTTTTTTGCACCACCCGAGCAGTGAAGAGTTCATGTGAAATTTTTCTAGATCTGTAGGTTAAGTCAATTTACATGCTTTCTAAATCTGCGGGTTTTGACCCGCAGCCATGTAGAGACATTTTGGTGAAGCCATCACTTAGATTTGGGGCCAGATGTAGCTTACGCTTCTTTGGCGAAGTCAAATGATCCGATGACTTAGAAAGCTTTTTTTGACAGTTTTCTTCCAATTGAGGATACGAAATGATATGTTCTATGGGATGTTCATGCTCCGCATTTGCTTCAGCAAAGTGGCAAAGGATCCAGCCAGACATTTTGACAAGAAGCAATGTGAGGATGGGAGTGTCTTGAACAGAGATCGTACAAGCAACAGTCCAATCACATAGAAGATGAAGATTGTCGAAAACGGAACTGACCGGGACAGTGTGGCTAAATACTCCCGATTGAGTTTTTCCCTGAAGCTGAAAAAAACATACGTAGCTGTAGCTTTCCAGACCGAACTACATTTTGCTAGACTCTTCGAAAACAATTTGTTAGAGTCTTTTTTTCGAATAGTTTATTGGTAATGAAATTTGTTGCTGCCACACCGTCGAAAACAAAAACTCCGGGAGTTGTATGTTTTTTCTCGAAGCAGATGCACCGCTGCGCTGCTGCCGGGTGCTGCATCAGTTGCTGAATTTCACGGTTTGAGTCTCTAAGCTGCACCCGGAAGCTCGCAAGCTGGTCCCTGATTCTAGGAATTCGTATGGCAAGAAAATGGCGACGCGCTTGTGGAGCTTGATTCTTGAAACAAACACTTGGGATAAAGTCAGAATGAAGGGGGAAGCTTTTTTGAGGCGGATGATTATTGGTAGCTCTTTCATGCTCCAGTAATTGAGTGGCTGCTGTTTGATTCGAGAGTGGTCGAGTTGTTTTTGCAGCTGTTGTGGTCACAGGCGAATGTTGCACAAAACTGCAAAAAACATCACGAAGCCTTGACATAAGCACATGTCAACATACACAAGTGCTGTAGATTGTGTAGATTGAAACGCTGAAGACACATGTACAACCAATCCCTGCAAAATGGACAGATGTTCAGGTGGGCACTGAGTCAAATTTCCTTCGCCAGAGCAATGGCGGGCATAGATGCTGAGGACGCAGCCAGCATCCTAGCACTGAAACACGAATCAAAAACATGCAGTGCCAATGGAGTCACATGCACAGATGTTCAGCACCTGGTCACGATTTGATCTTCGACCTTGGCAGATCTGTGTTTTTTTTGCTTCACTGAGGAAAGGTACATGTGTAGCAGGTGTTTCGCTGGGAATTCACATGAATTTCTTTCCATTGCTAATTGTTGGTTATTATGCGGTACTACTAGCCTTACCAGTCATGATTAATGTTGGTTTCTGATTAGTGTAACCCCCCCTAAAGTAATGAAAATAGGCATGAAACCAACAGGTAGATACTAATCAGAAACCAACAGGTTGCTTATTGTTGGTTATTATCCTGCTAGCCTTATTATTACCCTTACCAGTCATGATTAATCATTGGTTACCCATCATTAAACAGTTGGAGCTGCACATGGCACCGTGGCAGTCTCAGCCCTGGATCCGACGCCCCGTGGCGCCCGGGCGCCACCTGCGACGAAGCACGGATGGAGCTTGGAAATGAGCACAGTGTCTTGGCGGCAACATCTGGCTATGGGTCAATATTAATCAGCCAACTAATGGGGGATTTCCACCAACCATTTCATAGGGAAAACAATGGTTAATGATAGGGGAACCAGGGGTACAGGGTTTTCACCCACTGCCACATCTTTCAATGAGAATTCTTGGTGGATATCATTGAACTCATTGGTATGTTGATATCCACCAATGGTATCCAATGGTTATGTTGATGTAGTTATCAATATTGGATACCAACATAAATGGCTATGGGTCAATATTAATCAGCCAAGTAATGGGGGATAATCACCGGCAATTTCATAGTGAAAACAATGATTAATGATGGGGGAACCAGGAGTACGGGTCTTGACCCACAGCCACATAACCATTAATTAAAGATGATCAATAGTTATCATTGGTATCCATCAACTATTAAAGAAAACTATAAATGGTTTTAGTAACCATGCGCCACTATACAGTGGTCGAATTATCAATGGTTGTTGAATCAATGGCGGTTCATCTGATGTGATATCAATGACTGCAATAATCTTAAAAGATGTTGCCTATTCAATAGTTATCGAAGATGATTATCAATGGTTCTAGTAACCATGAATTAGTGTAAAAGATGATTCAACATGTAAATATGTTAAACAATGAATGATTGGTGAGACTTCCTGACCATCAATGTTTGATAGATGTGGTTAGCTGATGTAAGTTTGTTGGGCGTGGAATCCCACATGGAATCCCGTGCGTATGTCCATGGCCACGGTGGTAACCCCCAAGCATAATATGCATAATGATCACTAGTCATAGGGAAACCAACCAGCTATAGGGTGCACTCATGGACAGCTCCCGTTGGAAAAAGGTCATATTTGGCGTTGACCACCCAGGTCCGGGCCGTGTGTTGATCGGTGCGCCTGGGCCAGGCAAAGACACCGTAGCTGCGAAGGTCGATGTTCAGACCCAGGACTCGGCTGGAAAAAACTCATTGCATCATTTTTTGATTCCAATATTAGGAGGCATCAACTGATCAACAAGTGAACAAAAGAAGAATGGATTGTTTGTCTGTCTGTCTATCTATCTGTCTGTCTGTTTGTTGGTTTGTTGGATTTTGTTTGCTCTAGGAAAATGTTTAGCCCTTCGCTCTCAGCCAAGCCGTAGGAAGCATCGCATGATGCCCCAGATGCTGCCCTGGATGCCATGGATGCCCGAGCAGCTCTTTTCGTTCGAATCTTTGGCGCATTGGCAGCTGCCGCTGGAGCCACACCGGTGCCCTTCATGGAGTTTCTCCTTCTGCTTGGCATTCTCAGAACGATGTCGCTGGATCTTGCACGTGCTTATCACATTCAGGTTCTGCCATCATTCGCATGGAAACTTCTTGGCAGCTTTCCTGGCATGAGTGCCATAGGCATTGGCTGCATATTGCTTGGATCGCTCGTGAAGTTGACGCGTTGGAGTGCTGTGGGTGGCTTCGTCAATGCCATCATGGCCTCGCTATTCACTGGTGCCATCGGCCTCCTGCAGCAGGAGATCTTCAGAAGAACAGCTTCCACGGGAGAAAAGCTGACCTTTGAGGATGCATGTGAGGTGGGATGGGAATGGAAGAACCAATGCAAGAACCAAGGGGGACCAGTGGGAACCAGTGGGAACCAGTGGGAACCCATGGGAACTAACCATGCAACAGCCAGGGGTAGGGACTGTGGCTTGGGATGGCTTCCCAGCAGTACCAAGGTGATGGAGCTGAAGGAGCAGAGAGACTTCCTCCTGCGGCACTTTTTGTGATGCCAAGAACCGTCATGCAATGTCAGTTGCACCAAATTCTGGTGGTTGAATGATGATGTGTGGAACGTATGATGATTTATGTCAGTGTTTCCCCTGCTGCAATGGTTCCGGATAGCCCGCCATGGACATTTGCAGACATTGCTCGTTCCAGTCGCTTTGCTCGATTGTTCATCACAGGAAACAGCTTGAAACTGGCACATTTTGGAGTAGTTCATTCCCTGCTATGACAGTTGTAGTGGTTGAACCTCCAACGTTTTTTTTACGGAGGCACTGCCCCCAAGTCCTCTAGCAGCAGGGGAGATTTGTGAGCTTGTGGAGTGAGGGGAATTCACTTGCAAGCATTCGCGCTTCCATTTAGACATGCCGAGTGGCGCCAACATGTCCTCTGAAACAGGTTGATGGATTTTGTTCAAGGTGTTGCCAATTTGTGGTGAAAGCTATTCCATACAATAACTTATAATCGTTGCAAGGTTCATGCTTCAAAAACATAGTTGCGTACTGACATCTCAAAGCTGACACCCGATTCACAAGTTCTGGGTGTTGGAGCCCCGGCAAAGTAGCAAAAGCAGAACCGCAGTAGCCCTGGCACCGGGAATTCGCAGAGTGAGGGTCTCGCCTTCGCCAAAAAGTGGACCTTTCGCCGGGTGAAGCGCTGATGCGCGGCGACCACGGGATGCGACCGAAGATCGCGGCCACTGAGGGTCCCGAGATGATCGGCGAGAACGACCCCAGAGTGAAGCCTGGAGACCCAGTTGTGGCACTGCAAGTTCAACCTGTTCACAGTTACTCAGATTCACCTACTAAACAATTTATTTATTTGAACATATAGTATAGTAAATAGTCTTATAGTAAATCATATTATATTCTTTAGAATTTATCACTATCTATTTTACTATATGATTATTCTTCATTTTCTGAGTGCAACGCATCTCCTGAACAGCGGTCCCAAGTTCCTTCGATGCTTGGCGAAGGTGCCTGTTTGTTGGTCAGTATGGAGGGCGGATAGGCAGCAGAGATCCTATGTGCTGCCGGAAGCCCACTCTTAACCGCAACAATTTGGGTCTCCCGAAGAATGGTTGACTGAGTGTCACTTGACTGAACGGATATAAGTCACCGGTGGTGTACACGCCCAATGGGATTTTTTGGTTTACAAGCCCCCTAGCAATAGCTCGCTGTTTACATCTAAACTGACACCCCACTTGTCGTCACTAGTAGTTGCTAGCTGACGTTGGGGGTGCCACTCAAACAGCATCCTGGTGGGACACTTCTCCATGGGGGCCACCATTTCTCTCGAGGAAGTTGCAGGAGCTTGCCTGGAGTCTCCAAACTTTGCCACGGTCTCAGCTGGTGAACAGATCAATGATGAAACTGAAGATGTGCAGAAATGGCTGAAGAACCAACTAATGATGAAATTGAAGATGAAGAATTAGTCAATGTCTAAACTCTATGAACACCTTTTTCGGAGAAAAAAATCAGGTGACTTTATACCAAAATGGTTCATCATTGTGATTATTGCCGTTGTTGGCAGTGCTGCTTATTCTTTTTCTCATTGCTCCAATAGCTTATTCCTGCTATTAGATTATTATTTCAGCTAAATCTGCTATACCATCAGCTAAATTGCTGATGTTTTTTTCTTTTGCTAGTAGAATAAGCAATTCTGAGAATTCTAATTTATTGCTGATGATGAAAATTATAGCTATTCGAATACCAATAAATTGCTGATGATTCCTGCGATTGTTTTCTCCTGTCGGCATCGCGTGAGGACCAACCGACCTGGCAATCGACTGCCAGAGGACCTGGCAGTGCTGCTGATTCCTTCGATGGGAGCACTGGAGCGACATCTGCGGTCCATGGTGGTAGCTACCAACCATGCAGCTACACTAGGTATATGCTTCATGGTTTTGTAACTATAGCTATATCAACCATCTATCGTTGGTTCATAGCTATTTTTCATAGGGAAATCGACCAACTATAGGGGTATACGCCATCTTTGGACAAACCAATCTGGCTACTGGTTGTTTCTATGTAGATAACTGACTGGAATGAATCATCAAGCGTGCATGTGACTTGGTCTCCTGTTTGTTTTTGTAGGTCGGTGTCCACATTCTGGTCAGCCAAATCATGTTGTCCTTTTGCATTTTTGCCCATTGTTGGTAGTGTTTCAACATGTTTCAATGGAAGCTGCACTGTGTCCACACTTCAAAGTTTTTCAGTTCCTTTTCCCTTTGGAAAGGAAAGACATATATCTGAACAAAGAGTTGACCGAGATCCATTCATACTTTTCAGTGACGGGATTTCCTCGCAGAGTGCGCAGTATGCTGTCCTATTCCCATCAACCGTTGCTGTTGCTGACTTGGTTGCTATATGTGCGATGCGTGCGCCGCAAGAAACGGGATGTCTGCGCGTAAACTGTAAGAACCCGCTTTCTTTCTTTTTGCTATGTTGCCGTTTGGACAGCTTTGACTTATTCGGAAGGTGTCTTTCTCTGTTCTCTTCCTCTCTCCCTCCCTGTTTTGTGAACAGTTTGAGCTTTTGACTTTGCCGATCGTTTCACAACTTGTTTCAATACACTTGTTGTGAAGGACGCCAGAAGGGCTGCGTACAGAGTCACAACTCGGGCCATAGCCCTGTGCTTCACCCTAAGCCACTGGAGATGACGTGAACATGATTCTGCTTCAGACCCAGCGATGAGTTTGTGGACCATGTTTCAGCATGTTACAGCACTGCCGTTTGAGGTACCAACGCAGAATATGCCGGGGAGCTCAAGATGCAAAGAAAAGTCATGAAACTGGCATCATTAGAAGAAGAGACAAATCTTGTGGAGCACTTTCGAAATCTAGCGCAACCTGAGTCATGAAGTTCCTCCGCGCGCTCAAGTACTAGTAATCTACATCCCCATTGTAGTTGGTTGCTTGTATGGTTTTTGGTTTACGATTATCAAGCATTATTAACCAGCATAGACCCTTACCCAGCGTATCTCAGCGTTGTGGAACCTGAATCATTACAAGTCTGTGTCATTTCACGTTTCCTCTCAAAGTCATAGCAGCTTGTTGCAGTGTTTTGTTTGAGCTGTCCTTGCCATCTGATTTTGGGGAAAAGCAAGTGGCAGGTCAGAGCCTACCCACGAAAACCAATCAACCGGTCAAGGGTACTGGGTCTGCAAAAAGAATAGTCAAGCATTTAATCTACAACTTTTCATTTTAATTTCGTTTGGAATAGACGAATCTTCCAGCTGTTGATCCACAAATGCCTCGCTGCACCGTTTCGTCGGTGTCCAGGTGGAGGTGGAGGATTTCGTGAAACGTGCGAAGACCTTCACCAAAGAGATCGAGGCGCCCTGGAGGATGTCAGGTGCAGATGCCGAATCGACTCAACACTTGGACAGTGGATATATGTTGAAACCCGTAGGGGCACCGTAGGGGTACAGGTTGACTGCTCCAATGGCTTTGGTCAGCCATTGCCAGTTGTGCAAGAGCCCTGACCCGAAAAATGCGGTGCAAACGCGGCTCGATCTTGAGCCGCCAATCTTCTAGATGCCTTGTTGCATAAGTGATGCGGGAAACCGCCACTGCACAAAAGCCTTGCCTTGTCAAGAAAGACAATAATTGTATCAGAAACATTGTCATGAGGAGAGGAGAAAAGCAGAGAAAGAAGAGAGGAAGAGGAGAGGAAGAGAAGAACGGAAAGAAAGAGGAGAGAACAGAAGAAGAGACGTTAAAACAGGGAAGGGTAAGGGGGCGAGGAAGGCAAGAATTCAACGTGGAATTGCAGCAAGAGAAGACTAGCAGCTGCAGTCAACCACAGACTGCACAACAAAGCATCCCGGTGAGAGATCCCGGCGGATTTCGTCAGCTTGCTTTGAACCTATGCTTTCTCATCCAGGTACGTCAAATTCCACTGGTGGACTTCCATTGACTGAAGGGCAAAAAGCATCAAAAAGCGTTCTTTCGATTCCTGGCCGAACACAGAACTTCCATGCAGTGTTCGCAGGATAAGAAGAAGGAGATGCAGGAACTTGAAGAGGCTCCAAGTGGCGCGAGAGCTCGAATTTGTCACTGCCGGAAAGCTTGGAGATTCAACCAGATGAAACATGAGCATCGCCCTCTAAGTCTCGAAGAACTATGACTTCTCAATACTTCTCACATCTTCTTACATTTCCCAATTCTTCTTTTGAACTGCTTTGGCAGCCACAGCTTCGGGTTTGTCAGACCATCAAGACAGACTTGAGCGGCAAGTGCTTCCGGTCAACTGGAGGGGGAGGCGGGGGATCTTGGCTATGGAGTTCTCAAGAAAAGATAGACAACCAGATTTCAGCAATGCCACGTTTCATTTTCTATTGGTTTCATGTTTTTTCAAAATTGTATTCTCCACTTGGCTGTTGATGTGGTTTGTCAACTTTCATTTCCTTTATTTTCTTTTGACGACCATAAGTGGAATCTTTCAAAAGACCAGTTGTGAGATTGTGAAAGGAATTCCTCAGCTCGACAGGATACACCGTTGGTCCCCGCTCCACCTAAGTCGCTGGACAGTCACCACCTTGGACTGCTGTTGTTGTGGTTGTTGGTGTCGCACGTAAACATGGAAGCACATCGAAGCATGCCGATGATCGGACAATTGATTTCAACGGAGTTGTCGAGGTTGGTGTTGATTTTCATCCGCGGCTGCACTGCTTGGGAGTTCGCAGAATTCGCTGATTCGCAGTTGAAAAAAAGAGACAGTCATTTCCACACAGGGAATCTAATGCAACAAAACATGTTAAGATTTAAGAAGATTTTTGCTATTATTTTGGGTCTAGGCTAGCATAAATTTGTTACAACAGCTTCAGACAGGAAACGTTTTTGGTTCTCCATGTTCGCAAATTTGGGTTTCACACTATTGAACGTTGAAAAGGAGTTTGAATGGAGGTATGGCCTCTTGATTCGAGGAAACACTGGGCAAACGCAGTGTGGGTGTGCACTTGCAAACCTGTGCTTTACATATGTTGTCAGTGTAAACGAGAAGCTCACAACTAGCTGCACATGTCTGACACCGTTCATTCAGAGTCGTCATGGCATTCAGGTCAGCCGTCGGTTTCTAATTCTTGTGGCTTGAAGCAAGCAACGCAACGGGTGCAGCCAATTTCTGCTCAGGGCCGTGTTTGTTTTTGCTTTTGGATGGTATTAATTTATCAGGTGGGAACATTTTTTTGGTTTCGGTGTGCTACATGTTCCGCAATATATTCACATTTTTTTGTTTTGCAAGTATGTTTAAGACGGTGTATCACAGCAGTTTCAGCAATGATGTCCATGTCGTAGATTCCAGTGCTGCTTTCATGTAACCCATGGGGGCTTTGGCTGTTCAAGTTGGCACATTCATTGTGGACTCTTAGCGATTGAAATCTGATCCACAGGCTGAGCCTTCGGCATTCGATTTGCAGTCATATGCTGCAAATGTAAGAAAACCTGTGCTTGCAATGTGCCTCCGGTGATTGAGTGAAACCAAATCAACGTCCTGTGTCTCCTGTACTGTCACCAGTTCGTATTGCTGGTGCACAATAGAGCGGTGCTGCCGGTGAGAAAGAGTTTTGCACTTGGAGCAGTTCCAACGGTTTGAAAAGAACAATCTGCAGGTCAGGAGCAAACAAGGACTTCCGTCGAATGTTTGTTCAGCGATAGGCCATGCAAAGCCAATTGGTCGGCAAGTCAGTGCTTTCAATCTCTTCAGCCTTAGTGCGCCACGTCTCAGCTTCGAACTGAGACTCAATGATCGTTTGTGCTACTTTGGTTGGAGTCTTCAAAGCAGTTTATGCCATTTTGTTAGCGCCAATTCTCCACGGACTTCCTCAAGTAAGCAAAAGAGCAGCGCTCCATAGTTTGGAAGAAACATGAAAGGTTAGGCATCCGCAAGCTGAATGTCCAGGTTTTGTTCAGATGGAAAAATATCAGACATACCAGACTTGCTTTTGACCGGTGTCAGACCAAGCTACAAGATTCAGCAAAGTGGAGGGCTGTCCATACGGTCCGTGCACTACGTTTTGGGCCAGGCTGTCCTCAAAACTGAAAACCGAGAGGGACAAAGTGCAATGGTTGGCAAATTGAAAAAGTCTTGGTGTCAGGCTGATACTTCTCTTGTCTAACATTTTTAGCCCCGATAAATTGCCCGTAGCCCCACTGTCTCTTTGGACGACTGCACATGCATGGGAACTTCCTTGCGGTAAACCGGCTTGAAAGCCTGCCTGCTCCAGCATTTCCTGCCCCACTTCGTCCACAGTTCCATGGAACTGCGGTTGAGTAGCTATAATTCTTAACAGCAATGCACAGCTGAGCATTTCTAAACAAAGGAAAATTGTTTTGAACCTGATCTTGTAGGATCAGACGTTGTTGTCTCCGTTGCACGGTTCGCACTGACTTTACTTTGAGTCTTCCGACGTGTATTCGAAGACGAGGCAAGCTCGCAGAAACAGAGCATGCAGCCTTCTCAGATTTATCGCTCCTTTGAAAGCACCAACACTTGAAGCTGAGACCGTACTCAAAAGAAACGGTTGCTTCAGCTACTCAAATGAATTTTGTAAGGGGTTGTCTGTGGGAATTGTTTGTTGTGATCAAATATCTTAGATAAAGTATCTATTCAGAGCAGAATCTCTTGTCCGTCTATAGGTAGAGGACCGAGGGTTCTTTCTGCTTCGAGAGTTATTCTCTGGAAGACTGCGGTAGCCGCAGTCCCAATGTGAATTCGGATGCGACCTCAACAAAAACACACAAGCGTGACCAATTTTTGCTTTGATAGATGGGGAACTATCACTTGCGGCCATTGGCAGTGGGCGTCCCTGGGTTGTATTAGTTTTACCGATTATGAATGAAACCACATCTCCTCTAACCCATTGCCCGTTGAACCATTTCATCTATCTGAAAACATGATTTTGGCACCCCGACGCGCCAAGCAAAAAGTGCTTAGCGTGTCGTGCCAAGGTCAACACAACTGTGACCAAAGCCTGCAAAGTCTGGTTCAACATGCGAATTTGCATTTCCTTTCACCGAAAACATCTTCTTTCACCGAAATGCAGACAGTGAGGTGTCCTGCGACCCCTTAAAAAACCACGGACGGTAGTTCCACATACCGGTGGAGCGAAATCGCTGGTCACCAGCGCTGACATTGAAGCTTTGCAGTCATACTATCCCCATCATACCCTCCGGTCCAGCAGACTCCAAAATGAAGGTGTCCAACTCAGAATGTATCAGGACGAAGGTTCAAACCCAGAATTTTCGTTTCTGCTTCGCCCATGAAACGACACAGTTGACTGGAGAGTTATGTGGCTGTGTGTCCAGACTTGCCTTTCACTTTTTTGATGAAGAAAAGATGAGAACAGGCGCTTGCCTTGCACATTGTCTTGTCAAGTCCTTGTGCCTTTGAAATTGTTCTGGGTAAGGGTGATCAGTTCGAGAGATGCCGAGGCTTAACAATAGAGTGCAGTTTTTTTGGGGTCCTGATCCGTCCTGTCTAACCCCTCTACTGTAACCCCTTCATGATGTTGGCCTTTCTCTCTCCAGGGCCTTGTGAAGTTTCTCGTAGAGTGCCACATGGCCGTGGGTCAAAACTATCGACACCCAAAGTTTGAATGTGAAGAGGTTTTGAACTTGCAGGCGATTGATTCCGAAATCATGTCAGCATCTGTTGGATGGTACACAGTGTCACTCTCCGGACGAGTCCGTCCTCAACTGAATTTTGATTGTAGCATGGACTCGCTAGGCAGACAATTCTGGGTCAGAGTGATGTTTGATGTGAAACAAGCATCGTGCGCTGATTGCGGAACTCCAGTGTCAAAGGCAGCGCCTAGACGTTTGCAGCCTGTTTGTGGAGCAGTGGCCGTCACCTGGTTGGAAAATACATCAGTAAATCCTCAAGAGTCATGAATCACACCTCAAAATCCAGGTGAGAAACAACAGCTTGCTTCATTCCCTGCTTTGTGGACATTTTCAGCTTTTGACGTATGAGTAAGAATCAAGCATCAGGAACGAAGGCATCTTCAGTGGAGGCCTTTGCAGAGATGGTGCTGAATTTTGAGTCAAGTATGGCAACAAAGGGCCTGCGTGCAACATGATTTGGCTTCGCACATCAAGTGCCTTTTCCGAGTTCTCTTTATGCTGCACAATGCATGTGCCGAAATCCCTCTTGCACTGTCAGCTTTCTAGCAGGCCTCACAAGAAGTGCTGCTCTATTCACTGGCCCTGCATGAAGAGGTCTTGTCACCTACGCTTGACTTGTCACTGGGTGCCTCTCCCTCTTTTGGCAAGCAAGAGTTGTTCTTTGCAAAGACTAATCTACGAGGCCAGTGCAACAAAGCTTGTGCCTAGGAATCTATTTGTTTATTTTCCAGAAACGCATTTTTATTGGAATGGAATGTACTCGTAGTTGTGAAAGACCAGAAACAAAGTGATCTCAACTTCTAGGTTGCCATGTAGTTTGCAAGCAGCCAAACAAACCACGAGCAGCACTAGCAGTCCCAAGCAAGGGAACTGTTTCATGTCCTCAGCTAGAAGCAGCAAATGGCCTGCATGGAAGATGATTTGGCTTCGAAACTCAAGTGCCTTTTCCGAGTTCTCTTTGTGCTGCGCAATGCAAAGGCCGCACTCCCTTTTGCACTGTCAGCTTTCTAGCAGGCCTCGCAAGAAGTGCTGCTCTATTCACTGGCCCTGCATGAAGAGGTCTTGTCACCTACGCTTGACTTGTCACTGGGTGCCTCTCCCTCTTTTGGCAAGCAAGAATTGTTCTTTGCAAAGACTAATCACATTAGAGTCAGAAGGACGATTTGCTTCAGTTTGGTGTAGATGCAATGTAAAGGGTTTGCGGTGTTGCACACTTTTGCACACTTACTGAGCGTTTACCAATTTGTCACTATCCAAAAGCTTGAGTCAGAGTTTTCCCCTGAACTTGTAGTACGGAGTTCAAAGGAGTTGCAAATAAGACAAATGAAAGGTTCAGCTTGATAAAGCTCGGTGAAGCTTGAGTTGTGAGACTAGCGATGAACCAAAGTCATGTTTGGACCATCTCCACTTGTGCTTTGACACGTCTCCCAGCAGAGAGCCCTCACCATTTCTTGAAATTTGACACCGCCCCAAGAAGTGCTGGACTCGCTGACCAACCTGACAATCGGCGCCATTTGGAGCCTTTCTAATTCCTAGTACATTCTCCAGGTGTATCGTGGCATATGCCTTAAAAATATATGCCTTCAATATCGATTCCATCTTTGATTCCTTCGAGACCTCGGATAGTCGCGGCAGGATCTACCATGTTGAATATCCGTTGGCAACTTGAAATTCCAAATGTTTGCGGCAGTCAGATGCAGGGTCAAAGCAGGAACCGCATTTCTGTTTGACCTCGACTTTCTAGATCGCCGTGCCAGCTAGCTGAGAACCTGCAAAGCTTCCGTAGTGCGTGCTTTCGGAGGTCCAGCAGTGACATGTCAACCCCCTTTGCTCAAGGTGTCCCACCTATACGCCAAGCAAAGCGGATGAAAACGGAGGGGGCTTCAGAAGTTGAACCTTTCTTTGTTATTGGATGCAAAAGAGCCCATACCTTGCTGTAACCCGTGGCATTGTGTCATGTTGGAGCTAGATGAAGGTATAGAGCAACTGCATTTGGCATTTGATTTGTCCTGAACGTTCAAGCCTCGGTTATGGTGGGGCACAATCCTCGATTGTAGCGGGGCACTTCGATCACTGTCCGAAGCGGTGATCGATCGAGGCCACATCTTGCAGATGGCATTCCTTGTGAATCATTGAAGGGGCATTCGCTGTGGCATTCCGCATGTTCGTCGTGTGTTTTGTCTCGCTCCTTTGGCTGCAGATGCGCAGCCAAGCTGCCGCACTTTGCGGTCCACAGTGTCGAGTCTCCATGATACAGCATTAGTTGCAGCATTAGACAGAAGACTTCACGCATGAAATCGGCTGATTTTACGGCGCCAAGATTTGAATTCAATGAGGTGACGCAACAGTGAAGGCTGCATCAGGTCTGAGCAGACTAGCGGCTTTCCGACTTGCCGTGGCTCCCGCTTCCCAGTCCAAGAATTACCATGGGAAAGCTTGCGTACTTTGCTGAAGTGGCAGCTGAAGTGGCAGTTGAAGACACGTTTGGTTGATGGAAAGTTTAGAACCTGTCAAGTAGCATAGTGCTTGAAACGACCTGCTTGAGATACCTAGATACTTGGGAGTTTTCCGGTCATTGCTTCTTGTTTCTGACAAAGCTGTGGAGTTTCAGTGGGAAGGCAAGAGCTCTTGAGGTGATTTGCCCAACAGATTTAGTGTTTCGACAGGAGGTTAGTGACCAATGCCAGGTGACATGTGTCCCGTTCCCTGGGCTTTGTAGATTTTCTAGGCTTGAACTGTCTTACTTTGACAGATATTGCTGAGACTGACCAGCAGCATTGACGGTCTTCGATGTTCCCACATCGGAAATCAAACCTCATCGACTCATCGACCCTAGCAGTACATAAATTGAAATTAGAGTACTTCGAATCATCAGAACAGTACTTCAGGTACCAGCATGGCTGAGAAAAGTTCCCAGTTGGGAAGATGTGTCCCTCATCCAAGCAGTGCTTGGGAATTCGCAAGAGTCGATCGGATTTGTTGGTTACGGTGCATTTTGCCGCTGTATTCCCACAAACTGCTCATGGTGCACAAGTTGGCACAGTTGTTGTTGGCAGCGTTGTTGGTTTTTGCTCACCCGGCAAAGACAATTTTCTCGGTTTGGATGCTTTCAACCAACTTGACAGTATTTTACAGTAGTTTACTGTGGTTTCTCCAGTTATCGATTCTTTCAATCCCCCGGACTTCCAGAGGCCTTTCTTTAGAGTCACATAGATTGGCACACAGAAATTCAGCACCATCTTGAAGTTGCGATACAGCTGGTCCTTGACCGAGCGGAGAGTAGTGGGTACTTGGGTGCCTAGTACATAGGTTCCAATGACTCAAGATTGAGCCACCACAAATCCGAAAGATAGCCGTTCAGCAATGCGAAGCCAAAGTCACATTCGGACCATCTCCGCACAAAAGATGGTTTTCCTTACACATTGGAAATGCGGGTACGAACACCGCTCCCATGTTGCGTCTTAGAATGACAATAGACTTTGAGGCTTTTCATGGACTTCCTTCCGGATAGGAGTCATGTCCGATACCAGTTGCCTGGGCCTAAGCTGTGGAGTCTATAAGTTCGCACGACTCTTTCGACGCTGGGTGTTTGGTCCCTTTCTGGGGTCCAAAATGATATCGCTTGAATGCCCCTGGGCTAGCCGTCGGGAGAGCAAGATGGTCCTTGAGTGCGCGCAACCAAACCATATTGAAAGCTGTGTGGTGTGCTGTTTGGAGGCCGAAGAACGCACGGGCTGCTGCATCTTGGCAGATTTGGATCGTTTGAAAAGGCGATTGGTGAGTTGCTCAGCAGCTGATGACTGGGCTCTGTTGAAGGCAAGACCTCAGTGCCATGGGCGAAGTCCCCGATGAAGCCGACATGGGTGGGCATGGGGACCTGGCCATGCAAAATGTGCGGAGGCATTTGTCGCTTGGAATTTCAGGAGGGCCGTTGTTGAACTTCAGGCTACGAATCCATACTCTTGGGAACAGAAAGGTGTTCCATGACTCCATTGCAACTTCTGTTTGCTTGGTCCTCAGTGGCGGTCTGCCATCCATGAAACATACCTGCACCAGCTGACCCAAATTTCTCTGGGGGCTGTTTGAGGGGAATGGGTTGCCCACTGCAAGGTGCTGCTTTCTTTTTGAGGGAGACCACAAAGCGGTCTTTGTGTTAGACCAACTTTAATTTCACCTCAGCTCACTGTTCAGACAATCCAAGAGTTTCATGCTTCAGGCTGTAGTTTTCGAGGCGATGGTTACGGCATGGCGACTAAGATGAACATTCCTTTATAGGTCATGCTGTTGTCCCCGGTTCCATTGGTTGATGATTCCTCGTACCATGGGTGCAGGTATCATTGAAGTCGAAAGGTGATCCGTGATTAAGGGGCCCGCTGGGCTACACTGGAAATTGGTATGACACAGCTCTGGCACTCTTTGGCGAGACCTGCTTCTGTTACACCTACAGAGGCTGCAGTGTTGTTGCCGGGAATGGGTTGCCACCTAGCTCAAGAAAAATGCAGAAAACGACACCTCTCTCTGACTTGGATGGACTTCCTAGTTCCGCAGTGAATTTTTCTGCTGCAACCAGGAGCAGCTTTGAGAAGGAGTGGATTTCATGATTCAATAGATGCCATTGGACAACTTCCACAGATGCGAAATCCAGGCAAGTATTCTTGGAACAAGCGAGCAACCACAAGATGACACCAAGGATTTTTGTAGATCCGCACTCCAGATTCTCTCTGTATTGGAGGGGTGGTTGCCTGCCTTGCAAGCGTCAGGGTTGCTGAATCTGGAAAGTCTTGTTTCGTTTTATTTGACCAAGCTTTTTGACCTGAAATTTTGGTGCCATTGCATTTTCGACAAGGATTGTCGCATCATGTCGTTAGGAAAAGCAGACTGGAAAAGTGCCTTGGGAAGGAAAGTACAGAAGGACTGCAAGCAGTGCCGAAAACTGTTGCAGTTGTTTCATTGTTTTTGTCAGGTGGATCTTTGCCCCACTCCTTTTGCACTTGCAGCCTCCTAGCAGGCATCACAAGAAGTGCTGCTCTATTCACTCACCCTGCATAAAGAGGTCTTGTCACCTACGCTTGTCTTGTCACCTACGCTTGACTTGTCACTGGGTGCCTCAACCTCTTTTGGCAAGCAAGAGTTCTTTGCAAAGACTAATCAGCACATTGAAGTCAGAAGGACAATTTGCTTCAGTTTGGTGTAGATGCAATGTAAAGACTTTGCGGTGTTGCACACTTACTGAGGGTTACCGTAGCATTTTGTCGCTATCCAAAAGCTTGAGTCACAGTCTTTGCCCTGAAATTGTGAGGAGTTCAAGGGATTTTCCAAGTAAGCCAAATGAAAGGTTCAGCTTGATCAAGCTCGGTGAAGCTTGAGTTGTGAGACTGCTAGCAATGCAAACCCAAAGTCACATTCGGACCATCTCCACTTGTGCTTTGACATGTCCCCCAGCAATGTAATAGCAGTAACACCATTTCTTGAACTTTGACATGTCCCAACTTGAGGTGTTGGACTTGAAGCGCTGACCACCGCCCTAACGATTTACGACCACTTGGAGCCTCCCTGATTCTTTGCTTCATCTTCTCCAGGTGCATCAAGGACAACATCGAGTCTTTCGAGTCTTCGGATGGTCGCAGCAGTTCTGCGAATATCCATTGGCCTTGACCCTCCAAATGTTTGCGGCAGTCAGATGCAGGGTCAAAGCAGGAACCACATTTCTGTTTGACCTTGACTTTTTAGATCGCCGTGCCAGCTAGCTGAGAACCTCCAAAACTTCCATGGTGTATCAGCCCTTGCTTTCGGAGGCCCAGCGGTGACATGGCTACCCCCTTTGCTCAAGGCGTCCCACCTACGAAACGCCAACCAAAGCGGATGAAAACAAAAGGCACTTCAGCGAGATGTGTCCCGTTCCCTGGGCTTTGTAGATTTTGTGGGCTTGAACTGTCTTACTTTGACAGATATTGCTGAGACTGACCAGCAGCATTCACGGTCTTCCATGTTCCCACATCGGAAATCAAACCTCATCGACCCTGGCAGTATATAAGTTGAAACTAGAGTACTTCAAATCATCAGAACAGTACTTCAGGTACCAGCATGGCTGAGAAAAGTTCGCAGTCGGGAAGATGTGTCCCTCATCCAAGCAGTGCTTGGGAATTCGCAAGAGTCGATCGGATTTGTTGGTTACGGTGAATTTTGCCGATGTATTCGCACAAACTGCTTACGGTGCACAAGTTGGCACAGTTGTTGTTGGCAGCGTTGTTGGTTTTTGCTCACCGGGCAAAGCCAATTTTCTCGGTTTGGATGCTTTCAACCAACTTGACATAACTTTTTGAATAGTTTACAGTGGTTTATCTTCAATCCCTATTACAATAGTCTACAATAGTTTACAGTATCCTATTTACTGTGCCAATTTACGCTTCGATTCTTTCAATCCTCGGAGTTTCAGAGGTCCTTGACCGAGCGGAGAGTAGTGGGTACTCGGGTGCCTAGTACATAGGTTCCAATGACTCAAGATTGAGCCACCGCAAATCCGAAAGATAGCAGTTCAGCAATGCGAAACCAAAGTCACATTCGGATCATCTTGGCACGAAAGATCATTTTCATTCATTTTCCATTACGCTGGAAAGGCGGTTGCGAATGCCGCTCCCATGTTGCATCTTGGAATGTCGATAGATTTTTGGACTTTTCATGGACTTCCTTCAGGATAGGAGTCATGTCCGACACCAGTTGCCTATAGCAAGCTGTGGAGTTTGTCAGTTCGCACGGCGCTTTCAGAGCTGGGTGGTTGGTTCCTTTCTGGGATCCAAAGTGATATCGCTTGAATGGCCCCGGGCTAGCCGTCGGGAGAGCAAGATGGTCCTTGAGTGCACCCAACCAAGCCATATTGAAAACTGTGTGGTGTGCTGTTTGGAGGCCGAAGAACGCACGGGCTGCTGCATCTTGGCAGATTTGGATCGTTTGAAAAGGCGATTGGTGAGTTGCTCAGCAGCTGATGACTGGGCTCTGTTGAAGGCAAGACCTCAGTGCCATGGGCGAAGTCCCCGATGAAGCCGACATGGGTGGGCATGGGGACCTGGCCATGCAAAATGTGCGGAGGCATTTGTCGCTTGGAATTTCAGGAGGGCCGTTGTTGAACTTCAGGCTACGAATTCATACTCTTGGGAACAGAAAGGTGTTCCATGACTCCATTGCAACTTCTGTTTGCTTGGTCCTCAGTGGCGGTCTGCGATCCATGAAACATACCTGCACCACCTGACCCAAATTTCTCTGGCGGCTGTTTGAGGGGAATGGGTGGCCACCTAGCTCAAGATACTGCGGGAAACGAAACTTCTCTTTGACTCGGATGGACTTCCCAGTTCCGCAGTGAAACCTGCTGCCCAGCAGGTGACGCAGTGGATTCCATGATTCCATAGACACCATTGGACAACTTCCGCAGATGCGAAGTCCAGGCAAGTCTTCTTGGAACAAGCGAGCAACCACAAGATGACACCATGAATTTTTAAGATACCGCCCCAGATTTTCTCTGGATTGGAGGGGTCGTTTCCTGCCTTGCGAGCCATCAGGGTCACTGAACCTGGAAAGGGCTGTTTTCTTTCTGACCACGCTTTTTGACCTGAAACCTTGTTGTTATTCCATGTTCGACAAGGATTGTCCCATCATGTGGTTGGGCAAAGCAGACCGCAAAAGTGCGGGTGGAAGAAAAAGTAGAAGGACTGCAAGCGGTGCTGACATGTTTCAGGTGTTCCAGTGTTTTTGTTATAGGTGGATCTGGGCCAACAAAGCTGTGAATACATGCAGAGTGGCGTATCATGTGTAAGTGTATGTGACATAGACACTGGGCGCAGGTTTAGCATGTCACAGCAGTCCAGGTGCTTTTCATGCGCGAGTTGGCTCAAGGATTTGGACACAAAGGCAACCGGAGCGCAGTCAGATTGCTTGATCATGTTGACATGTCTAGTTGGGAACAATTTTTTTGGCTTCAGTGTGCTACATGTTCCGCAATGTATTCATCGCTTTTGTTTTGTCAAGTATGTTTTTTAATCAAGTATGTTTTAGGAATAAACAGATATAAACAGTATGTTTTTTCGACACGGTGTATCGCAGCACTTTCAGCAATGATTTCAGAGTCGTAGTTTCCAGTGCTGCTATGGGCACTTGGGCTGGGCAAGTTGGCACTTTCGCTGACTCTTAGCGATTGAAATCTGATCCAAAAGCTGAGGATTCGGGTTTCGAGCAGTGGAACATCCATGGTGACTGAAGCCCGGGAAATTTGTTGGCAATGCCATGAAAACCATGAAAGTCGTATGCTACAAATGTAAGAAAACCTGTGCTTGCAATGTGCCTCCGGTGATTGAGTGAAACCAAATCAACGTGCTGTGTCTCCTGTACTGTCACCAGTTCGTATTGCTGGTGCGCAATAGAACAGCACTGCCATGTGAGAAAGAATTTCGCCTCTCAATTCGATGTAGGTACTTGGAGCAGTTGCAACAACTCGAAAAAAGCAACCTGCAGGTCAGGAGCAAACAAAAACATGCGTCAAATGCTTGTTCAGCGACAGGCCATGCAAAGCCAATTGGTCAGAAGATGTCAGAAGGCAAGTCAGCGCTAAATGAGAGGTTCAATCTCTTCAGAAGTCTTCAGATTCCGTAGCCGTAGTGCGCCCCATCTCACCTTCATACGACTGAGACTCAACGATTGTTTGTGCTATTTGGGTTCAAGTTTCCAAAGCAGTTTATGCCATTCCGCTGGCGCCAGTGCTCCACGGACTTCATCAAGTAAGCAAAAGGGCAGTGCCCAGAGGTTTGATTCCAGGCATCCGCAAGCTGAATGTCCAGGTTTTGTCCAGATGGGAAAAATATCAAACATACCAGACTTGCTTTAGCAAAGTGGAGGGCTGTCTATGTGCTTCGTCCACTAGGTTTTGGACCAGGTTGTCCTCAAAGCTGAAAACCGAGAGGGACAAAGTGCAATGGTTCGCAAATTGAAAAAGTCTTGGTGTCAGGCTGATACTGCTCTTGTCGAACATTTTTAGCCCGGACAAATCGCCCATAGACCCACTGTCTCTGTGGACGACTGCGCATGCGTGGGAACCTCCTTGCAACAAACCAGCTTGAAAGCCTGCCTTGACCAGCATTTGCGGCCCCATTTCGTCAACAGTTCCATGAAGCTGCAGTTGAGCAGCTCTAATTCTTCACAGCAATGCACAGCTGAGCACGTTACAACAGAGGTACTTTGTCTTGAACCTGATCTTGTAGGATCGGACGTTGTTGTCTCCGTTGCACGGTTTGCTCTGACTTTGAGTCTTCCGACGTGTATTCGGAGACGAGGCAGGCTCACAGAAGCAGAGCATGCAGCCTTCTCAGATTTATCGCTGCTTTGAAAGAACCAACACTTGAAGCTGAGACCGTACTCCAACGAAACAGTTGCTTTAGCTACTCAAATTGATCTTGTAAGGGGTTGTCCGCGGGAATTGTTTGTTGTGATCAAATATCCCATGATGAAGTATCTATTCAGAGCAGAATCTCTTGTCCGTCTAGGTAGAGGACCGAGGGTTCTTTCTGCGTATGATTTTCGAGGGTTATTCTCCGGAAGATTGCGGTAGCCGCAGTCCCAATGTGAATTCGGATGTGACCGCACTGAAAAAACACAAGGGTGACCAATCTTTGTTGTGATAGATAGAGAAATACCACTTACGGCCATTGGCAGTGGGTGTCCCTGGGCTGTGTTAGTTTTACCGATTATGAATGAAAGTACATCTCCTCTAACCCATTGAACCGTTTCATCTATCTGAAAGCATTGTTGGCACGCCCGTCAAGCCAACCATGCTTTGCGCCTCGTGCCAAGGTCAACACAACTTTGACCAAAGCTTGCAAAGTCTGATTCAACATGCAAATTTGCATTTCCTTTCACCAAAATACTGACAGTGAGGAGCCCTGCGCCCCCTTATAAAATCACGGGCGGTACTTCCACACACTGGTGGAGCGAAATCACTGGTCACCAGCGCTGACATAGAAACTTAGCAGTCATACTATCCCTATCATACCCCCGGTCCAGCCGAAACTCCAAAATGAAGGTGTCCAACTCAGAATGTATGTCCAACTCAGAATGTATCACGGACGAAGGCCCAAACCCAGGATCTTCGTTTCAGCTTCGCCCCATGAAATAACACAGTTAAGTGGAGAGTTATGTGGCTGTGTGTCCAGACTTGCCTTTCACTTTTTTGATGAAGAAAAGATGAGAACAGGCGCTTGCCTTGCACATTGTCTTGTCAAGTCCTTGTGCCTTTGAAACTGTCCTGGGGAAGGGTGATCAGTTCGAGGGGTGCTGAGGCTTCATAGTGGTGCAGTGCAGGTGTTTTGGGGCCCTGATCCGTCCTGTCTAACCCCTCTAACCCCTTCATGATGTTGGCCTTTCGCTCGACAGGTTTCTGGCCTTGTGAAGTTTCTCGTAGAGTGCCATATGGCCGTGGGTCAAAACTATCGACACCCAAGGTTTGAATGTGAAGAGGTTTTGAACTTGCAGCTGATTGATTCTGAAATGTCGGCATCTGTTGGATGGTGCTAAGTGTCACTCTCTGGAAGAATCGCTCCTCCACTGAACTTTGCTCGTAGCATGGACGCGCTAGTCGGACAATTCTGGGCCAGAGTGATGTTTGATGTGAAACAAGCATCGTGCGCTGATTGCGCAATTCCAGTGTCAGAAGCAGCGCCTAAACGTTTGCAGCCTATTCGTGGAGCGGTGGCCGCCACTTCGTTGGAAAACACATCAGTAAATCCTGAAGAGTCATGAATCACACTTCAAAATCCAGCTGAGAAACAACAGCTTGCTTCATTCCCTGCTTTGTGGACATTTTCAGTTTTTGACGTATGAGTAAGAATCAAATATCAGGAACGAAGGCATCTGCAGTCGAGGCTTTTGCAGCGATGGTGCTGAATTTTGAGACAACTTGACATCTCTGAAGTGCAAAGAAGCTTGTGCCTGAGTTCGCCTGGACTGAGACTCAGACCAGAAGCACAATGATTTGGAGCTGCGATTCATTCGAACAAAAATTGCTCGCGACTTGGGGATCTACAACGGCAGCATCTTCATTCGCTTGCAACATTTCCACTTTGTTCCTGTCTGATGGAAATCTTGCTCTGTGCGCAGGTGAATCTGCCCTCCAGCTATGGGTTTGAAGAGAAACCATCACCCCTGAGAAAGAGGTCGGTCTAAGCACATAGCTTACATGTCAGTAAAGCTGTACAGTAAACTGTCTCTTTCTCGGAGCAAACCATAATCAATTAACAAAGGACCAGAAGCAAAATATTTCTTTTGCATCATGTAGTTGTGAAAGACCAGAAACAAATTGGTCTCAAGTTGTAAGTTTCAATCCAGCTTTTAAGCTCGCAAAACTTCAATCGCTTGGGACAAGGGTGTTCTTCCCAGATCCGCTGGACATGATGGATGGAGGTGTGCCATGTCTGACGTGAGCCACAGTACTGGAAACAAAAACACCGCGATTGCAAACGGCATTGTTCCAATGACATGAAGTCAGCATGACTTGAATTGACTTCCAATCACTTTTTTAGAACATATTTTTAGATCAAAACATTGTTGCGCGCATCGATAATTTTGTGCGCGTCAATAATTTTGTGCTTAAAGCCGCCTGCTCTTGAAGTAGCCAGACATGTTGCAGATTTGCCCAGGCCTTCTAAGTGCAAAGGCATCCTTGAGTAAAGCCAGAATGCAGATAAGAATCGACCACCGCGAGAAAACTTTCCATCATGTTCTTTGGGTCAGCGAACTCCTGGGTGTGAGCTTGGCAGCTGGCAGAGATGTGGGTTAAAGCCCATTGAACATCTCCCGTTTAACCTTCAAATAATGGGAAGTTCAACCCATAACATCCCGCTCTTCAAACTGAGGAACTGAGCTCGCAACTCAGCTGAGCCAAAAAGATCCATGAACGTTTCCAAGGTGGTTGGATGTTATTGCATTCCGTCCTCAACTGATCATTCTTGTCATTGTGGATTTGTTCAAAAATGCTGTACCTCCACAGTGAGGAGTTTCTCTATTAACAATCACTATTGGTTGGTTGAGGGGTCCCACTATATATGGACAAACCCTTATTGCTTCTCACTGCTTCGACAGTGCTAGCACTTGCCAATGATATCTGACTGACGTTGATTTTTCAATCCTTTCTGATCCTTGGTCAGGTGCTTCCGTAGAACCAATGGATGGTTCGATCATACCAAATTAAGATATATAGTCCAATTTTGGGACAGGGGGATCCACAAAGTCGTCAGCCACCAGGCCCCCAACCCGGCTCAAGACCCTTATGAAGAGTGGGTCATCCATGGAAACCAAGCAGCTGACAAACTGGCTGAGCAAGCCTTGCAGCGCCACCCTGTGGTGCGAGCTGCGAGTGAAGCAGTTAAACTCGATGTTGACACTGCACACATCTTCCAGGAGTGTGTCCACTCCACCTTGATAGCGGTAGGAAATGCAGCAGTGCGAGCCTCTCCGACACCAAGTGCTCCCACTGAGGTACCACAAGTGCAGTTGCGTTTCAGTGATTTGCAGGAACTACGCACTCCAGAAGTGGTTGAGGCAGATGTTCCACCCAGTCATCAGACCACCCTGCTGGAGCCTTTGTTGGAATGGTTTGCTAGCACCCTTGATGATACAGCTCATTTCTTGGTCTCAGTTTGTAGTGCTGTTCCGCTACCACAAGGGCCGTCGCCAATGGTCTGAAACCATGGAGCCCCAAACTGTAGGATTTGTCCGTAGAGCTAGGGCTATGTCCACCTCTGTTCAAGCAATATGGCCACTTCTTCGGGAACCATGTCAATCGTACCACCTTAGACCGCAGTCATCTGCCATCCAGTTCTGGGTCCGCTGTGTCGCAGTGCGGTGGAACCAGTCCACCATCACTAAGGCAGATGGAGCCCTTCAACAGTGGCATCCGTCGTACCGATCCGTTTCAGAGTTGCGGACGATTCCGTAGGATGCATCGGGTTTTCCAGGTTCTGTTGGGTCTCCGTAATCTACCGAGGCTTGCAGACTGTGTCAAAAGAGTGTCAAAAGAGTGGATGTTATTGCATTCCGTCCTCAACTGATCATTCTTGTCATTGTGGATTTGTTCGAAAATGCTGTACCTCCACAGTGAGGAGTTTCTCTATTAACAATCACTATTGGTTGGTTGAGGGGTCCCACTATATATGGACAAACCCTTATTGCTTCTCACTGCTTCGACAGTGCTAGCGCTTGCCAATGATATCTGACTGACGTTGATTTTTCAATCCTTTCTGATCCTTGGTCAGGTGCTTCCGTAGAACCATAGAAATGCTTGGGGTGTAAGTGTTTTTGAGACGTTTGAAGCAGCATGCCATGTCTCCGATCTGTTGGTTCGATCATCCCAAATTGACATAGTCCAATTTTGGGACAGGTCAAATCTTAGGTGGAAGATCTGCAGCCGGCGCACCTTTGCGTCAGGTCGAACCTCTTTTGCGTGAACCATTCGGCAGACAGGGTCGCTTCAATGTTGGTGCCCGAAGGTAATTCCTGCACAATGTGAAAACTAGATATCATACGAATCATACCATGCGATACTTGGTTTTCCTTGGCTTTTCTTGAAGAACCCAGATCTTTCCTTGATGTTTTCTCCCAAATTTCTTTTGTGTTGTGGCTATGAAGTGTAGTAGCTGTCCACTTTGGGACAAGTCAACTGTCTCGGGGAAGATCTGCAGTTGGTGCGGAGGAGAGTCGGCTGATCCGACTTGCAAACACTTTTTTGAGCTGAAGTCCCAGATTCAGCTCTCAAGAGGCACTGGAAATCAGAGCTTTGCGCCTGCGCCCAGCAGATTTGTGCCTTCATGAGCCATGGATTCGAGGAAGATTCTCAGAAACTCTTGGGACTTGGCATGCGGCCCATGCATACCATGCCTGACTAGATTTCTCAAGAATGCGCCTGGCTCTTTTTGCTCAAGAGCAGAGGTGTCCAAGACCGCCAAGCTTAGGGCTTTCCGGAGTGTCGAGGTTTTGAAAACAGGGCGTGCGCGACAGGTTCTCAAGAGAATCAGGGTGATCACATGTGATCAGGTTGGGCCCCATTTTCTTCTGGCTTCCTGTCGGCTCAAAACCAAGACACGATTTGGACAGAAAATTTCGTCCGAAAAAGGGGTGCTTAGTCTTGGCTGCACGAGCGTCAGCTGTTCCCAGAAGCTTCAGGTAGTCCAGCCCAAGGGCAAGTCCATCGGCTCAGAATGGCTTGAGCTTCGCAGGGTGCCAAAACAGAAAGTCTCAATGTTGGGGCCCAAAGGTAATAGGTAATTCCAGCACAAGGAAATTTGGATATCACATGCAATACTTGGATTTTGCTTGGCTTTTCTTCAAGAACCCAGATCTTTCCTTGATGTTTTCTCCCAAATTTCTTTTGTGTTGTGGCTATGAAGTGTAGTAGCTGTCCACTTTGGGACAAGTCAACTGTCTCGGGGAAGATCTGCAGTTGGATCGTCCTGTTTGCTCAAAACCAAGACGCGATTTGGACAGAAAATTTCGATCGAAAAAGGGGTGCTGGATCCTGGCTGCACGAGCGTCAGCTGTTCCCAGAAACTTCAGGTAGTCCAGCCCAAGACCAAGTCCATCGGCTCGGAATGGCTTGGGACTTTCTGTGCAAAATGAACCTATCAATGCAGGATAGCTTCATTCATAGGGTGCGCTTTCAAAAAACATTTTTTTCGCTAGTAATGCTTTTGGATCACTAGTCAGATCAAGCTACTTCCACGTCCAATCGGCATCGCAAAGAAAGTGTACGCCAGAAGGAGAAGCAATCTAAGGCTCGGAAAAAAACACCTCTGAAAGGTTGCAGCCAGGGGCCCAGCTCTCCTCAAGCGCGGAAAATGCCACAGCCCGCAACTAGAAAAAAAACGCCGCGCTACATCCAGGACAAGGGGCCACATATGCCACTCTTGGCCCATTGGGGGTGCGTGCTGCGACAACCCTATGACTGCAACTCCTGTGCCCATGCATCATAACACTCGTTTTGCTCAACAGCAGGTGTCAACCGCTAAGCTTGGGGCTTGCCCGCCTGTGCAGGTTTTGAACACAAGGCGTGCCCGACAGGCTCTCAAGAGAATCAGGGTGAAAATGTCGATCGAAAAAGGGGTGTTTGATCCTGGCTGCGCGAGCGTCAGCTGTTCCCAGAAACTTCAGGTAGTCCAGCCCAAGGGCAAGTCCATCGGCTCAGAATGGCTTGGGACTTCGCAGGGTCACAAAATAGAAAATCCCCCAGACATTTTGGTAAAATGAACCTATCAATGCAGGATAGTCATAAGGTGCAATTTCAAAGGACCTTTTTTCGCTAGCAATGCTTTTGGATCACTAGTCAGGTCAAGCTACTTCCATGAATTTCCATGTCCAATCGGCAGCTCAAGGAAAGTCGAGATGAATTGATGTTTGGCTCGGTTCGGTTTGACTTTGGCATGAGCAACATAGCAGCTGGAGCTCTGGTGATCTTCCGAAAGCATTCTTTGAGCCACCTCGTGAGATCAAAGTGCGAACCATCATGCTGGTTAGAAATGGTTTGCGTTAAAGCAGTTTTGCGTGGACCGCGCGTGAAATTAAAGAGACGATGCTCCATGGCATTTGAGCCCTCGCGAGGTCAGGCAAACACTACACCAGCCTTGTAGAACAAAAGACCATTTCCATTACGCTGGAAAGGCGGTTGTGAATGCCGCTCCCATGTTGCATCTTGGAATGTCAATGGACCCCGGGACTATCCATAGACTTCCTTCAGGATAGGAGTCATGTCCGATACCAGTTGCCTATAGCAAGCTGTTCCGAGGAAGTTGAGGTAGTCGAGCCCAAGGCCGAGTCTATCCACTTAGACGAGCGAATCATGCACATGGCCCGAGACTTCGCAGGGAAAGTCCCAGTTCAAGGATAGATTTCATTCACAGGTTGTCCCTTCAAATTGGTGTTGTAGTTATTCCAGTTTCTTGTTCTAGATCTTAAACGAACCTTATTTCAAAAGTTGCCTGTGGCATGCACGGTCCCATCTTTTCACAAGGGTTGTACAAGGTTCACTTCTCACAAGCTCATGCAAGCGGTTGCCCTTGCATGGTGCAAAGAAATGATTTGCATTAAAGCAGTTTTGCGTGGCCCGCGCGTGAACTTATACTGGTCTCAGATGACTTGGGAATTGTGGGACATGCCCCCCAGATCATTTATTCCCATGTCATGTGTTCAAGAAAAGGATGGCGTGGAAACTAATTCTTGTCATGTCATGTGCTCCATTAGAATGATTTGCTATGCGCAAGATCCTTTTCTTGAGGTCACAAGTCCACCAAGCATATGAGGGGGGAATTGTTGATTCCAATGCTTTGCTATTCACATGTCATGTGCCTAAATTCACGGGCTTATCCGGGGAATCCTGGCAGTCATAATTTTGCACATATTGGTGCGCCTGGACCCATGTCATGTGTCCAATTTGCAGGTATGTTCACTTGGTCTCATGTCATGTGCCCAAACCCCGTTCAAGAAAAGTACCACTTGGTCTCATGTCATCTGCCACTAGTATAAAGAGACGATGCCCCATGGCATTAGAGCCCTCGCGAGGTCACGCAAACAGTACGCCGGCCTTGTAGTACAAAAGATCATTTCCATTACGCTGGAAAGGCGGTTGTGAATGCCGCTCCCATGTTGCATCTTAGAATGTCAATGGACCCCGGAACTATCCATAGATTTCCTTCAGGATAGGAGTCATATCCGATACCAGTTGCCTATAGCAAGCTGTTCCGAGGAAGTTGAGGTAGTCGAGCCCAAGGCCGAGTCTATCCACTTAGACGAGCAAATCATGCACATGGCCCGAGACTTCGCAGGGAAAGTCCCAGTTCAAGGATAGATTTCATTCACAGGTTGTCCCTTCAAATCGATAAGGAGATTGTGCAACGCGCAATGCTTGCAACGCGCTACGCTTGGCCAGTTTGGAATAAGTCCATCTCGGGGAAGATCTGGAGTTGGTGCGGAGGAGATTCCGCCGATCCGCCTTGTGACCAGTGTTTTGAGATGAAGTTTCAGGTTCAGCTCCTCAGTGGCACCGGAAATCAAAGCATTCCGAAGGCACCCAGCAGATTTGGAAGATTCTCAGAAACACTTTGGCCTTGGCATGCCTGTGCCCATGCTTCCTCACATTCTTTTTGCTCAAGAGCAGAGGTGTCCAACCGCTAAGCCTAAGGTTTCCAGGAGTTCTGAACCCCAGGTGTGCCCGACAGGTTCTCAAGAGAATCAAGGTGATCACATGTGATCAGGTTGTGCCCCATTTTCTCCTATCGTCCTGTTTGCTCAAAACCAAGACACTATTTGGACAGAAAATTTGGATCGAAAAAGGGGTGTTTGATCCTGGCTGCGCGAGCGTCAGCTGTTCCCAGAAACTTCAGGTAGTCCAGCCCAAGGGCAAGTCCAGCGGCTCAGAATGGCTTGGGACTTCGCAGGGCCACAAATTAGAAAGTCCCAAACATTGTCGCACAATGAACCTATCAATGCAGGATAGTCATAAGGTGCAATTTCAAAGAACTTTTTTTCGCTAGCAATGCTTTTGGATCACTAGTCAGGTCAAGCTACTTCCATGAATTTCCATGTCCAATCGGCAGCTCAAGGAAAGTCGAGATGAATTGATGTTTGGCTCGGTTCGGTTTGACTTTGGCATGAGCAACATAGCAGCTGGAGCTCTGGTGATCTTCCGAAAGCATTCTTTGAGCCACCTCGTGAGATCAAAGTGCGAATCATCATGGTTCATGCTGGTTAAGGTTTAAAGATCGTTAGCAAATGATGGTGAAGGCATGTCAAGACGACACTTCCAAAATGCACCAAGCTGCACTGCAGAGATGAAGTGGTCTGGGTTTGCGCTGTGCAGAAAGGCCAGGGTCAGAGTCAATTTGATCTCTTTGTTTTCCCGCTTGCAATAACGCCAGTGCCGGTGCTTTGCTATGGGCTGCTGTGATCGTTGGAGAAGGCAATGCACAACACCTTGGTCCAAAGTTCAAAATGCCTGGAGGTATACTTATACAAGCCACGTTCAAAAGGGTTGGTGTTGTAGTTATTCCAGTTTCTTGTTCTAGTTCTTAAACGAACCTTATTTCAAAAGTCGCCTGTGGCCTGCACCACGCCATCTTTTCACAAGGGTTGTGCGAGGTTCACTTCTGACAAGCTCGCGCAAGCGCTTGTCCTTGGATGGTGCAAAGAAATGGTTTGCATTAAAGCAGTTTTGCGTGGCCCGCGCGTGAAATTAAAGAGACGATGCCCCATGGCATTTGAGCCCTCGCGAGGTCACGCAAACAGTACGCCGGCCTTGTAGTACAAAAGATCATTTCCATTCCGCTGGAAAGGCGGTTGTGAATGCCGCTCCCATGTTGCATCTTAGAATGTCATAGAATGTCAATGGACCCCGGGACTATCCATAGACTTCCTTCAGGATAGGAGTCATGTCCGATACCAGTTGCCTATAGCAAGCTGTTCCGAGGAAGTTGAGGTAGTCGACCCAAAGGCCGAGTCTATCCACTTAGACGAGCAAATCATGCACATGGCCCGAGACTTCGCAGGGAAAGTCCCAGTTCAAGGATAGATTTCATTCACAGGTTGTCCCTTCAAATCGATAAGGAGATTGTGCAACGCGCAATGCTTGGCAACAATGGCAGCTGGAGCTCTGGTGATCTTCCGAAAGCATTCTTTCAGCCACCTCGTGAGATCAAAGTGCGAACAATCATGGTTCGTGCTGGCTAAAGTTTTAGAAATGATGGTTAGCAAATGATGCGAACCATCATGCTGGTTAAAAACGATGGTTAACAATGTCCAAGGCATGTCAAGACGACAACTCCAAAATGCACCAGGCTGCACCGCAGAGATGAAGTGGTCTGGGGTTGCGCTGTGCAGAAAGGCCAGGGTCAGAGTCAATTTGATCTCTTTGTTTCCCTGCTTGCAGCAACGCCAGTGCCGGTGCTTTGCTATGGGCTGCTGTGATCGTTGGAGAAGGCAACGCGCGACACCTTGGTCCAAAGTTCGAAATGCCTGGAGGTATACCCATACGAGCCACGTTCAAAAGGGTTGGTGCTGTACAGTTATTCCAGTTTCTTGTTCTAGATTCTAGTTCTTAAACGAACCTTATCATTTCAAAAGTTGCTTGTGGCCTGCACCAAGCCATCTTTCACAAGGGTTGTACAAGGTTCACTTGACTCGGTTCGGCTTGACTTTGGCATGAGCAGCACAGCAACTGGAGCTCTGGTGATCCCCCGAAAGCATTCTCTGAGCCACCTCGTGAGATCAAAGTGCGAACAATCATGGTTCGTGCTGGCTAAAGTTTTAGAAATGATGGTCAGCAAATGATGCGAACCATCATGCTGGTTAAAGATGATGGTTAACAATGTCCAAGGTATGTCAAGACGACAACTCCAAAATGCACCAGGCTGCACCGCAGAGATGAAGTGGTCTGGGGTTGCGCTGTGCAGAAAGGCCAGGGTCAGAGTCAATTTGATCTCTTTGTTTCCCTGCTTGCAGCAACGCCAGTGCCGGTGCTTTGCTATGGGCTGCTGTGATCGTTGGAGAAGGCAACGCGCGACACCTTCGTCCAAAGTTCGAAATGCCTGGAGGTATACCCATACGAGCCACGTTCA
This sequence comes from Symbiodinium kawagutii, assembly GCA_009767595.1. Taxonomy (NCBI): domain Eukaryota; class Dinophyceae; order Suessiales; family Symbiodiniaceae; genus Symbiodinium; species Symbiodinium kawagutii. The sequence continues at coordinate 123,178 of VSDK01011265.1, read as the reverse complement.
AAAGGGTTGGTGCTGTACAGTTATTCCAGTTTCTTGTTCTAGATTCTAGTTCTTAAACGAACCTTATTATTTCAAAAGTTGCTTGTGGCCTGCACCACGCCATCTTTCACAAGGGTTGTACAAGGTTCACTTGACTCGGTTCGGCTTGACTTTGGCATGAGCAGCACAGCAACTGGAGCTCTGGTGATCCCCCGAAAGCATTCTCTGAGCCACCTCGTGAGATCAAAGTGCGAACAATCATGGTTCGTGCTGGCTAAAGTTTTAGAAATGATGGTTAGCAAATGATGCGAACCATCATGCTGGTTAAAAACGATGGTTAACAATGTCCAAGGCATGTCAAGACGACAACTCCAAAATGCACCAGGCTGCACCGCAGAGATGAAGTGGTCTGGGGTTGCGCTGTGCAGAAAGGCCAGGGTCAGAGTCAATTTGATCTCTTTGTTTCCCTGCTTGCAGCAACGCCAGTGCCGGTGCTTTGCTATGGGCTGCTGTGATCGTTGGAGAAGGCAACGCGCGACACCTTGGTCCAAAGTTCGAAATGCCTGGAGGTATACCCATACGAGCCACGTTCAAAAGGGTTGGTGCTGTACAGTTATTCCAGTTTCTTGTTCTAGATTCTAGTTCTTAAACGAACCTTATTATTTTAAAAGTTGCTTGTGGCCTGCACCAAGCCATCTTTCACAAGGGTTGTGCAAGGTTCACTTCTCACAAGCTCATGCAAGCGGTTGCCCTTGAATGGTGCAAAGAACGATTTGCATTCAAGCAGTTTTTCGTGGCCCGCGCGTGAAATTAAAGAGACAATGCCCCATGGCATTAGAGCCCTCGCGAGGTCAGGCAAACATTACGCCAGCCTTGTAGTACAAAAGATCATTTCCATTCCGCTGGAAAGGCGGTTGTGAATGCCGCTCCCATGGTGCATTTTAGAATGTCAACAGACTTTTGGACTTTTCATGGACTTCCTTCAGGATAGGAGTCATGTCCGACACCAGTTGCCTATAGCAAGCTGTGGAGTTCATGAGTTTGCACGACTCTTTCAACGCTGGGTGGTCCCTTTCTGGGATCCAGACTGATATCGCTTGAATGGCCCTGGGCTAGCCGTTGGGAGAGCAAGATGGTCCTTGAGTGCACCCAACCAAGCCATATTGAAAACAGTGTGGTGTGCTTTTTGGAGACCGAACAACGCTCGGGCTGCTGCATCTTGGCAGATTGGGATCGTCCGAGAAGGCAATTGGTGAGTTGCTCAGCAGCTGATGACTGGGCTCTGTTGAAGGCAAGACGTCAGTGGCCATGGGCAAATTCCCCGATGAAGCCGGCATTGGGAGTTGGGACCCAGCCATGCAAAATGTGCGGAGGCATTTGTCGCCTGGAATTTCAGGAGGGCCGTTGTTGAAGTCCAGCCTACGAATTCATACTCTGTGGAACAGAAAGACGTTCCATGTCTCCGTCACAACTTCTGCTTAGCTCTGCTCAGTGGCGGTATGCCATCCATGAAACATACCTGCACCAGCTGAGCCAAATTTCTCTGGCGGGTGTTTGAGGGGAATGGGTTGCCACCTAGCTCAAAATAATGCGGGAAACGACACTTCTCTTTGACTCGGATGGACTTCCCAGTTCCGCAGTGAAACCTGCTGCCCAGCAGGTGACGCAGTGGATTCCATGATTCCATAGACACCATTGGACAACTTCCGCAGATGCGAAGTCCAGGCAAGTCTTCTTCCATGGAACAAGCGAGCAACCACAAGATGACACCATGAATTTTTAAGATACCGCCCCAGATTTTCTCTGGATTGGAGGGGTCGTTTCCTGCCTCGCGAGCCATCAGGGTCACTGAACCTGGAAAGGGCTGTTTTCTTTCTGACCACGCTTTTTGACCTGAAACCTTGTTGTTATTCCATGTTCGACAAGGATTGTCCCATCATGTGGTTGGGCAAAGCAGACCGCCAGAGTGCGTTTGGAAGAAAAAAGAGAAGGACTGCAAGCGGTGCTGACAACTGTTTCAGGTGTTCCAGTGTTTTTGTTATCGGTGGATCTGGGCCAGCAAAGCTGTGAATACATGCAGAGTGGCGTATCATGTGTAAGTGTATGTGACAGAGACCCTGGGTGCAGGTTTGGCATGCAGGTTTAGCATGTCACAGCGGTTCAGGTGCTTTTCATGCGCGAGTTGGCTCAAGGATTTGGACACAAAGGCAACCGGAGCGCAATCAGATTGCTTGATCATGTTGACATGTCAAGTTGGGAACAATTTTTTTGGCTTCAGTGTGCTACATGTTCCGCAATGTATTCATTGCTTTTGTTTCGTCAAATATGTTTTTTGAAATCAAGTATGTTTTAGGAATAAACAGATATAAACAGTATATATGTTTTTTCGACACGATGTATCGCAGCACTTTCAGCAATGATTTCAGAGTCGTAGTTTCCAGTGCTGCTATGGGCACTTGGGCTGGGCGAGTTGGCACTTTCACTGACTCTTAGCGATTGAAATCTGATCCAAAAGCTGAGGATTCGGGTTTCGAGCAGTGGAACATCCATGGTGACTGAAGCCCGGGAAATTTGTTGGCAATGCCATGAAAACCATGAAAGTCGTATGCTACAAATGTAAGAAAACCTGTGCTTGCAATGTGCCTCCGGTGATTGAGTGAAACCAAATCAACGTCCTGTGTCTCCTGTACTGTCACCAGTTCGTATTGCTGGTGCGCAATAGAACAGCACTGCCATGTGAGAAAGAATTTCGCCTCTCAATTCGATGTAGGTACTTGGAGCAGTCGCAACAACTCGGAAAAAACAACCTGCAGGTCAGGAGCAAACAAAAACATGCGTCAAATGTTTGTTCAGCGACAGGCCATGCAAAGCCAATCGGTCAGAAGATGTCAGAAGGCAAGTCAGTGCCAAATGAGAGGTTCAATCTCTTCAGAAGTCTTCAGATTCCGTAGCCGTAGTGCGCCGCATCTCCCCTTCATACGACTGAGACTCAACGATTGTTTGTGCTATTTAGGTTCAAGTTTCCAAAGCAGTTTATGCCATTCCGTTAGCGCCAGTGCTCCACGGACTTCATCGGTCAAGCAAAAGTGCAGCGCCCAGAGGTTTGATTCCAGGCATCCGCAAGCTGAATGTCCAGGTGTTGTCCAGATGGAAAAATAGCAAACATACCAGACTTGCTTTAGCAAAGTGGAGGGCTGTCCATGTGCTTCGTCCACGACGTTTTGGACCAGGTTGTCCTCAAAGCTGAAAATCGAGAGGGACAAAGTGCAATGGTTGTCAAATTGAAAAAGTCTTGGTGTCAGGCTGATACTGCTCTTGTCGAACATTTGTAGCCCCGACAAATCGCCCGTAGACCCACGGTCTCCTTGGAGGACTGCGCATGCGTGGGAACCTCCTTGCAGTAAACCAGCTTGAAAGACTGCCTTGACCAGCATTTGCGGCCCCATGTCGTCAACAATTCCATGAAGCTGCAGTTGAGCAGCTCTAATTCTTCACAGCAATGCACAGCTGAGCACGTTACAACAGAGGTACTTTGTCTTGAGCCTGATCTTGTAGGAACGGACGTTGTTGTCTCCGTTGCAGGGTTTGCTCTGACTTTCAGTCTTCCGATGCGTATTCGGAGACGAGGCAGGCTCACAGAAACAGAGCATGCAGCCTTCCCAGATTTCCCGCTCCTTCAAAAGAGCCAATACTTGAAGTTGAGACCGTACTCAAGAGAAACGATTTGCTCAAGCTATATACTCAAATTGATTTTGTACTGGGTTGGCAGTGAGAATTGTTTGTTGTGATCAAATATCCCAGATGAAGTATCTATTCGGAGCAGAATCTCTTGTCCGTCCCGGTAGCGTACAGAGGGTTCTTTCTGCGTATGAACTTTGAGGGTTATTCTCCGGAAGATTGCGGTAGCCGCCGTCCCAATTTGAATTCGGACGTGACCACGCCGAAGAAACACAAGGGTGACCAATCTTTGCTGTGATAGATGGGGAACTATCACTTGGGGCCATTGACAGTGGATACCGGTGTCCCAGGGTTGTGTTCGCTTTACCGATTGTTCATGAAAGTACATCTCCTCTAACCCATTGAAAGCATTTCATCTTAGATCTGAAAACGTGATTTCGGCACGCCGGCGCGTCAAGCAAACAGTGCTTAGCGTGACGTGCCAAGGTCCAGACAGCTGTGACCAAAGCCTGCAAAGTCTGGTTCAACATGCAAATTTGCATTTCCTTTCACCGAAAACATCTTCTTTCACCGAAATGCAGACAGTGAGGTGTCCTGCGACCCCTTATAAAACCACGGATGGTAGTTCCACATACCGGTGGAGCGAAGTCGCTGGTCACCAGCGCTGACATAGAAACTTAGCAGTCATACTATCCCTATCATACCCTCCGGTCCAGCAGAAACTCCAAAATGAAGGAGTCCAACTCAGAATGCATCACGGACGAAGGTCCAAACCCAGGATTTTCGTTTCAGCTTCGCCCATGAAACGACACAGTTAACTGGAGAGTTATGTGGTGTGTCCAGGCTTGCCTTTCACTTTTTTGATGAAGAAAAGATGAGAACAGGCGCTTGCCTTACACATTGTCTTGTCAAGTCCGTGTGCCTTTGAAACTGTCCTGGGTAAGGGTGATCAGTTCGAGAGGTGCTGAAGCTTCATAGTGGTGCAGTGCAGGTGTTTTGGGGTCCTGATCCGTCCTGTCTGACCCCTCTAACCCCTTCATGATGTTGGCCTTTCGCTCGACAGGTTTCTGGCCTTGTGAAGTTTCTCGTAGAGTGCCGTATGGCCGTGGGTCAAAACTATCGACACCCAAGGTTTGAATGTGAAGAGGGTTTGAACTTGCAGCTGATTGATTCTGAAATGTCGGCATCTGTTGGATGGTGCTAAGTGTTACTCTCTGGAAGAATCGCTCCTCCACTAAACTTTGCTAGTAGCATGGACGCGCTAGTCGGACAATTCTGGGCCAGAGTGATGTTTGATGTGAAACAAGCATCGTGCGCTGATTGCGCAATTCCAGTCAGAAGCAGCGCCTAAACGTTTGCAGCCTATTTGTGGAGCGGTGGCCGCCACGTCGTTGGAAAACACATCAGTAAATCTTGAAGAGTCATGAATCACACTTCAAAATCCAGCTGAGAAACAACAGCTTGCTTCATTCCCTGCTTTGTGGACATTTTCAGTTTTTGACGTATGAGTAAGAATCAAATATCGGGAACGAAGGCATTTGCAGTCGAGGCTTTTGCAGCGATGGTGCTGAATCTTGAGACAACTTGACATCTCCGAAGTGCAACGAAACTTGTGCCTGGGTCCAACTGGACTGACCCGTCGAGCTATGGGTTTGAAGAGGCATCGTCACACCTGAGAAAGAGGTCGGTCTAACCACATAGCTTACATGCCAGTAAAGCTGTACAGTAAACTGTCTCTTGCTCGGAGCAAACCATAATCCATTAAAATTGGGCCAGAAGCAAAATATTTCTTTTAGATCATGTAGTTGTGAAAGACCAGAAACAAAGTGGTCCACGTGGGAGAAGGGTTTTCTTCCCGGATCAGCTGGACATGAAGGATAGAGGTGTGCCATGTCCGACGTGAGCCATAGTACCGGAAACCGCGAATGCAAACGGCAGTCTTCCAATCACATGAATTAGCATGACTTGAATTGACTTCCAATCACTTTCTTAGAGCATGTTTTTAAATCATGTGAAAAACTGACTTCCAATCATTTGATTCTTTGCCACTCGCCCCTTTTGAGTCACAACGCAAGTTGACCACCGCCTTGGCAGCTTGGGCGCGCGAGAAAAGTGCGCGCATCGATAACTTTGTGCTGGAAACACGCCGCCTGCTCTTGAAGTAGCCGGACATGTTGCAGATTTGCCCAGGCATTCTAAGTGCAAGGGCATCGTTTAGGAAAGCCGAACTGCAGATAAGAATTGGCTACCGCGAGGAAACTCTCCATCATGTTCTCTGTGTTCACATCGTTCACATCTGTTGAAGGTCAGCGAACTCATGGTAGGGAGATGTAGGGAGTTTGGCAGCTGGCAGAGATGTGGATTAAAGCCCATTGAACATCTCCCGTTTAGCCTTCAAATTATGGGAAGTTTGACCCATAACATCCCGACATTCAAGCTGAGGAACTGAACCGGCTCACATTTCAGCTGAGCCAAAAAGATCCATGAACGTTTCCCCGGTGATTGGTTGTCTTTGTATTGCGTCCTCAGCTGATCATTCTTGTCACTATTGGTTTGTCCAAAAATGCTGTACCCCCCAAGTGGGGAGTTTCTCTATTGAAAACCATCATTATTGGTTGGTTAAGGAGTCCCACCATCTATGGACAAACCTCTATTGCTTATCACTGCTTCGACAGTGCTAGCGCTTGCCACTCATACCTGACTGACGTTGATTTTTCAATCCTTTCTGATCCTTGGTCAGGTGCTTCGATAGAATAATAGAAATGCTTGGGGTGTAAGTGTGTTTGAGACGCCTGACGCAGCTTGCCATGTCTCCGATCTGTTGGTTCGATCATCCCAAATTAAGATAGTCCAATTTTGGGACAGGTCAAATCTTGGGTGGAAGATCCGCAGCCGGCGCACCTTTGCGTCAGGTCGAACCTCTTTCGTTTGAACCATTCGGCAGACAGGGTAACACACCATACGAATCATACCATGCAATACTTGGATTTTGCTTGGTTTTTCTTCAAGAACCCAGATCTTTCCGTGATGTTTTCTCCCAAATTTCTTTTGTGTTGTGGCTATGAAGTGTTGTAGCTGTCCAGTTTGGAACAAGTCAACTGTCTCGGGGAAGATCTGCAGTTGTTACAGATGAGGAGAGTCGGCTGATCCGACTTGCGAACAGTTTTTTGAGCTGAAGTCCCAGATTCAGCTCCTAAGAGGCACCGGAAATCAAAGCATTTGTTCCTTCCAGAGCCATGCATTCGAGGAAGATTCTCAGAAACTTTTGGGACTTGGTATGCCTGGGCCCACGCATGCTACCATGCTTAACTAGATTTCTCAAGAATGCGCCTGACTCTTTTTGCTCAAGAGCAGAGGTGTCAACCCCTAAGCTTAGGGCTTTCCGGAGTGTCGAGGTTTTGAACACAGGGCGTGCGCGACAGGTTCTTAAGAGAATCAGGGTGATGACATGTGATCAGGTTGGGCCCCATTTTCTTCTGGCTTCCTGGTCGGCTCAAAACCAAGACACGATTTGGACAGAAAATTTCGTCCGAAAAAGGGGTGCTTAGTCTTGGCTGCATGAGCGTCAGCTGCTCCCAGAAACTTCAAGGAGTCCGGCCCGAGACCAAGTCCATCGGCTCAGAATGGCTTGGGGCTTCGCAGGGTGCCAAACCCGAAAGTCCAAAACATTTTCGCAAAATGAACCTATCAATGCAGGATAGGTTCATTCATAAGGTGCGCTTTCACAAAACATTTTTTTCACTAGTAATGCTTTTGGATCATTAGTCATCAAGCTACTTCCATGTCCAATCGGCATCTCAAAGAAAGTGTACACCAGAGGGAGAGGCAGCCTAAGGCTCCGGAAAAAAACCCTCTGAAAGGTTGCAGCTGGGGGCCAAGCTCTCCTGAGGAGAGGGGAAAATGCCACAGCCCGCAACTGGACAAAAAAAACTCTATGCTACATCCAGCACAAGGGGCCACATGCCGCTCTTGGCTGATTGGGGGTGCGTGCTGCGACAACTCCATGACTGTAACCGTAGCTGATATTGTTTTGTACCAAAAAAATCCAAAAAACGCATGAAGGCTCACTAAAGGCTCCGGATGCTGCTCTTGCCATATGCCAATCCACTGCTCTCCAGGCCATCAAGAGGGAGACGATGTTGTTCTCATCGTGGCAGTTCGGCGCAGGGCCTGTGCGAGGCCAAAGCTGAAAATTCTTGCAGCAAAGTCTCCAATACATGTGCCCGGTCCTGACGAGGGCGCAGCCGCAGCAGCAATTTTGTGAAGTGCAGAAGAAACCTGAGTTTCCCACGTGCCGGTGCTATCCATGACCAATGGCGTGAAGGTGTGTCAAATTATCGTCCATGGTAGCTCCCAAAGAAAGCTGGTAGGTTCAACCACCCCGATTTTCAATCAAGCAACCTGCTTGAACCGATGGTACTGAAACAGGGACCGCGTGGCAAATATGGTAATGTTCATCATACTTTGGCAGTACCATGATTGGAATGAAGAAAGTGCGAGTATCCAACCGAAAACATTCCAGTTTCATTCCTGTGTCTCAGGGTTGTGCCCAGTTTTTTCCAAACTCTAGGCATTGCTCAGCCCAGTGCTTGTGACGCAGCCCTTGCAATGGGACACATCCCACAGGACCTTGCCCCACCGTGGGGGCTTGAGCCCGTCATTTGATTCTCCCAGATAGTCCAACCCTCCATTTTCTTTCCATTTGACTTCGGGTACTCCAAATCTATTTCATGAGTTGCCTGTGGCCTGCGCCTGGCCAATTTTTCCCAAAGGTTGTACAACGTTCACTTCTCACAAGCTCGCGCAAGCGCGGGCCCTTGGATGGTGCAAAGAAATGATTGACGTACGAATTGGCTTTCTTTCCTCAAGGTTGCTCAGAAAGCGAATGCAACATCATGGAGAAATAGTAACAACCCCTGGCAACCCAATGGACTGCACATATTTGATCTCTTTGCTTGACGGTTTGCTCCATTTGTACTACAATGTGGGCCCCTTACTGTTGCGTAGCTGCCAACTTAGCTGCCATTACATTGGTTGGAAGTGAGCCAGGCTCAAAACCATGTTGTTCATTTTTAGTAAGGGCCGGGAGCAACGACAACTGCCGTAAGCCAAAACACAGCCCCCGCAAGCCGGCGTAAGTTTTTTAGGATTTAGACAATTAACATATTAATTAAGATCTGTTTAAAATCAAATTGACTAATTTTGGTATATAATAATAATTTCCGAAGATGAACTCGTTTGAAAAACATCTGGGGTGAAAACATGAGCTTCCGCCAGCCTTACGCGTAAGCCGCGTGTAAGTTACCCGTGCTGTTGTATGCCCTTACTCAGCAGAACCTTCGTCAAGAACCATTGGCATCGTCGAGCTCTACGCGATCCCTCTTCAAAACCAAGCTGCCAAGGAAAACAAACGCTCATGTCAGAGCTGGCCCAAAAAGGTGAGCAAACTTACTACCCCGTTGGGGCCAGCTCGTTTGGGATATAATGCTTGAGACAACTTCTGCTTCGCAATTCGCCGGTAGGAGCTGTGCGTAAGCTATTGCTGTGGTGGAGTGCAAAAGTTCTTGGCGTAAGCCTTTCGTAAGCTGAGTTAAGCCCATGACCTCTGCGTAAACCAAAACTGTGGTTGCGTAAGCCAAGTGTAAGTGGTCGTGTAAGTGTTTTGTTATCGCCTTGCAACGTGAAAGACCTTTTCAGAGCCCCATTAGTCCACCTACCGCAACAGATGCCCCACAGCGTAAGCGCACCCGGGAGGTCGCACAAGCACTTCGCCAGCCTTGGTACAAGAAACGATTTCCATTACACTGGAAAGGCGGCTGTGAACACCGCTCCTATGTTGCATCTTGGTAACAGAAAATTGGATAGGAGTCATGTCCGAAACCAGTGCCAACTGTTTGTGGCCGTCATGTCGTTGGAAAACACATCAGTAAATCCTCAAAAGTCATGAATCACATTTCAAAACCGAACTGAGAAACGACAGTTTGCTTCATTCCCTGCTTTGTGGACATTTTCAGTTTTTGACGTAGGAGTAAGAATCAAATATCAGGAACGAAGGCATCTTCAGTCGAGGCCTTTGCAGCGATGGTGCTGAATTTGAGACAACTTGACATCTCCGAAGTGCAAAGAAGCTTGTGCCTAGGTCCACCTGGACTGACTGGTCGAGCTATGGGTTTGAAGAGACACCATACCCTTTGGGGTCATTTGCCGTGACCACATACTTTACATTGCAATCATTTCAGGAAAATTGTAAACTTACTCCCTCTTGGAGCAAACCATGATCCATTAAAAATGGACCAGAAGCAAAGTATTTCCTTTTTAAAACAGATTATGTAGTGAAAGAGCAGAGACAAAGTGGTCTCAAGTTCTAAGTTTCCATCCACTTCAGGGAGAAAAGTGTGTGCAGCAGCAAATTTGTGCTGGAAACACGCCGCCTGCTCTTGAAGTAGCCAGCGGACATGTTGCAGATTTGCTGAGGCATTCTACAAGGTGCAAAGGCATCCTTTAGTGAAGCCGAACTGCAGAACAGAACTGACTATCGTGAGGAAAATTTTCATTGTGTTCACTGTGTTCACGTTGTTCACATCTATTGAAGGTCAGCGAACTCATGGTAGGGAGCTAGGGAGCTGGGAACCGTTGAAGTGTTCTCCCATTTGGTGTTAACAGAGACGTGGGTTAAAGCCCATTAAACATCTCCCGTTTAGCCTTTAAAGAATGGGAAGTCGCATGAACACATTCGAACTGAGCAACTGAGCTGGAGCGCAACTCAGCCGAGCCAAAAAGACCCATGAACGTTTCCACGGTGATTGGATGTTATTGCAATCCATATCTGACTCACGTGAATTTCTAGATCCTTTCCGATCTTCTGTCAGGTGCTTCGGTAGAACCATCGAAATGCTTGGAATGTAAGTGTGTTTGAGACGTCTGACGCAGCTTGCCATGTCTCCGATCTGTTGGTTCGATCATCCCAAATTAAGATAGTCCAAGTTTGGGACAGGTCAAATGTTTGCGGGAGATCTGCTGTCGATGCGGCCGCGGGTCAGGTTGAACCTCTTTCGTTTGAACCTTGCGGCAGACAGGGCCTTCAATGTTGGTGCCCAAAGGTAATTCCTGCACAATGAAATTTGGATACCACATGCAATGCTTGGATTTTGCTTCGCTTTTCTTCAAGAACCCAGCAGCAGTTGAATTGCAGAACCACGTGCATCTTTCCTTTATGTTTTCTCCCAGATTTCTTTGTGTTGTGGCTATGAAGTGTAGTAGCTGTCCACTTTGGGACAAGTCAACTGTCTCGGGGAAGATCTGCAGTTGGTGCGGTGGAGATTCCGCCGATCCGACTTGTGACCAGTGTCTTGAACTGAAGTTTCAGGTTCAGCTCCTAAGAGGCACCGGAAATCAAAGCATTCCAAAGGCACCCAGCAGATTTGGAAGATTCTCAGAACCACTTTGGCCTTGGCATGCCTGTGCCCATGCATCCTAACATTCTTTTTGCTCAAGAGCAGAGGTGTCCAACCGCTAAGCTTAGGGCTTCCCGGCCTGTGTAGGTTTTGCACACAAGGCGTGCCCGACAGGCTCCCAAGAGAATCAGGGTGCAAATGTCGATCGAAAAGGGGGTGTTTGATCCTGGCTGCACGAGCGTCAGCTGTTCCCAGAAACTTCAGGTAGTCCAGCCCAAGGGCAAGTCCATCGGCTCAGAATGGCTTGGACTTCGCAGGCTCACAAAATAGAAAGTCCAAAACTTTTTTGCAAAATGATCTTATCAATGCAGGATAGGTTCATTCATAGGGCGCACTTTCAAAAAACCTTGCTTTCACTAGCAATGCTTTTGGATCACTAGTCAGGTCAAGCTACTTCCACGTCCAGTCGGCTGAATTGATGCTTGGCTCTGTTCGGTTTGACTTTGGCATGAGCAGCATAGCAGCTGGAGCTCTGGTGATCTCCCGAAGCATTCTCCGAGCCACCTCGTGAGATCAAAGTGCGAACAATCATGGTTTGTGCTGGCTAAAGTTTTAGAAATGATGATCAGCAAATGATGCAAACCATCATGCTGGTTAAAAATGATGGTTAACAATGTCCAAGGCATGTCAAGACGACAACTCCAAAATGCACCAAGCTGCACTGCAGAGATGAAGTGGTCTGGGTTTGCGCTGTGCAGAAAGGCCAGGGTCAGAGTCAATTTGATCTCTTTGTTTCCCCGCTTGCAGCAACGCCGGTGCCGGTGCTTTGCTATGGGCCGCTGTGATCGTTCAAGTAGGCAACGTGCGACACCTTTGTCCAAGTTTCGAAATGCCTGGAGGTACGTTCACAAGGGTTGGCGTTTGATGGTGTTTGCAGTTCTTCCAGTTTCCAGTTTCTTCAAATTCTTAAACGAACCTTATTATTTCAAAAGTTGCCTGTGGCCTGCACCACGCCATCTTTTCACAAGGGTTGTGCAAGGTTCGCTTCTCACAAGCTCACGCAAGCGGTTGCCCTTGCATGGTGCAAAGAAATGATTTGCGTTAAAGCAGTTTTGCGCGTCCCGCGCGTGAAATTAAAGAGACGATGCCCCATGGCATTAGAGCCCTCGCGAGGTCACGCCAAACACTATGCCAGCCTTGCAGTACAAAAGATCATTTCCATTACCCTGGAAAGGCGGTTGTGAATGCCGCTCCCATGTTGCATCTTACCATGTCAATGGACCTCTGGACTATCCATAGACTTCCTTCAGGATAGGAGTCATGTCCGATACCAGTTGCCTATAGCAAGCTGTTCTGAGGAAGTTGAGGTAGTCGAGCCCAAGGCCAAGTCTATCCACTTAGACGAGGAAATCATGTTCGTGGCCCGGGACTTCGAAGGGAAAGTCCCAATCAAGGATAGATTTCATTCACAGGATTTCATTCGCAGGTTGTCCCTTCGAATTGATACGGAGATTGTGCAACGCACAATGCTTCGCAACAATGGCAGCTGGAGCTCTGGTGATCTCCCAAAAGCATTCCCTGAGCGACCTCGTGAGATCAAAGTGCGAACAATCATGGTTCGTGCTGGCTAAAGTTTTAAAAAATGATGGTCAGCAAATGATGGTGAAGGCATGCCGAGACGACAACTCCAAAATGCATCAAGCTGCACTGCAGAGATGAAGTGGTCTGGGTTTGCGCTGTGCAGAAAGGCCAGGGTCAGAGTCAATTTGATCTCTTCGTTTCCCTGCTTCCAGCAACGCCGGTGCCGGTGAGCGCCCTCGCGAGATCCCTCAAGCATTACACAAGCCTTGTCGTACATTTCCACTGCGCTGGAAAGGTGGTTGTGAATGCCGCTCCCATGGTGCATCTTAGAATGTCAACAGACTTTTGGACTTTTCATGGACTTCCTTCAGGATAGGAGCCATGTCCGATACCACTTGCCTTATAGCAAGCTGGGGAGTCTATAAGTTCGCACGGCGCTTTCAACACTGGGTGGTCGGTCCTTTGCTGGGATCCAAAATGATATCACTTGAATGGCCCTGGGCTAGCTGTTGGGAGAGCAAGATGGTTCTTGAGTGCACCCAACCAAGCCGTGTTGCAAACAGTGTGGTGTGCTTTTTGGAGGCCGAAGAACGCATGGGCTGCTGCATCTTGGCAGATTTGGATCGCCCCAGAAAGCAATTGGTGAGTTGCTCAGCAGCTGATGACTGGGCTCTGTTGAAGGCAAGACGTCAGTGCCATGGGCGAAGTCCCCGATGAAGCCGGCATGGTTGGGAGTTGGGAAATGGTCATGCAAAATATGGCCATGCAAAATGTGGATAGGCATTTGTCGCTTGGAATTTCAGGAGGGCGGTTGTTGAAGTTCAGCGCAAGAATCCATACTCTTGGGAACAGAAAGATGTGCCATGACTCCATTGCAACTTCTGTTTGCTTGGTCCTCAGTGGTGGTCTGCCATCCATGAAACATGCCTGCACCAGCTGAGCCAAATTTCCCTGGCAGCTGTTTGCCTGGAACGGGTTGCCACCTAGCTCAAGATAATGCGGGAAACGACACTTCTCTTTGACTCGGATGGACTTCCCAATTCCGCAGTGAAACCTGCTGCCCAGCAGGTGACGCAGTGGATTCCATGATTCCATAGACACCATTGGACAACTTCCGCAGATGCGAAGTCCAGGCAAGTCTTCTTGGAGCAAGCGAGCAACCACAAGATGACACCATGAATTTCTTGGATCCGCACTCCAGATTTTCTCTGGATTGGAGGGGCCTCGCGGGCAGTCAGATCGCTGAACCGTTTTGTTTTCTGACCACGCTTTTTGACCTGAAACCTTGTTGTTATTCCATGTTTGACAAGGGTTGTCCCATCATGTGGTTGGGCAAAGCAGACCGCAAAAGTGCGTTTGGAAGAAAAGTGCGGAAGGGCTGCAAGCAGTGCTGAAAACTGTTGCAGGTGTTTCATTGTTTCTGTTAGGTGGCTTTGGGCCAGCAAAGATCTGAATACAGGCGGAATTGCGGATCATATGAAAGTGTATGTGGCAGAGATCTGGGCTGCAGGTTTGGAATGTCACAGCAGCCCAAGTGCCTTTCGTGCGCGCGTTGGCTCAAGGATTTGGAAGACGGGCCCAACACATTTAAATAGCGGAAAACCCAGGCAACCCGAGCGCAATCAGATTGCTTGATCATGTCATTTACCTCATCACACATCTTCTTCCAATCATATTTGGCCCATTTTGGAATTGGTCCTCACCATGTACTTATGCTCTTAACAGTGTAATGCTGACTCAGCCTGGTGATCATTTGCCATTTTTAGCCAAGCATAGGGGCCGTGGTGTCCCTGGAAACCCACTACTTCCGAGTGACGAATCTGTTTGGCACCGCAGTCACCCATGGCTGAAGCAGAGGTGCTCTGTCCGGTGCACGCTGCCCTGGTCCTTGCCATGGTTGCAACCCCCAGTGGGGCCGGTCTTAGATTATGAGATTTTTCTATTTTTTCAATGGATATGAGGTGTCGATGGATTACCGTATTCAATTTCTACACGGATAAGGTTTTGATAAGTCAGGCAATTTCTGGATGTTGAATGATATCGATATCAACTTTTGGATAAGTCCATATCAGTTTTGTCTCTTCTTTTGGATCATACAACATTTTTTTTACAAACATAATTACAAAGCCATGGTTTCAGTTTAAAAATCATCAGTTTTAGGGTACGCCGCGAAACTGGATATAACCAGGGGATGTTCTAACATGAATGAGTTCAAATCCTACGGGCTGGGGAAGGAACAGTAGCAAGGCGTGTCGTACGACCCTTCTCGTTGTGAGCGAACAACAACTCTCACCCCATCTGCTTGCTGAGGTTCAGGTATCCAATTGACCTTTCCCATTCATGCTTAGTTACTACGCATTAAGTTGGTACTGTATGTTTTTTTAAGAAAGTCAGTGACACGTGTCCATTGTGGAATTGTTCTTTATTCTTTTTTTATTTAGTTTACCATTTCTTCTTGTCTCACCATCAAGGAATCCTGACCTTGCTGGTTTATCGAATGCATATAGTCCATGATTGTCATTCCCCATCTTGTTGTCAACATCCAGTTTGGGGAAGTCCTGGACAGGGAAACCCTATTAGCATTTGTAATTGGATGATCATTAAGAATGGTTGGCAATGAGGGTTCGCCTAACAACGGCCATTTTCAGACATCAACTATTGGTGGGCCAACCTTTTCATGCCCAATGATTATTTCCGAGAGGTTGATGAGGATGCTCATAGACGCCCAGCTGAAGCTTGAAAAACACCCAGGGCTTCCTGGTAGTGATTAGTTTTCAACCTGCAAGCTAAACATCACATTTTTTTCATAAGTAAACCAGCTGTAAGCTGTAAATCGTGGATTTTCCACTGCCAGTTTAATTTACCAGAGTGTAATCATGCTTAACAATGGTGCACAACCAACAGCAAGCAGAAAGAATGGTTATTGGAACTTGTCAAACCATGCTTGTTCACCAACAACAAACAACAATAAGGTTGCAATGGACGATAAACAACTACTCTCCAATAGTTTAAACGACCACACAGACAAGGACAGAAAACAAAAGTCAACAACAAACAACAGTAAACTTTCGCAGTAAAGAGCAACAAACAACACTTACACAAGAATAAACAACAACAAAACAAAAACAACAGCATGAAACGCAATGACTTACCACTCTATTCAGCGCGCAGTGCTGTCAGCGCTTCACTGGTCGCCAGGCTGTTAAGGAAGCAGATGGCGATTTCGAGGCGATGGATGAACCGGTGGACCTTAACGATGAGTCCATGGCTGACATGGCGGAGCTCAATGAAGTCATGGCTGACATGAATGATGAGTGATGGTCAATTACTTGAGTCAGTCATTAAGTACCTAGTGGTTAATTTGTTTTTTGGCTGGTAAGGATGAGTTAATTAGTGTACTGGTTACTTGATGGTTCATGGGCTGATTCATGGTCAATGGCTGGTGAATTGATGGTTGTGGTTTATGAACGGTTGATACATGGTTGATTGATTTGTTTGGGTGCAAGGATCCTGTTTTCACCCTCTATTTCATCCAATGATACAGCTTGGTTCACAGCTCTTCCGCGGCATTCCCACGGACTATGACGATGACATACGCCAGTCCCTTTGTATTGATGCCGAACCGTTTTGTACTCGTTTGTAGATCAGTTGTGCTGATGGCATTTTTCCCAAGGAAATATCAACCAAGTAACAATTCTTGTCGCACTAAGAACAACCAATATACCAGTAGCCATAGTTGTCTTGGTACTTGTTCTTACTATCAATCCGCAACAAGACCGCTTATTCAAAATGGCTCACATGGCTGATGGCTGAGCAGGGTATTTTCAACGCGAAAGGACTCGAGCTTCTACGTTATCTTTTGGTTTATATTTCCTTTAGATCTATTGTGCACTCACATGCAACATATACTGCAGAGTGTTCTAAGTATTTAGCATGCAGTATGATATATGTGCACAGCAGGTATGAATTCTGCAATTGATTTTGGAGTACCAGCCCAATCATGTGTGTCTGCAAGATATATCACTCCACAAATCGATTGATGGCGACATTTAGCGGTTTCTCGAAATAGGGGTACCCCAGAAATGTGTGGTTTATCACTACAGATGGTTAAAATGAAGGATGATTTGGGGGGGTCCCCTATTTTGAGAACCAGCGTTTGATAGAAGAACAGCACTATTTGGTTCTCACGAAGTTGCCTTTGATAGATCTTCTATGAGCCAATCCAGTGATCGATGATGAACCATCAAGTGATGGTTATCGTTGGTGACTTCCTCCTTTTGTCAGCCATCGGTCAAACACTAATCAGCACAATAGGGGCCAATGGCCAACAACAACAGTGCTTGATCATTCATCATCACAATCGCCAGCTATCATTAATCATTCAACATTATCAACGACCAACCGTTGATAAACCAACCACTCACCAACAGCAACCATCACTTGCTAACCACTACCACCACTTAGTCGACCAACAAATTCGTCAGTTGTCATCTCCAATGCCGTTGCCATGGCCATCCCCGCATGGCTGCAAGGCTTCTGCCTTCGAACAGCTAGAGAAAGACTTCCAGGAGCGTCGACGCAGCGGTTGAGTCATGAGAAGAGTTACACGAGTTGAAGTTGATACTGACTGGTTGATGAGTAGCTGGTTGATAAGCTGGCTGATGAGTAGCTGCTTGGTGCTGAGTAATGTGGGACTGGTGGATTTCGTGGCTGGTTTGCTTCGCTGGCGCCAGGAGATCTTACAGGAACTCGTAGGTGATAAGTCTCTGGAGCACTTCCGCAACGAGTGCCCCCAGGAAGTCGAGGAGGTGAAGATGGTACTACTTAGGAGTAAACATGTTAGTACTACATAGTGCCTTAATAGTGCTGAAATAGCGGCTGAATAGTAAGTGAAATATTGGCTTAATAGCGGACAATGACTGCGTAGTAGTAGTAATAGTAGTAGTAGTAGTAGTAGTAGTAGTAGTAGTAGTAGTAGTAGTAGTAGTAGTAGTAGTAGTAGTAGTAGTAGTAGTAGTAGTAGTAAATTGTACGCTTAGTAGTGAGTGGTTAAATCAAACAATAGTAAATACTAAAACCATGGTAGAATATTGTTTGTCTTCAATATTGTCAGTAGTGTTTGTAAACAATAATCACCACTTGACATTAGCCAATAGCAAACACTACTATTCACTGTGAATCACTGCTGATTAGTATTGGTCGCTGTTGCTTACTGGTTGTGATCCCCTGTTCCAAGAATCAACCTTAAGGTGGCCAGCAATGAATCATTGACCCGCTTGGATTTTCCAGATTGCTGCTAGTCATCACCAGCAACAAACTTCAGCCAAGCCCTAACTGCACTTTAAACTAGCGATTCGAAACGCCAAGCATCCATTGCCATTGCCACATACTGCACTTCCGCATGAAAGTCACAGAGTTCTGAAGTGTGCCCTTCAATGCTCTTAACATGTTCCATTTTTAATGATGAGAACCCAGCTTCTTGTTGCAGGTTATGAAAGGACCTGTTTTCAATGGCACCATGTTCTGCCCACAGCGAACCTAAACAGGGTCTGATATCTCTTGATTTTAGAAACCAGTGAAGGGGTAAGATTCATCAAGGACGACAATCCAACGGTTCAGTAGTTCACCTGTGACCGTTGGGATTCAAGTTCTTGGCTGCGACGGAACCCACGGGGCAGCTGATCACGTGTGGATCACCATCTATGAGTTGCTCAAAGCCACCTATCGATGATCAGGACGGTGATCTGCCCAAGATAATCACATTTTAGTACATGTTATTATCATACTATCATTATTACTATTATGTTTGATCATCATGTAACAATTGCCTTTTAACCATTCAACCCTGATTAGCTTTTTTTGACCTTCATGTTAACAGTACCGCTCACAGCTTACCTCTGCACCAGGTATGAGAAGCTGCACCGAGCCTTAAAGAAATCCCATGAGAGTGAGCCGGGTGACACAGCGCTGGGGGAGCATCCAATCAGCTGGGATTTCTTCCGCGGAACTTCTTTCTGCCATTGGCTTTGGCCATGCTGCATGGCAAGGAAAAGACCAAACCATGAGTAATTAGTTATAGTAGGTTATAGTATCATAGTAAACTGTAAACCATTATGTTAACCAGCTATGGTATCATAGTTCAGTAGTTATAGGATCATAGTTAACTCGTATGTTTCAAAAATGTTTCATTTAGGCAAACTGACAGCAGATCAGGACCGAAGAAAGTGCCCTAGAGATTGCCTGCCCAGGAAACATCTCATCAAGAAGTGCAGGGAATTGAACCAGGAGATTGTCGCCAATGCGGTCAAGGTGGAGCACTTGCACACTGCATGAGTTTCGTTTGGATTGGGGGCTTCTCCTTTTGTGATCCTAGAAAGCTTGTTAAATGATATTAAATGCTGTGGCATGCTGTAGCCTTAGTTCCTTTTGTGATTCTTCTGTTGAATTCTTCCCAGAAGGCTTGTTGAATCGATTTCTGGCCCTATTTTTCAGTATCCCAAAAGCAGGTTGGTCAAGCTGATCCTATTGGAAATGGTCGTTCTCCAGTTGGGATGATTCTCTATATCCTGGCGGGTTGTTAGGGGGAAACACTAACGCTTAGCCACTGATTTGAGGGTTTCCCCTTGGTTCGAGGAAGTCCAACCGGTGCAGGTTCAGACAGCCTTGAAGTTGTCGCAAGAAGATCAAGCCACAATCACCGTCTCGCGGCATCGCAGTTGGGAGAGAGAAACTACTCCCCTGGGCCCGGCCGTTTCACCAACCAAGAAACCCAGGTAAAACGTGGGCAGTCTAGACATTTCAGGGTCGCCAGTTCGGGTTTAACATTGTGGGGAAGCAATGGACAGTGACCTTCTCTGTTTCTTACAATGTACCAAGGACCTTGAAAACCCTGGTATAAAATGATGCCGTGATTTAGCAGCTTATTTTGAAGTTCTGCGGTCTTTTGTCGAAATTTCCATTGGTGGAAACGCCCGTTGAATGGCCTCACGAAAATTCATTGATCAACCGTTTGCAAATCACTCGTTCAATTTTGGTGGAAGTCCCAGGTCAGTGGTCATTCCTGC
>VSDK01011265.1:74045-103472 GCA_009767595.1 Symbiodinium kawagutii | reverse complement strand
TCCTGCTGATGTTTGTGCCAAGCTTCATCATGTTTCGGGGTGGGTTGTGCTGAAGGAAGAACGCCTACAGTAGTGGGTGCATGGATTTGTTTCCCACGACAGACTGAAAGACAAGCACCTGGGCGAGTTATTTTTCTCAGCAGATGTCTTCAGTACCAAGCACAGTTTCACCAGTTGAAACTTCACACTAATGATCAGCGCTTCTTCTTCTTCTTGGTTTTGGAGCGATCAACTGGCAACTAAATTTTGGCAAACTCAGAACAGACTACTCCTGCCAGTGGTGAAACCATTGATGGGAGATCCCTGCTGACTGGTTGCTGGTTATCATCCTCGGATGTGTTGCACTTGCCATCATGGACTGTTCCAAGAATCCAGATTACTCGTTCACCATGATTAGACACCTGATTACTCCATCAATCATCATTCAGTGGCAATTGATGGTGACGGTGAGTTGATGATTACTTGATGATTGATGAGCGATTAAGTAGTGGTCATTGATTGTAAATCAATGCTTTATGAACCATTGATGAGTGTTGGCCACCAGGCTAATCGTGAACCAGTGGCTTCTTGCAGCAAGACACCGGCTGAGGCTCTGAAGAAAGAGATCGAGCGGGCGTGGAAGATGGTAGAGGACAGGGATGGGACGTGGTGTACCGCCCAATCATTGTTTGTTTTGTTGCGGGTACCACCGGGTCTGACTGCTGCCGTTGGGATGGTGGTGGGGAATACATGGGAAAACATGGCACACAATTTCTTCCAGACAAAGAGCTTTGAGGATCGTTGATGCTTGATGACACTGAATTATGGGCGAAAATGAGGCATTTTTGTCATGGTACGACTGTTGGCAATTAGCATTCAATGTTTGCGGTGCCCATCGGAGTGGTTGGAAAAAAGCTTTGGTGATTGGTTGGTCAATTCACAATTGATGAACAGTACGATCCGTGGATATGCTCATCAACCAAGTAGTTGGATGGGATAGGTTCGGGATACTTTTCTGACACTGCCCATACTTTTGCTTGACCTAGAATTCCTTTGCAGTTTGACCTCACCACTTCATCCGCCCGTCATGGTGTGAGGCCTCTCATGAGAAAGAGCAGCGTGCCAGAGAGACCATCCAAAACCTGAAGACCGAGATTACCAAGTTAGGTCGTCTGGTGGAGCAAGGTGCCTATGGCTGGTCGTCTGATGAGCGTGCCACCATCAGAGATATCAGGGGCCAAGGGGGGGCCCCGGGGGCTGGGCCAGCATGAAAAAGAGCTGCTGATCAAACGGTGCCATACATTTTCTTCATGCTCCGTTTTTAGCCATCCAAAGAAACCAAGCACTACGAGAGCGGCCTGGGACGCATTGAAGCGTGGCTGCAGGTGCTGGACTGAGCATCAACCAGGAAAACATGGTGAACCAACTCGTTCAGGACCTTCTGGGGGGACCTCACAAGGAGCAGTGGAGACCATGAATAGGGCCACATCACAGGATAGGATTGCTAGCATGGGAGATATCTACATTCAGGTTACAACCAACAATGGAATGGGGTACCAGCTTCATGTGAGCCAAGTGGTCCAAATATTCCTCGTACAGGTGGAGGGTTCCATTTGAAGCAGCCCTCTTGTCATTGAAAAAGACCTCTGAAGATTTGCTTTTGATGATGTTGAAATGTCTTGAACATTGCCTGCGCCCTCAGTCGTGGTCTCAAGCGTAGCAACCTCGACAGTAAGATTACCCTGCCATGGCCTCGAAAGACTTGAGTGCTGAGAGCTACATCATCGGAGTCAAGTTCAAAGGAGTTGCCTCTGCGCATCCCGAGACCACAGAAACGGTCTTGGAGATCATGAGGCGTTCTTTGGAAGGAGAGGTGAAGCAGGAAGAGCCCGTGACAAATGATTTACCCAAGCCATATGATAAGACTATCAAAGTGTCCAAACTTAGGTACACACAGGACAAGATGTCCAACTACTTTCGAGACGGTACATCTTTGGATGCACTCGTTGATGGCCTGAAGAGCGGCCAAGTTGCAACATCATCAGCCTTCTTGAAGTTGAATGTTGTCCATTGGCCACAGAAAGGCTTCTTCTCCATTGACAATCGACGCTTGTGGTGCCTCAAATGCTTCCAAAAATTCAAAAAAAAAGCTGTCTCTATTACAGTTCGTGTATTCCCATTGTCAAAGGAGTTTGTAGTTCACATGACATCTCATCCCGAATACTTGAGCTTCTTGAGACATTTTGATACCCGTTGTGATGGCAAGGAAGTTCAGATTCGAGGCAGAGAGAAAAAGAAAAAAAAGAAACCAATTCGAAGCAGGCTGGAACAGAGCGTGTGCCCCGATTCTAAGAAAAGACGGACAGAGGCGAATCTGGTTCAGCACTCTGATGCGCAGTCGTCTCTAGAAGCGTCTCCACCTGATACAAATCCAGTCTCGCACTCGCGTGCAGAGGGGCTCAAAGAAGCATGCCCCGTGCCCAAAGACCCAGTTGATCCAGGAACGTTCACAGAAGCACCCGGCGAAGAGGATGACTTCTATGTGCGCTACTATGATGGTCACACAGGTAAATTTGGACATGAATTCTTGGAGTTTGAGGTTCGACCAGATGGGAGGTTCCGCTATGCTAGCAACTCCAACTACAAGAACGATTATTGGATCAGGAGGGAGTGTCATTTGACACCCACACTTTTGTAGGTTTTGAAGAAGATAGTGCGAGAATCCGAGATTCTGCAGGAGGATGATAATCAGTGGCCAGAGCCCAATAGGCTTGAAAGACAGGAGCTGGAAGTGGTCCTTGATGACCAACACATCTTCTTCGCTACCTCCAAAATTTTCCGCCTTTTTGATGCGCAGGCCTCGAAGGATCCAGAAGGTTTGCGGGTCTTTTACTATTTGGTGAATGACTTGAAGTGCTTCTTCTTCTCGATTTTAAAACTGCATTTTCATGTGAAGGTATTTTAGAAAACTCTTGTGGTGGCAGTGGCTGAAGCGTGGTGAAAAATTTCTGGTGCTCCGCAGCAAACCTTCGCTATCTCCCGTGGCTCAACAGTGGCAATGGATCATCCATGTTGATAAACCACCCAACTTTAACACCAACTTATGGCAAAATATGGTGTGGTTGATGAATCCATATGAAAGAGATCTGTTTGGTCACTATGACCAGACCGAGAATTCTCGTCTCTGCCCGGATGTGGCTGAAGCGCCATGATTGTAGCGCAGATGAATACCCAAAATCGGGGTGAACACCTCAGCAGCCGACAATTCGGTTTATTCGTGGGATGGTGCTTTGTTTGTTGCTTTGTCTATGGTTTTTCTGGGTAAAATGGCCGTTTCCCTCATATTTATTTATGAAATGATGCTTAGTGACGGTTAACAAGCTGGTTAATGCCAGTTAACTATTCGTTTGCCTGGGTGTTCACATGTTCATATACGGTTGCTTGGGGGTACCTCTATGTCCAACGCAGATGCTCGACCAACTTCATGGCCAGGAGAAGAACGACTTGGTGAAGCATCGCGACATGTTGCAGGGTCAGGCATCGCTGTGCTCTTTGCCAGGAGATGTATCAAGACATTTGGAACGGTTTGAGACTTGCAAAAATGTTTCGGAATCCCAAGCTGGTTGGTGGTTTCAAATTGTTTTTATAGTTTATACTTTATTCTATTTTCAGCCATGCCAATTGAGATGATGGCTTCTAATTGACGAGCAAATTGGGCTGGGGCAATCATCTTGGAACCTCCAAGTCCAATAGTGGATTCATATGCAATGGGAGATCCAGCTGCTAATGTAACCGGAGATCCAACTGCTCACAAAATACCCAGAACTGATGCTGCATCACGAGCAGTCTACGGCAAAGCTAGCGGTGGTGTATTGACAGCTGGATGTGTCCGTAGTAGTAAAGCACTGGTTGGGCTGAAACATCTATGTTGATCTATTATAGATTTCTGATGACACATAAATGTCACGTGGCCTATCAACCTTAATTGACTAGCATCAACCATGATTCTGATCAGCCATTTGATTCATCATTCTGAAACATTGAAGATTATTTCCATCTGATTATTTGATGTCTATCATTTCCAAGACGCTTTGATGATTCATCATTTGTGTTATCCATTGTTTGATACCCATCATGCAAAATATAAACACCGGTATCATTGCCATGAATCTTTGTATTATGAACCACCATTGACCATTGTTTACCATTAAACACCAGTATTACTTATCATGATCGTTTGATCTGAATGGTATCCTTCTCGGGCCAGGGTCACTTTCTTTGGGTAACAAGCAACGACACCCGCTGCTGACCAGGTTCAGCAGATGCAACAGCAGAACACCGACCTCAATACCAAAGTGGCCAAGTTGGAACAGGTCAGGCCGTGGACCGACCACGGCTATGGCTGACGGTAACACTCGTATTAGCCATGCCAGTAATGGCAACCAGCCAATCGCCAAGCAATAATAGAATGCTTTGGGAAGTTGGTCAACCAGTATTGGCAATACGTGGATTATACAGAAACGATCACTTTTTACAAGGATGATACAGCAATGGGCGGATGTCGCTTCATGATGGTTACTGACTGCGAATTGTTGTTGACCAATAATGAACAATGATCAATCACCATAATGGATGATAGTCGTGGCTAAGAGTCACCCCTCGGTTTGGGAGGGTTGGGCAACTAACAACGATGATGCACGAATTAGCAACAATGGTGAATAGAAGTGTTTAATGGCTGGTTATATAACAATGAATCAAACATAGTTGACAGTACTTGATCACAGGAAATTTTGGTGGTAAAATGGTAGGTGGCCAACAAATGATCATACAGGGGCCCTGCCTAGCACTGACCAACAGCTATACCTTACCAGATGGTCGACTGACCGAGCTGATGATCCGACTGGCGGATTGGGACTGGCGAATCTGGACCAGTCAGGAGGGATGCTCCCAACCACCTGGGGAGTTGACAACCGCTGGTCGCAGATGGTTCATTTTCGGATGGTGATTGCCGATCATGGTTGTCAAGGATCATTGGTGAAGAATGAAAAATGCTTCGGATGATGATCCTTGGATCATGATCATTGGAAAATCATGGGTGAATAATGACAAATCATGATCACTGATTCATTTTTGGATCATTGGTCAACTGATCCATATGATGACTAATATGGCTAAATAATAATGATAAATGATTGTTCATTTTCAGATCATCAGTAAATCATAGCGAACTAATTGATGAACCAATCGTATCGACATCTAAAGGATCAATGTTATGAAACGGGGGATTGATTATATACCCCGCACTGGCCAATGTGTAATACGGTCACAAAAATCAGTCTGAGCAATGCTTATCCCCACTCTCGAAGAACATATATAGAGCATTAGTTGCCCAATATGTAAACAATGTATCTGTAATTTTTAGCACAAGTGATTTTCTCAGGGTCAATGTCAGCCAAGTGATGGGCCAGATAATGGAACAACTTTCAGGTAGTTCAGGGGCCCAAGGCAAGGGTCATGTCGGCGTCAACAGGATATCAATGGCAATCAATAGCACCGATGGTTTGAAAATAAGGGGGATTATATGTTTATCATCAAAATCCACGAATGCTCAACAATGGGGTTCTATTCAACAATGCTCAGCAATACCTTGCACCACCATCAGAAATGGACAACAATGAACTCACGGCTGGTTCAGTACTACAGGGTGTTGATGGCCATGATCTTACCTGGTTGGTCCATGGCAGCCGTACTTGGGAATCAGCGATAAGCCATTAACGGGGGCTGCCGTGTGATCTATCTTGTTGGTTGTTGCTTTGGGGTTGCGTGACTACCCACTACCTGCAGAACGGGGGCAGCCACATGGGAGTGACTCCTCTGATAGAACTGGTGACTGGTCCTCGATCAAGCGCTGGATGACCCTGCCAGGAGAGGTTGCAGGGCAGCGGCGAGCTCCTGAAGTTGCGCGACGCCTTCCAGAAACTCCAAGAGGTGCGGTTTGCTCGGCCAGTCATGGGCCCCTGGTGCTGTGGTGGGGCTCTGGGCTCCATTTCTTGTTGCCGGGGATAGGTTTTTGAGGGGTTGATGATGTGCATTTCTATGTGATGCTTGGGCTTATCATCACCTTACAGCACTGATGATCATCATGATCATGGCCGTCATCCTCATTGTTTTGCATCTTTGTCATCCTCAATGTCGGTGGCTCGGCACTGCCGTTACCGAAGGCGGGCTCCGCATCCGCCGCTCCCGCTACAGCTGGGATCCGCGGGGCCAGGATGCCGAAGCCAAACAGAAGCGGAAGGAAAAGTTGGATAAGGAGCAGCTGGAGCTGAGCTGAGCCTTGCTGATGGTCAAAGATGATAGGAATAGCCATGGGTCAAGCAGTGAACCAACCAATTTCATGGAGGATGATAACCAACAAGTTTATAGGGAAAGCAATGGGTAATGACGGGGGAAGCAGGGGTACAGGGTACCCACAGCCAATAGCTATGGCAGAGCTGCTATCACCAACCACTGTGACACTCACAGGTGCTCATGAAAGCCACCGGCTTGCTGCTCTCCAGGATCTCAAAGAGATGAGACAAGGTGCGGCTCATAGCGGGTGCAGGTTGTACCGGTCACCATCTGTTCGACATCGTTTGGGCTTAATCATTGGAGAACTTCAGATGTTTTAGTTTAGATCGCTTATGCAGAGATGCTTTTCATAATTATTCGGTTTTGTTTATATTTTACACGAAGCATCTCCAGAATAATCATGACTCGAGTTGCTGTACCTGGACGAAAAGATTCCTGCTTTGGACGCACGGATCATCGAACATTGCCATTGCAGTTGGTGTTTGGCTCCGAGAGCTGATACCAGACATGTGGAAGTTGCAGGGAAATACGACACCGGTTAACCTCTAGAGCAATCAATTGGGCCGATGTTTCTAGGAAAATCAATAAAATCAATCAATGACATGTTGCTGGCAATCATTTTGACTGAGCGGTCGTGTCATGCCATGTCATGCCATGCCCTGCCATCGCACAGGTCTTGAAGCCAAGCAGAGCGAAGTCAACGCCAAGCGAGAAGAGCTCGCTAGGGGCGAGGCAGCACCTGGTGGTTTGGCACTGGGGCCTAGGGAACAGTGAATTCATAGTAGCATATAGTGGTTAATGAATGGTCATGAATAGTAGTGGTTAATGGTAATGGTAGTAGTAATATAGATCTATAAGTTATAATTCATGATGATTAAAGCTATAAGATGATTGAAATTGATTTTGAGCAGTTGTAAAGACCTGGTTTCTGTAGTTGGTGAAGCGCAATTGTTATATGCTCTTCTGAGACCCCCTGGTAGGGAGCCGTTTATCATCGAAGACCCATGGTATCTGCAAATCCAACTAGAAACAGTAGTGGAACACACGGGGATCAGTTTTGGTTGTTTTGGTTGATTCTCCTATAAGCTGTGTGTATATTGCGAGTATCAATCGGGACACCAACCAATTAGGTGTGAAACCAATTGACAATGATGGTGAAACATAGTTTTAGGAAGCGTTTTCATATCTTGTAGTGCTTAGTGAGAATGGTTAGGGTACAATGCTTAAGAATGGTTCACTTGATACCGATTGATACCTCAAATTTTATATATAATGATTTGATACTTTCATTATGATTGCAACAATCATTGATAATATTCTTCTCGTTTATTGATCATTGATAATCATCATCAACAATCATATTTGGATTCTCTTCTGATCATCTATATTCATGGTTGATGACAATATTATCGTGGCATGCCACAAATCATCTACATTCATCGTTAATCATCATTATTCAATGATGACAATGGCATGCCAATTTTACTAAGGAATCGGGATGCCACTCTCGAAGCATTCAACATCGACCGCCAGGAGATTCAGAAACATCTGACGCGTCAGCTGAGAGAAGAGAAACAAGAGGACTGCAACAGCTGCGATGATGCAGCTGCCATCGGACAAGGGAGCGTTAGTAGTAGCTATGACAGGTCAGTAGTAGCTAGCTCCCAACCAGTTGCTATGCTAGTAGCTAAGCTTTTAGTAGCTAACTAGTAGCTTAAAGCAAACAACTATGTGAGCAATACATTTTTTGGTATTATCGATGACAGATTGCTCAATAGACTAATTAGACGAATTATATAGCCAGTTCTTGTTACCTTAAATGGCTATGACTAACCAGTTATGGTACCTTAAATGACTATGACGAACCAGCTGAGCCATGGTTCTCAGCCATTGTTACAGGGGTTGTAGCCCATCTTACGATCGGTGGTTGAGTACCCCAGCCCCGGCTGTTTTTCAGGAAGAGCGCCTGGGAATCCGATGCACGCAGCTGAATGGCAACTGCCAACACTTGGATAAGCAGGTGAACGAGGACGGGCTGCGACGCTGCACCGTACAGATCCCGGTTTGGAACCCGTGAAACATCGTGAAACGACCAGCACTCCATCTACAGAGCCTGGCAGGTGAGCATTGGTGAGCCATGTCAGTGATCTGAGCAGCTTGAGCCCTGCCATGGCCCAGCTGGCGCCCCGCGCAGGAAAATGCCGCGAAGGGCCGCTTGGAGGACGAGCAGAAAGACCTGAAAGCGCAGTTGCGATTCCGCCAGGAGATCTGGAGCTGCTGCTCAGCTGCCAGGATGGTGCCTCCAGTCATACGATTTACCCGTCTATTGTGAATTGTACTTGTTGTGCTAGATACCACTTACAAAGTCACCAGTTGCGTGGCAATATTCGTTGTAGTTCTTCACAGGATGATTGGAAGTTGAAGTGAACGGCTGGAGAAACTTTCAGCATCGTAGTTATCATGTCACTGAGGAGGCCTCGTGCGCGCCAGGATGAGATCAACTCGCTGAAATCCTCCAAAGCCAAGCTGCAGAAGACCTTGGAGGCGGGCATCACGGCATCGATGTCGAGCTGATGGATGCTATGGACAATTCATGGCCATATAATGGCTATATAATGGTTATAAAATCTATGTCAATGCTAATCATGCTAGAATAAACTATGACAATGATGTTAATGGTCAGCTAATCATGATCAATTGTTAATGACTAGCATAAACAACTAGATAAATAAGGATAACCTTAGCTGCTAATCGATGTCAATGGTCAGCTAATCATATAACGGTTGAATAATGGCTAATAGATGTGCGAAGTCACCCATTAGGAACCAGAACTAACCAATCACTGCCATCCATGAAATAACTATAATTCACCATTGCCAACCATTGCTAACATTGAACTAACCATTGGCCAACCGTTACGAACAACTAGTTTCCCAACAACCATCAATTCACCAAAGGGCGCAGTGGGAGATCCTCTGAACGTGTCGAAAGTTTTGTAACTCGTCAGGTACAGACCCCCTTGGTGTACCTAAGGTACCCCTATGTACAGTAACTAAGGTTGTAACTGCTTCCCCGAAACCTTCGGCAGGAAACCCAGGTAGGAGGCAATGATTGACCATGGGGCCCCAAGGGGTTGAAAAATCTTGAAGGGGGCAAAGCTTCATGCGGCGGACATGCAGCGACATCCATGAATTGGCAAAGCTCAACGTCCAAAGGGTGCGTAACAAGCAAAATGGTCAACTACAATTTGGCATGTCAAGCTTCCATCCCATATTTGTTTGTACAACGCAGCCAATAGCAGAGAGTTTTAGCTTCGCAGTGTTCCTTGCCTACAACAATGCCTTGCAAACCCATGATGAACCTCAGTGCAAGATATGGCTGGGAAAAAAGCTTCGATCCCATGGTCCAGAGACCTTGATTGTCACTGCTGACAATAGCTATTATATCTATAAATGATTAAGCTCTTGTAGGAACCAGTGATAGCTATTGTAGCTGTTCTTTAGCTCTTGTAGACTCGTCATTTTACATCCCTTTTCCCAATATCGCGGACTGGACTTGGCCAACCATCATCAAACATCCTCAACCAACCTATCATACCAACCGACAGCTCCAAGCACTGACATAGGCCATGCAGCAACAGAAAGACAAAGACGACGCTGAGTCGCGTCGCTTAGAGGCGCACCGACGAGGAACAACGAGAACTGGTTGACGGTTGGTCGATGGTTGGTCGATGGTTGGTCGATGGTTGGTCGATGGTTGGTTGATGGTTGGTTGATGTTGTTCATTGTGAGCTGATGTTGTTGTTGTTGATGTTAGGGATTGCCAGCTCATGTTGTTGGTTGAGGTTGTTTATCGTTGGCTGATCTTCGTTGATTTTAGGATGTTTGGGTGTACCAGCTGCGGCAGTTGTTGGTTCGTTGGGGGTCAGGGTGCTGGCACTTGGAGATCAGATCTCCGGTGAGCAACATGTTTGATGATTGAGGGCACGGGTTAGATTGATGGCTGTTTAATGGTTGATTAAATGGTTGGTTAATGGTTGGTTAATGGTTGGTTAATGGTTGGTTAATGGTTGATTAATGGTTGGTTAATGGTTGGTTAATGGTGCTTAATGGTTGTTCATGATGGTTGGTGATTATATAATGATGTTTAATGACGGTTAGTATCAATGGTTGATAGGTGGTTAATGATGGGACTGATCATGGGATGGCATGGGATGATGGAGTTAACCACAGGATAATGCAGCACAGTCTTGAGCTCATCAGCTTCCACTTCTAAAGCATTGCTAGATGATTCTGGCACTTCGCTTCCTGGAGTGACATGGTGATGCCATGACTTTGGAGTTTGCTGGTGACGCCATGGTGGGTCCCATCTTCTTCGATACCATGGATCTCGTGAATCTATGTGAATCGATTTTGTGAATCTATTTTGTGAATCTATTTTGTGAATCTATTTTGTGAATCTATTTTGTGAATCTATGTGAATCTATGTGAATGTGTTGAGTCCCTGCAGAATTTCACCACTTACTCGTTCTATGAGCACCCTGAGCTAGTGCATCCTCAGACAACCTTTATGGGTGCAGTGCTTCGTCCCGGCCCTTCCTTGGGATTTCGCCATCAGTCTGGTAGCTGGCTTCCAACCATCTACGAGCGATCAGTCCGTGCGTGCACGTTGATCTACGTGATATTCACAGATGACAATGGTGTTAGTCCATTGATTAAGTATATTCCAATGGTGATATTCCATGGTAATGGCGATATTCCAATGGTATATTTGTACTATTGAGTCTCCTTCCCATACTATTAGACGGACCACCTGCAAGTC
Organism: Symbiodinium kawagutii; assembly: GCA_009767595.1. Classification (NCBI taxonomy): domain Eukaryota; class Dinophyceae; order Suessiales; family Symbiodiniaceae; genus Symbiodinium; species Symbiodinium kawagutii. The sequence goes on along the minus strand of VSDK01011265.1, from coordinate 92,321 downwards.
AACCACTATGAATTCATAGCAATCGCCCACTGTTGATGTTCGGACCGTTGGTACCCCTATCAGCTATCAGTTTTTGCCACTCACATACCTGTAAATATCATAACCTTCTACTATGATGATGACATCCAACCAAGCTCAACAAACGACCAACCACCCATCATCAAGCACCAAGCACCAACCAACATCAACCACCGAGCTCCATCAACGACAGCCTTTGCTGGTCACCAACGGCTTGGGCCCTAGCCGCCGCCAGGCACGTACCGCCAGCATGCGAGGCGAAGTCTCAGAGCTTCAGAAGGACGCGCATGGCATGGCGGGTGGTGGGACCAATTGCTGGCTCCAGAGATCGAGCTCGGCCGTCGTGGGATCTCGAGCTAGTCGTTGTCCCCCACAGTTACTGTAAGCTGGCTCCAGTTCAATAGTGGTTGACAACCAATAATAGTGGATAGAAGTATAGAAGTGGTTAGTACTGATTAACTATAGGGGATAACAAACCAACACTATAGGGAAAACTGGCTGGTGACTGGCGAACCAGGACAACTAAGGGTGAACGGATGAATGTTGGTTCTTCCCCTGCTGGTCATTGTTGATTATGTTTGATCCAAGAATTATTCAGAGCAAGCCTGTACGCGTGGTGATAGTAAGAAAGAATGATCAGATACCAACATGAAGCATCTTCACATCCAAATGTACAGACCATGGTATATTGGACCCTGCACATCCCTTTACAGTCCTTCACCTGCCTATTTTGGTCGGGTGGCCCCTAATTTGGTGCCCCAAACTTTCCGACAGCCAGGTGGATTGTGATATGAACAATCTGAACTACGCGAGTTGGGCGTGGTTTATCCATGGTTGTCCCAGAGATGTTTTACAAACTGGCTCAAACAAAATCGTTAATTTCTATGATTTGTGTTCGGTTTAGCAGTTTCGGTAATCACAGCTGGGTCTAGTCCAGTTGTGCAAAACTGTGAGTTGGCACTGCTGGTTTTGTAGCATATGCCTTGAACGATCGGCTGAGCCGTGTTTGGTCGAGCTAGAGCGCTCGGTACCTTGGCGAAGTGGATCCCTTTTTGCGAAAGATTTTGGAACAGTATGGAATTTTTGTGAAGATTTTGAATATATTTTGGTAAACAATATGATGTGGATATTTTGTAGTCATTTTGGCATTTTTTGCATTTTCTTGCATTCCTGGTAATACATGGTGATAGTAGAAATGGCAATAGTGCCCTTGGTGCCACATCTTTGAAGGACCATACCTTTTTTCTTTCCTGCGGACTGGACTGGCTTCCATGCAGGAATTGGAGAAGCTGAAGAGAGAATCTGAAGCACAGGAGAAACAGGTCACGTGCACGCAAGTGGGTAGTGGTGGTTAACAATGATGGTTGACTAAGTGATTGAGAGTGATGGTTGACATACCTTTAGCTGGTTAGTTACTGTACCAGCCAAGAGTGATCTATGTTTTGTACCAGCTCCGGTTCAGTTCAGTTTGTTTCATATCCTTTCGGTCGGCTCAGTTGATTTGATGCATCGCCAAATCAGTTGATAGTTTCTTTGTCTTTCTTTGGGTTCAGGTTGTAGCAGGTGTATGTTTCTATACATCTTGGTTCAGTTTGCCCGTTGGATTCTGGTGCTGCTATCACCAACATCATCGATCCTCGTTGGGACTGGTTCTCAACGGAGATTTCGGCAGTTGGTAAGATGCTTTTCGTTGGGGAAATGCCATTTTAGGTTGATTTGTTGATGATCGTAGCTGGTGAATAGACACAGCTCGTTAAAATCACAAGCTTGATTATTTTTTAAACAAAACGAGAATGAATTCCGCAATTAATCTAAAGTATTCATAGATGTATCATAGATCTTGAAATAGTGAGGACTTGATCGCCTAGTGAAGCAGAACATCTTTGGGCCCTCCATCAATGTCCAGTGAAGATGCGGAAGTCCTACACGGTGGAGAGTGGCCAAAGTGATTGTCGGTTTGAAAATTTCCGCTCAGGTTTCCCTTCTTCAAAGCATCAGAATTTCTATAAAAACAAAGTCACCTAGCAATTGGCCGTATCAAGATGATCAGTTGGGCCATGTCCATCCCATCACTCAGTGAGGTGACCAATTCACGTGTCCGATAGACGGTCGTTGCGTCGCAGCATCCGAGGTCACCGACTTGATGCACGAGCGCGACATCCTTGGGAAGGTGTGGCCTTGTCGTGCGCCGGCTTCCCGGTGAAGCTGTTAATGATCTATGAATCTATGGATGAATCTATCGTTCATCATTAGTCCCGTCAAGCATCATGAATGATCATGAATCATTAACAACCATTGTTCATTAGTAATCATAGTCTTCCATTACTAACCATCCTTTGTCCATGAAGTGTCATTGGTCACCAGGAACATCGTCGCATCAACTGGTGCAAACCACACGGGTTGAAGGGCAGGGATCAAGATCCTGCGACACCGGGTGCATGACAACGGGGGCAACATTAGACACGGATAGAAACGGACGGTCGCCAAGGTTGTTGTCGTTTCCTTATTGACAGACGATAGAAATTGGATGATTTGGATGGCTGGGTAGCACCAGTGCTGGAGATGCTATGCAGATGTATGCAGCATACTTCTAGCTCCAGGAGCTAAATAGAGCCGGCAAAATCTTTATACACATCATTTTATCCAAGAAAATCGTTTATAGCTTATATATATATATATTATATATATATATTATATATGTATATATATATATATATGTATATATTTATATATGTATATATATATATATATATATATTTATATTCATGTATACATATATATACATATATATATATATAGATATAGCTTTGTATACGACATGTTCACATATTCCATGCAGATGCCAGTTGATCGCGCAACCGCAGGCGTTGATGAAGGGCGATGAACGCTCGAAGCAGCAAGTGGAGTTGGTGGATCTTCACAAAGGACAAGCGCAGACCCTGTCCAAGGACCACCCCAGCTTGCCGGACATGGGGGGTTTGGGCAAATCCCATGGTGCTCCCTGGTGGGGATACAGGACAAACAACTATCAGTGAAGGAGAACTGCAAAGATGATGACTGAACAACAGGAAACCTTTGTTTTCATCACCAATTAGAAGGGTTTCCCAGGTCGATTTTCTACGATCTCAAGCATTTTCAGGATGAACAACGCACATGATGGGGTTGTCTATTGCTCAAATGGTGAGGCAACACGCACGTGCGGTCATGGATTTGCACTGCATTCTGCTGGAACTATCATAGCTTAGAAATGAGTTCCTGGAGCCCGGTGCGAGGATTCATGATCACTTTGGACAGCAAGAGCGTGATGGACAATCAATGGTTAAGGTTCATGATCAACAATGGTTACTGAACTTGCGGTCACTGATTGACGTTTTACTTGCATCTATGAAACCATTTATTACATCAGGATCGTCGGGGTGACATAGACAGACTTTGGAAAGAAGTGGTGCTACTTTTAAATCTTTGAAGATGGGCCAAACAGCGACCTCAGTTGTGCTCTTGGTTGGGCTGGGATGGCGCAACAACAACTGGCCCACAATAGCTGGCCGTTGAACCCCGCAGACATCAGTTCAGTTTACCAGCCATTTGACTGTACTTATCTTTGTTTTATAAGCCAGCTTGTGATGGATGTTGGTAATATACCTCATTTGGTCGTTGCTGCCGTTGTTGTAGTTGGTGATATACTCACAATAGAGGAACGCTGGTCCACAGAACCAACAAAATTATGATTTGCTACTGTACCCCAGTAAAAGCTACTAATCACCTACAGTACTATGAACCAGTAGCAAAGCATTTCTCATCAATAGGCTACTATTAAACCATTATTAACCACTAAGCATCTCCTATTGACCGTTGTAAGGCTACTATTAAACCATCGGGGCATTATCGCAACACCCAGGACTTGCATCGCTGGAAGTCCGAGCTGGATCTGAAGTGGGGTCCTTGCTGAAGCGGACCGGAAGACTATGGCTGTGTTGTCCTTGGGTCAAGCGATAAGATATGAGGTATAAACCAAATGGGGGTTTCTCAAAATATGGAGCCCTTAAAATGGCTGGTATATTACTATAAATGACTAGTAATGGATGATTTGGGGCTACCCCTATTTTGAGAAACACCCAAATATCGAATATGGATGGGATATTCGGCATCTACTCTAGGATGGTTGACCCCACCAGTAAACAAGCAATAGAGCCGGCTCCACGAAAAGGTAGGTGTTGGCCCATCATCAAACTCCAAACTGATTGGGACAAAGCGAGTAGCATGCCAAGCTGATTTCCGGTATAACCATTTGCCTGGACCAAACCAAACCAGCACTTGAAGAGGTTTTGATAGTGAATGTTTTCAACGAGGGATGCTGAGAGGAAAAAGAGAGAAATAGGCATAGACATAGAAATATGATAGAATACAGAATAGAGAATAAAAAAAATAGTAGATTAGAATAGAATCTTAAAATCTTGGTGTGGAATTGGATAGAACAAATAGGTACATTGGTAGTTAGTTGGGTCGGTTGATGCTGGATAGAGATATAGATACCTGGAAAGGTCCACAACCACCAAGGTACATACAGAGTAGGATGTGCACACATAGATGGGGTAGGGAGATAGGAGCCAAGCAGAAGGCGGCGTAGCATTGGGATTTTGGCGCCCATTACAGCCATGCTGCTATTCAAAGGTAGGGTCCCAAGGTTCCAAGCTGGTCGAGTTTCGCTGCTGATCCTCACATCTACCATAAGGGTGTTTCTCAAAAATAGAGGTACCCCCAAATCATCTATCTCATATCAATCATTGTTTATTCATAAGCCAACCATTTTGAGAAACCACCAGTTGGTATCCTCTGATAAACCATTGGGATAAATAACATGGTTTATTCATTACCATGTCCCACCAGTAAGAAACCATTCCTAACAACGATGCCATTATATCACCAATGGTTCATCCTAACCATCAACCATTCCAAACCATTACCATTCCCAAGCATTTTAAGAAACCCATTGGGATCACCATCAACCATCACCATCAACCATCAACCATCAACCATCAACCATATATTCATTACCATATCCCAACCATCAACCATGACATCCATTGGGATCAGCCACCAGTTCTCCCGGCCGCACGTGGCTGACGCTTCAGCGTCCAAGGCTCCAGCGGATGCACGAGCTGGATCGGCAACGTGAAAAGTACGCTGGGGACCTGCAGCAGGCGCGGGAGCTGGGGAGCTGGCCACCATGATGGTGGGTGGTTCATTGATCGGTGGAAGTGATGCCCAACAGGGGATATGTCAACTCATTTAGTGGTTTCTCAAAATAGGGAGCCCAAAAAATGGTTGGTTTATTACTGTAATTAAGTGGTTAAACAAGGATGATTTGGGGGTACCCCTATTTTGAGAAACCACCATTTGAATTGATTAACAGTCAACTAGCTGGTGAATGGTTCATCCTGTGGGAAAATCGCCCACATTTTGTCGATCTGCGTCAATACCAACCAAAAGCTATGGGTCTGGCCATCCACACAGCTTAAGTGTTTTGGTCATGGCGATGTGAAGAGCTAAGGGCTACAGGGTATTGACCTACAGCCAAGTACTGGTTGATGATTGATGGTGGCTCATTGATGGCTCATTGGATGGTTCATTGGATGGTTCATTGGTGGTTGATGGTTGAATTGGTGGTCGAATGGTGATGAGTTGGTGGTTGATGGCTAATTGCTGGGTACAATAGCATGTTGAATTGATGGTTAACGATGTTTAACAGATGGTTGATTGTTGGTTGATGATTAATTTGGGATATAACTATAACATCATAGAATGATGGTCAATGCGAAGTCATGTCAATTTATATAATGGGTTGACATTGTGTTGATTCACAATCATTATGGCATGATATGATGATGGTTCGTCCATGGTGAATTACTGGCTAAACATGCTTAATTGGCAACTGTCATTGATGCTTAATTGACGGTTTGTGATGGTTTGCCATTGTTGGTTGATGCTAATGATTTGGGGTGGTTAAGTACACTCAAAGATGATAAATATTGGCCCATGCCGGGCAATTATGGCTTGTGATGTTAGCACTGGTTGACAATGGCTGACTAAAGAGACTAACCATGGTTAATTGGAATGGCTAATTACTGATGATGGGAAATAAGGATGGCCATGCCTGAGGATGTTTGATAACAGTGGCTAGTGAAGTGATGGTTAGCAAAACGGCTACTCACGGTAAATCCCATTGGCTAATGATGGTGATAACAATGGCTACTGGTACGTAATGGTATTGTAACGCTTAAATAGTCGAGGATAGGTAGTAGGGGCTAGTACCAGAAAATAGTAATGAGGTAGTAAGAGCTAGTACCAGAAAATAGTAATGGCCGATGGTGTTCAACGGTAGTGTTCAAGAATAGTCATTGATGATTCTTAGTGAAGATGAATGGCTAGGAATGGTTGTATAGTAAGAATGACATGGGTAGCTATATAGCTAGGAGACTAGAAATGGGTTTGTTGTCCCATCACAGGAGGCGGAGCAGCCAGGTGGCCTCAAAAGCTTTGCTGCGACATCTTGGGAAAGCGACCATTGTAGCGACCCTGGGTCATCGTGACCCACAAGACTTCTGCGTAATGATATGATTCTTTGGTATTCTTTGGTTGGGTATAGCCTAATTGGAGATTCAGCTGTTTAGCAAAACCAGCTAGCTAAACTGATGAGCAAACTGAACCCCTCAGTGATCAGATTTGATGATCATGAGCTGGTTAAAGTGATGATTGCTGCACCAGAAGGGGTGAGCCTCGAGGCCAAGCAAAGATGCGAGGTTGCGCAGGAACAGCTGAGAGGTGGGTTGCACTGGGTGGAACTTTGTCCCCCAGAATCTGTGAATATCTGTGAATCGTCAGCAGGTGAATGATGATTGACTGATGGCTGATTGAAGGCTGATTGATTGATTGATTGATTGATTGATTGATTGATTGATTGATGGTTACAGTAATTGATGATTGAGTGATGGTTGATGGATGGTTTTTGAGGGTCAATTTCTGATTGATCGATTCTAAAATGAGCTGATTCACGGCTAATGATGGTGAATCAGCTAGTTGATGCCGGTGAAGTGATGTCCGACTGGAAAGGAACAGCTCCTCCAAAATTTCCCCCTACCAACAAAAACCTCCGAGAACCATGGCATAGCAACTTCATCTTCAAACACTGTCAACCAGTACTAGATAACCACAAGAGCAAATCCATATTAATAAGCCACTCGCATTTGAAAGTCGATCTGGCTTTCTTAAACATCATTTTCCAACCAGTGTTGAACCATTACCCATCCACGACTTAGCCATTACTTCAGTCTGTGTTCATCAACTTTAACCATTACTTCACGTACTACTCATCAACTTCAAGCATTGACCCATTCTTCATCATCTTTCAGCATCCCTTCACCACCCATCCTCCATGCTACGCCCAGCCACGTACAGCACCGTAGGTCGTGAGTCCGAGATGGCGCGGCTGAAGCGCAGTATCGCGGACGTGCGCGCCAAGTGGACGCAGCAGAAGAACCTCTACGAGGCGCCAGCTACAGCTGGGCCCCCCTCGTTGGTTGGGTAGGTGGGTGGCTAAGGTTCGGGGCTAAGCTTAAGGGTGGTTGAGGTTTGGGTGGTTGAAGTTGATGTTGGGTCATTGATTTGGGTGAATTTTGCTTGGTGAACCGGAAAAAACGAATAACTTCGAGTCAACGACAATTTGAAGGATGTAGGAATGATGTTGGCTGGTTGTTTGGTTGGTTGGCAACCAGTAGCAACGCCCCACAAGATTCGGATAAAAGCTACATCTGGTTGTTTGGTTGCTTGGTTGGGCTTTGCCCAACGGCACTAATGATTTGGCGCAATCGCATGGTTGAGTCTCAATACATCGCCGCAGTTGATCTGGTGGACCGCCGGTGGTCAGGCCGTTCGAACGGACAAAAATCTGTACTCGAAGAACCTGGTGGAGTCGCTGGAAGAGATCAGCGAGATGAGAAAGAAGTTCAAGGCGCTGTGGTGTCGATATCCGGGCTGCAGGTTCAGCTGTATGCATGTGTAGCACGTGTATGTATTAGTATCTACGAACAAACGAATCTATATGGATATATACACATACCATGTAGGTATGACAAACATTAGTATTTGCTGACAATTTTCAGAATTTGTATTTTACAAATCTATTTTGAATCTATTTAGCATTTTGGTAGACCCAAGCAGGTACCCAGCTTCAAGGTAGGCAGGGCCACTGCTCGGATTTGAGGTCATGTGCCATCAGATCGAACAGTTGAAGGAGGAAATCAAAGAGAAAGATACGCAAATGGTCGAGGTGCGCCCATTCAACTTGCGCCTTTGGGAGGGTGTGGAGGGCCGTGCGACACATTTTTTCGTTGCGAGTATTCAAGAGCAATGTGGGCGTTGGCAAGATAAGCCTCCTATTTTTGAGTTTGGTGAGATGTTTTGTTTTTGGGTAATGTTGACCAATATCAACAATTGCCAACCATGATCAACCATCGTCAGCCATTTTGGAACCATCAATTCAGCAATACAAACCATCAATTGACCATCAATTAACCAGTAATTGACAATGGACGAACCACCAATCAACCATCTTAATCCACCATCAGTCATTAGTTATTTAACCACCAATCAGCCATCAATTTATTTCTATTCACCTTAGTAACTAGTAACCTTGACTTTAGCAGCATGGACAAGTACTACCTGTCATTCCACGTGCTCCCACGAGTCGCCGTGCAGGATCACACGAAGCATGTGGACAAGAGCCAGGACCTGTGGTGAGGCGATTCGCATCAACACCAGTGATCAGCTGATCCAGTATCAATCAGTCTCAACTATCACTAGATTGATGGCTATGGGCATAGAACTGAACTGATAGAACTGTACTGATACTGTATAGTGATCAGCTTAACTATCTGGCATAGAACTAGATTATATGGCTGTGGGTCAATATTTACCAACAATAATGGGGAATTTAACCAACAATAATAGGGAAAACAATGGTTGATGATGGGGGAACCAGGGGTATGGCATACAACTAGATTATATAGTTAACTGGTCCAATAATAGCCATTAATGATGGTTAACAATAGGGGAGCCAGCAATAATAGGGGATAGACCAACTATATATATGGGTGTTTCTCAGCCATAGGACACCCCAAAGTTATGGCAGGTCTATTACCATAAATGGCTAATAAAGGATGCTTCGGGGGTAACCCCATTTTGAGAAACACCCATATAGTTAACTGGTCCAATGGTTCTACATAGTAGTGATTGTTAATAGTATTATCGTTGGACCAATATCATAGTTTTGACTGCATATCAACCAGTATGGTACTGGGTTGATACTGGATGATATGTAGTATAGGATGATATTATATTACTTATAGTATGGTGGTATAGTAACCCAGTGTTAACACTGGTGGTCATACTATCAACCAGTATTAAGACTGGGGTTTACCACATGGATTGATAAACTAAAGTATAGCTTACTGGAGGGTGGTTTCTCAAGACAACTGGGGAACCCCGCGTTCTGGATGGTTCATTACTAGAAATTTAAGGTTGGAGGATTTGGGGGTAGCCCTATTTTGAGAAACCATGTCAACCAGTATTACCAGGATCAACCCAGCACTGCCAGTATTAGCTAGTTGTAACCGTTGTGACAACCACTTGTAACGGCCAATCATGCTAAACAATGGTTCACAATGTTTCATCATGATTGATACAGGTTCATCCTTTTGATTTGGCATACAGCTTGTCTTCATGAAACAATGGTTAAGAATTCAATTGGTAGTGGTCATTTTGTTTGCGTTCAACAATCTAAAAACGATCTTTTTCTGGACGGGTTCTTGTGGGAATTTCAACTGTTCCTCGGCTTCGCTCTGCACTTCTCTGTTCAGTCGCTGATTGAGCCTTCCAAGACAGTGGAGTTTCCTTTGCAGACCATCTTGAAGATGACTGTTGGCTACCTAGAGTCTTAATGGTTCATGAAAGGGGATGAGAACCAACAAAACTAGGGGAGATACCAACTATGTATGGCTGTAGGTCAATACCAACCAGATATCTTGATCGTATTGAAAATATGAAGCTTGATGGCCCTCTTGCTGGATCTCCATGTGTTCAGAAATCCACCTCCAGTAACCAGGCATTGTTGTTATTGCCGAACCAATTGTGATAACCTGTGTCTTACCAATATGAACCCAGATCCAGAGACCCGTGTAACCAGCAAACCTGATCATAAAAATATTTGGGTGGTCCACTTCCACCTGCAGGTCCCATGTCCTCCCCATAGGCCACCTGCCCATGACCCGCCAACTGCGATCCGCGGTCACAGGAGACCGAAAAGACCAAGCGATCCGTGGAAACCCAAGAGAAGCAGCTCACCAAAGCTCAGCAGGTGGGGTGACCGGGATGCCTGGCCAGCGAGGCGGCCGCAGACACCCCCGGCAGAAACGGCTTATTTGTACCGCCTGAAAGCTCGCTGGTAGGTGTCTCGGCACAGAGTATGATGCTTTTCATTGGAGCCCAGATAGATAAGCATCAATCCTTGGACATCATTGGATTGAGAATTGTATACCTGGTTAGAACTGTATACCTCCTCTGCATCTATACCATGTAATCCTCAATGGCGAAGGTCTGTCGTTTTTTAGTTGCTGTCTCACCAGGTACCAGTCATCGCTTCAGGTGGTGGAGCAGCAACAAGCGGATATCAAGAAGCTGGAGGTTGGCTCTGGGGTCCTTCATCTTTCCGAGGTAAAGCATTCCCTGTCGATCGCGTTCGGGTTGGAGCCTCTATTTTAGAGAAAAGCCACCGTGACAACATGTTATAAGCTCATTGCGTACTGTTTGGATAAAACTAAACCACTATTCATTTCTGAAAATAGATCATCCAAGAACTGTTTGGATATACCAACCAACCAGTACCCAAAAATCATCATTTTGGGGTCTCCGATTTTGAGAAACACCAACATGACTAGCTGATTGCTTTTCTTCTTGGCAGGCCACCATCCAAGAGGCTGAAACTGAGCGCCAGAACCAGCGAAAGGAGTTTGAGGCGCCGGAAGAAACTGCATGATTAACAAAGACCAGGGTTGGTTTATTGGCAATTTTGATAGGTCAATTTATAGTGGATAACCATTCTTTAGTCATGTTGAGTATAGGTTATAGGTAATTTTCACAGCTCAATTACTAGTGGTGAACGATTGTTAGGTGGTTGTTTCATTGGTAATTTTCTTTATCAATTTACAACTTATGGATCAGTTGTTTAACAAAGCAACAAAGTGATTCCTGGGTTGTTAGCTTTGCGATATTTTTTTCGACAGGCCAAGGTTGGTCATTTATAGCGGACGACCGAGGTTGAGCCACATCCCGATCAATTTTTTCGGGTAGAGTTGTTCTCCCATCAAAACTACCCGTGGTGCCCAAGGTGCAGGTTGAAGATCACTGATTTGCAGTGTACCTAGTGACCAGGTTCTGATTGATAGTTGGCTATGGGTCAAGCAGTTAACCAACCAATACTGGTGGATGATAACCAGCAAAACTATAGGGAAGCAATGGTTAATGATAGGGGAACCAGGGGTACAGGGTTTTGACCCACAGCCATTTCAAAGGTTGCACTCCCTGAGAGGGGAATATCACTATTTGCATCAGGAGATTCACAAAGAAGTAATACATTTCTTTTGGTAAGAAATAGGCCCCGGAGCAAAGGTTGGTTGGTGATGGAATATAGCCTAGGAAAAAAGCACGTGGGCACTTACGTACACCACATACATATATATGGACCATCCATATAGATATTACTGTGCTATAGAGATCCATCGAGATGAGATGCCAATAAGATGCCAGTAAGAAGCCACAAACTTGACCACAACTTGGCCACAACAAAGAGATTCTGACAGGCCATGTCCATCCCAGGCCCATGCCGGGCCTGCCATCAGGCCGTGATCTCTGAGCGGAACATCTTGGGGAAGCAACTCATCCGCCGAAACGAGGCGCACCGCGGGCGGGCAGGTTGTCCATGGGTGCTGTCCCAGGTCCAGGTTGATTGGTGAATGATGGTTGGTGGTTGGTAATGGTTAATCAAAATGGTGAATGATTATGAATAATTATGATAAATGGTTGTTGATGATGGTTAATGATCATTAATGATCGAAGGAAGTTTGGAAGTCTAACTTCCGACAATATGGACAACTCAGCTAGGGTAGATCGCCTATGCAGATGTGAGAAAGAAGAGATGAAAGAAAGATGAGAGTGCGAGGGCGCCAAAATGTTAGGAAAGTCGCGAAATGCTGTGTTTTGCAAGGTTTTGTGCATCATGAGGGTCCAGAAGGGTACCTCGCTAAAGCGGCGGGTGCGGACCACTGTGGCGGAAGGTGTGTGCAAAAATCGTGAAAAAACCTAGGCGCGAAGCACATTTGGAAGTCAAAATCGTAAAAACATGTCAGCACCGGAGCACTTTTGGAAGTTGCAACTTGCAAAATCGTGAAAAAACCTAGGCGCGAAGCACATTTGGAAGTCAAAATCGTAAAAACACTGCATGCTCGGAGCACTTTTAGAGGATTCCACGTTCAAAATCGTTAAGAAACCTAGGCGCCGAGCACATTTGGAAGTCAAAATCGTAAAAGCACTACATGTTCGGAGCAGTTTTGATGACTCATGAGTCTCAAAACTGGCACGCTGCCTGCGCGCGAAGCAAATTTCTAAGATAAAATCTTGTACCAAAATAAAAACTGCAATTTTACTAGCGTTTCGGGCCACTTTTTGGAGATGTCATATGATCATGAATCGTGATTTATGTGGCCAAAATGTGCACAACGCTTGCGCGCCAAGCACATTTGCAGGTCAAAAGTAGCAAAACACTTGATGATCGGAACACCTTTGCAAGGTCCAATTATCAAAAGTGGCCAAACACCTAGATGCAAAACACTTCATGATCGAAGCACATTTGGAAGGTAAATGAATAGATAGACGAAAGATGGCTAGACAAAGAGGTAGCCAGATAGATCGACAAGTCGATAGTCAGATCCATGGGTGGCTAGATGGATAGTCAGATACATAGATGCATCGATGGATGAATAGATGGATAGATAGATGGATAGATAGATAGATAGATAGATAGATAGAATAGCTAGAATAGATAGATGGAATAGACAGACAATTGGATAGCCAGATTCAGATGGCTAGATGGGTCGATAGATAGACAGATAGGTAGACGAAACGAGAGTCAGATAGAAAAGTAGATAGATAGTCAGGTAGATAGACAGAAAGATAGACAGATGGACACATAGATGATCAGACACATAATTCGGTAGATAGACAGATAGATAGATAGGCAGATAGATAAATAGATAGATGGACAGGTAGATAGATAGATACATAGACAGAAAGATGACGAGATAGATAGTGAGGTAGATAGAAAGACAAGTACATAGGCAGATAGATAAACGAATAGATCATCAGATAGATAGATAGATAGACAGTCAGACAGACAGAAAGAAAACTGATCCACTGATAGAAAGATAGCTAGACAGATAGGCTGCCAGTCAAGTGGCCAGATCGATGCTCACATTGGTAGGAAGTCAGGCCCAAGTGATGTTCAGTTCTCGGATCCCTCGGACAATCAATCGTCGCAACCACAACTGCACACTCCTATAGTGCTCCTATCTTGGAAACTTCCGCCACCGCCTTGTGCGGTACTACTGGTAATGGTGAATAACCGTGGTAAATGATGGCAAATGATGGTGAATGATGATTAGTGATGGGTGTTGATGGTTGGTACGCTTGGTGATGGCCCATGTGAGGCAACAGCTGGAGGGACATCCAAGCGTTGCCCCGCTGAACCCCGTTGTGGGGACATCGCGGTGGTGTCCCTAACAACGTGTACTTCCCAGGAATGGTAGGAAGATCCACATGAACCCCCTAGAGTCGTGGTGGTTCAAACAGCATTTCCAAGGCCCATTTTCCCATCAACCTACCGGGGGGTCCACGGTCGATCTTCCTATGACCCAGGGCCCCTGTCAGCACTCCACGTGTAACTGCCACACGCCGCAGGAGCTTTCGCTGATCTACGAAAAAATCAAGATCCAGGCAAGGCCAAGACCTAGTAGATGGCCAGGGTGCTGGTTTTTCGCTACATTGACGACCCACCTTTTTTGCTTCACGCCTGGCTTTCTGAAGCCATGAAGCTGTTGGTGGCAGCTGGACATGGTATAGTTACCTACAAGTGCTATCAATTTGTCAAAAACATATGAAAAACATGGGATCTAAGCCGACCTGTTTGTTGCTGGTTTGGGTGTTTGTTCCTTGGTCACTTCATGCATCTTCATGCTGAAACAGTAAAAAATCGATGCGCGCGTCTGATCGGCACTCCAATCTGATGTAAAGAACGCAAACTTTCCCACAACACGTCGAACCATTGGACCTCAACCATTGTCAACCATAAACTTGAAACATGATCCATTGTAAAATCGTTCCGATGAATCAATCATTGACTGAGACCATTGTAATTTATCATTGACGCGGCGACCTGGCAGGAAAGTACCTTATCAAAGGGTGAGGCGGAACCTGCGCAGTGGGATGGCAGCCTTATCATGATGCTGATGACAAAAAGGGCAATTGTCCCGACAATGGTACAGGATAGACCATGGTTGAGGATGCTGATAACAATGGCTGCTTGGGTAAGGACAGATCATTGTTTAAACATGTGCACATGATCTAACTCCAGGAAAGACTATGGAAAGCCACCGATGCCCGCATTACCACTACTAACAATCGCAGATGGAAAAAAGTTGATGCGTACCAACGCGCCTTTCGTGGGAAATAGGACTGGAAACTTCAGATAGGGAATAGACCGGGTGCCATAAGATCTTTTAGTTCTGAGAATGGCTCCCGGGTCCCAAACAATAGAAGCCCACAGCCATAATCTACCGGTCACTCCAGCACTTGTTGGCGAAATCATGGTGAAGCCTGGCGATTGGTGATGCCAAGGGGGAGCGATTTGGAGCTACCAGGAGTGGTGCAACCAAATGGCTATGGGTCAATATCAACCAACCAACAACGGCTTATAATGACCAACCAAACCATAAGGAAAACAATGGTGAATGATAGGGGAACCAGGGGTACGGGGTCTTGACCCACAGCCAAATGGTGAAGCTGACGAAGCCAATAGTAATGAGCAGCGCTTTCGTCGATCCAGTGGTTCTTGCAGCGGATCAGCAGTCGAACGAGCTGCCACAGTGGTGACAACCCACGTCATCCTCTGTTTCCAACCATTTGCGACTACAAATCAGTCATTAGTTACGATCAATCGTCAACCTTTGACCATGATGCGAAAAGTCACACTATTGACCATTCACCTTGGTTGTATCCGCTAGAACACATTTATAAGCTTACTGGTAAACATCAGCTGTTGCCCGGCAACAAAGGTAATGGTATCGCACTAATTACTTTTAACGTTAAGTACGACCACGGCGTTTTTCAATGTTAGAAAAGAAACACTTGACAATGATGCTAGATCTGTATCTATGACATCTATTTGCATGGTTGTTCAAAATCCAAAAATGATGGTAAATGAGTGAAGAGTGGTTGTGACTGGTTGCAACTTGGTTAACCATAGAGCCACCTGGTTGCAGACGGTCATCACCCTCGCAGCTGATCCCTTGCAGTCTCTTTTGGCTGTGGCGGAGTGCGGGCGTTGTGACATAACTGTTCAAACTTGCCAGCCATGCCGCCTCCAACGCCTGTAACCAACGGCAGGGATCCTGCAACCAACGGCGCCGGAGTTCATGAATTCTCAGGCCATGACTTTTGCATGATTGAACATGAATGAAGCATATTGAGCATTCTTAGCCACGATTCCTTCCACTATCAATCATTTTCAATCATAAGTTCTTGGTGATTGACGTCGGCCCGTTGAACGAATCAGCTATCGGATAGGTGAACCACCCCGAGGATCTATCAATACCACTGACGACTAAGTTCATTGCTCGCTCGTGGCGATTTGAACTCGCTGGTATGCCCTGGTTGCGTGGAAAAGCCAGCATAGCTCTAATGTTTTACCACCAGGGGATACCTTTATAGCTACAGTGCTATTTTGTCCCTTGAAAATTGCGGTGGATAGCCCTTTAATGCAACCAGGAGATCGTTTCGGAACGAGGATTTCTCAGTCCCAATCGGATTGAACCAACAGCGCCGATCGATGGGTTGATCATTGCTTTGATCATTGCTTTGATCATTGCTTGGTGCGGGATGGTTCTGGGGGGTTGTGCCATGGGTTTGCTGGCCAGCCAGAGGTGCAGGTGATCAGCGCTTGATGGACAAGATTGTGGCAAAGCACAAGAAGGACTTGCAGATCGCTCGACAACAGGTGCCTTTCAATAGGGAAAGCTGTGATGCTACGCTTTGCTACGCTGTGCAGCTCCTTCCATTACCCCAAATTGCCAGGAAGTGGCAAGGTTTGAGGGGCAGTTGCCACTTTTTCATTGGTAGGTTTTCACAGACTTTGGAAGATGATCGGTATCGCAGGTTAAAAAGCTAATTAAGCAACATTCAGTGAGACATGCCTTTCCGTGCCAGTGTTGAAGAGATATTTTCGGTTGTTGACAAGGGACACACGGCCCTTTGGCGTACTGAATCGCACGCTGGCCGGCCTTGAGCCAGGTTGCATGTTTCCTGTACAAGAACGGCTTTCCAGATTGCGGCAAGGTCAACAAACCCAAGGGCAAGTGGTGTGTGACATACCCTCTACATGAAGCAGTGAAGCAAAATAACGCCTACATCACCTCCAAGCTCCTGTTGTTTGGTGCTCGACCGATGGTCAAAGACTTTATGGGTCGGACACCTTATGGCTATGCCGCGAAGCGCCATTCGACGCATCAGGACATCTTGAAGGTCTTCCACCAGGCAGGAACTCTAAACCTCCCCCTAGAGGCATCCACCTGCTCAACAAACGTCTAAACCTGACAATAATGGAGAGTGATGGTGCGGAAGCTGATTGATTGAGAGGCTAGTGACTAGGCTAGTGATGGTTGACGAATGTTGATGATGGTTTTCCTCGCTGGATCGCCAGGTTCCCGACATGGATTGACAGGGATGGACGACCATGATGACGCCATTGTCCAACTCTATCCATTGATGATAGTAACATCCAAGGTTACTGAATACCATGAGATTCATTAATTGTCATCGTCATTTATTATACTTTTCTTGAAGATTTATCACCAGGACTGTTATTTTCATATATTTTCATTACTATTATGATTGCTTCACCAAACGTTGTTAATTAAGTTAAGGTTATTGTATTCGACAAATATATGATATATAACATTTTCGATTAGATACTACCAAATAAAACCGACTCGGAATCCAACGGCTGCAGGCTGGGTGCTCTCCGTCTTCTCCGATTTGGTCATGCAGAAACAAGTTCCACTCCACTGCTCCGCCCAAAGGGTTTGAAGACTTCTTTGCGAAGCTGGAAGAAGATCCATATGCAGCTGAGACTGTGATGGGGCAGTGATGAGCACTAGCAACACTAAAATACACTAAGCATGGTCCTTTTACATCCTTTTACCCTTTGCAACTGTATGACAAATGTATGACAAATGTTGCATTACTCTCAAATTTTGGGAAGGACTACTCAATTCATGGACGACTTCTCTGCAAAAGTCGCATCCCGAGAGACACAGGAACTGCTTTTTCCGTGGCTGAGGTGAAGCAGGCTGGCCGCAGCAAGGAAAAGGCGTGGTTTAAAGAACTCCGTGGATGACACCGGTGCGAAACCCGGGGCAGTTGGCCTTTTTTGAAGCCAGGTTCCAGAGAGTGCTGAAATTTGGTCACAACTTTCTTACTGTCGCCTCTTCCCGAAGGTTCTACTTGCACTTAAGATGCCTATTTGGAAAAAGAAAACACGTTGCAAAGTGATAAACCGCTTGATATTGTGCTAACAATGGCCCTACATGATCTCTCCACCATTCTTCGTGATATATGATCTGATCTGATGCTTTTGAGAACCTAGCGATCAACATGTTTTTATTTGGTTCTGTCATACAAGTTCTGTTCAATGATGTGACCGCCAATCTTCCTTACGATCTAATCATGAAAAATGGTGACTTATGATCAATAATCATGATTTCTTGAGCATTGATAGTTATTCGGTACTGTGGATGCATGTTTTTGGGTTCGACGTTTGCGGGGCGCAACCATAAAAGTGGTGTTACCAGTGAAATTGATTGCAGCTGCTGAACTCGA